>CM043112.1:32410735-32848449 GCA_023701765.1 Hylyphantes graminicola
CTTCGTAAAAGTAATAACAAACGCCAATCTAAAAAAAAAACTATTTTATCAAAAGCAAGTTCACATATGAAAAGTTGTGGGCTAAAAAATGCCGTGATATTAAAAATGAATGCCTATCTCTTGTGTAAAACTTCTGGTCATAATAAGTAGTATAATTTAAGTTTTGCGGCCTCATAAAAATAATTGCACGGTTTGAGGTTTGGTGCCCCCACCCCCCCATATCATAACCTCCCTCTATACCTTTTATATATATGCATTGAGATGATACATATGTTAAAGTTTTTTTTAAAGTATCCTTCGGTTATTCTGATTTAGTAATTCAAGTTCATTTGCGTGATTTAAATTTTTAGGGGGGATTAAGTTGTGCACCAACCCTCAAACAGTGCTATATTTTTATGGAAAGCAAATACTTTAAATTATACTTCTTTATATGACCCAGGAAGTTTTACACAAGAGATTGGCATTTCATTTTTATTATCACGGCTTTTTTAGCCAAACTTTAATAGTGAACTGCTTTTTGATAAACATAGTTTTTTTTTAGGATTTGGCGTTTGTTTACTTTTACGAATTTTTTGGGGGGATATCAGTAGTTTTTTTTTTAAATAACAAAAGATGCAGACACAATACGACTACAAATATTGACGACTTGATTTCAATGTTTATAGAGAGTTATATAACTTCTGAGAACCAAAGAAATATTATTTCTTACTCTTCATAGAAAAGCAAAGTGTTTAAAAAGTTTGAGCTAATATGAACTGAATCTGACAACCAAATATGACTGTTTATATTTATAGATCAAGATCAACCATTCCATTATCGCTGTTGATATATATTTTTTTAAATAAACGCCAAAACATTTTAACGAAGCGTTCCGTGTATATACTTTTATTAAACTAAAAAATATCCAGCCTATTCAAGAAAAAACAATAGCCAAATACAATTCTTAGATTACGGTTATGTATTATAATACAAACATTTAGTAACAGCTCATGTTAAAAAATTTAACTTTAATAATTAAGTATTATTTTGGCATAATAAAATATTCCTCAATAAATTTTAGAAACAAATATAATTTCTTTTCATAAAAAAATAAGCAAAGATTACTTTGACATAATTAATTATTCCTCAATAATTTTTAGGGATAAAATATATTTCTCACTTTTTATGAAGAAAAAACCAACGAAACTATTTTTTTAATGGTATTGTAACTGAATATGGCAACCAAATTGGCATATATGGACTGTTTTGTTTACATTTCTGGATTGATTCATCCCCTCGAGTTATTCATTAGTTTTTTTAAATAAAAGCGCCAAAAAGTTGAAATGACGAGTTTCCGTTTATTAATTAGATTTTTTTTTAATCTGTCTATTCAGATATTAGACTAATCAATTATTTTGTAAGCTGTAATAATAACTTAATAGTTAACAGCGCTGCTATGCGGGCTCCTTCGATGAAAATACAGTAAACCTTGGCTCGTTTTTCGGAGGTTCCTGGCCGCTAGGATGGCTTGTTTATCGCACATTCATACCGCCAAAGGTAATATAGATTTTAATTAATTAAAAATAGAACGAGTTCTTTTTGAAACTTCAAACCTATGAAAGGGGCTTAATTGGAGCATTCTGAATCTTTTAGTAAAAACCGCTTTCCAGATTAATGGTCTAGTAATGGCTGTAGGTCACTTCAAAAATTAGGTTCAAAATTTGACTAAAACTGCTCGAAAGATTTCATTTTCGAAAATTTCCATATTTTTTTTTCTCCGCTGTTTTTGACTCTAGAATAACCAAAACTTTTTTATTGAAAGTAATCTACGAAACCTCTTTACTGTATTTTTTTAATTGTTCTACGAAGTTTAGTTTGCCTGGTAGAAAGTAAAATCAATTTCGCTGTTAACATAGCGTAATGTTTTCTGTATATATACATAACTGCCGTTTAGCCCTTGGCGTCATTTTGAGATTGGCGGGCGGAACGACCGTTCCGTCTGATAACACCTTCAATTGAGAAATTAAGTGATAATAAAACTCACATAAACCTTATAAAGACAGTTCCTACACCAAAAAACATTGACATTATAGCGGAAGAGAAAAAAACGCATAACTAATGAAGCTATTCTTCTATAGGGTTTATCCACTTCATATTCAAAGTCCAATTCATGGAAAATGCTATAGTTTTACCGATAGCTCAGACACACGGACGTTTGAATAAAAAGAAAGCAAGATTTAAGAGAAAAAATATCAATCAAAAAAATTCTTAAGTTCACTTTACTGTAATATTGTTATGTCTCCAACATATATCTTTATGGCGATCTGACGGATAGTCGGCGCCTGAATTAATTTTGGCTCGGTAGATTTGAATTTGGCCCCACTGTGCACCGCCTCAAATAATTGGATAATTAGAGTTTGACGGCACCACCATAAAATTTCGTTCAGTTGTAGTTAGACTGACGCAATACGACTCCTCTTCTTATAGGCCCACCGAAGGAGGTGTATAGGTTGAGATTCGAACCCCCGGAAAAAAAGACCTGCGGAATACGACTGCGACGTTATGGGAGTTACGACGGACTGGGGTTGGCATCCCCCCCCCCAGCGCACCTCAGCTATGACCACTGCCCCGTCTCGGGGGAGTAACGTTACTGATAAATTATCTGCTAATTAGGTTCGCGGCAACTACCCGTTGCCTTGGTAATGTTGAAAAACTAAAGCTTCTTTGTAGAATGGTTTATTTAGATGAAGCACACACAACATTTACGATTACATGATCTAGAGCGCTGCATGCAAGCAGCCTACTTCTAAGAAGACTAAATTGATTCTAACAAGAGACAAAAAAGATACAAGGGAAATATTAATGAATCATGCTACTTGCGCATGTGCACAAATCGGTAATTCCCCTTAAATAGGGGATTCCCCGTTCAAACGGTATTTTCCCCGTTTGAAAGGGGACTTCCCCGAATAACACCTGTCGGGTTTCTAACATCCTCCCCCCCTTTTGAGGGATTGCCATCACTCAAAACTACATCATAGTTAAACAGGCAAAGTCTATCGGGCATCTTAACCTGTCTACCTGAACGTGTACATATAGCACTTTCTTTTTGTACGCCAGCTTGTTTTTTGGGGATAGCCTTTTCAATACTAGATGTTCCAATGTCCCCTCGTACCTCAAGAGGATAAATACGCTGCACAGGTCTAAGAACAGTTCCATGAGGGAGTTTTCAGCTTCACGGTTCGGACACTACCATCCCGGCCTGGTATCAATTCTATAATTACTGCCAAGGGCCACTTCATACGTTTCTTCGAATCATCTCCAATTAAAACCACTTCACCTAATTCTAACTTTCTCAATGGTTTGTCTGATTCGCGTTTTTGAATTAGTAACCCTAAATATTCCTTTCGGAAGCGCGACCTCAAATCCTGTAATAGTTTTTGACGATATTTTATTCGTCTTTGAAACTTAGCGAACTCACTTAAATCTAATTCTACAGGGTTAAAAACGGCTTTCCCTGTCAAAAACAAATTTGGGGTAATTGGTATTAAGTCACTCGAATCTTCCGCTAGATAAGTTAACGGTCTAGAATTTATGATGGCTTCGCAGTCGCATAGAACAGTATTTAGTTCTTCGTACGTTAGAACGGCGCTACCTAAAGTTCTTCTTAACAGCTCCTTTATAACCCTTACTAACCTTTCCCAAAATCCTCCCCACCAAGAGGCGGTTGGAGGGTTAAATTTCCACTTGATAGGTTGTATTTCTGTCTCGCGTGTTATTTTATCCCAATCCAGTTCCCTAAAACTATTATCCGCCCCTCTAAAATTTGTACCGTTATCGGAATAAATCGTGTTTGGTCTCCCCGACGGGCAATGAACCTCCGTAAGGCAAGCAAAAAACTTTCTGTCGACAGGGAGCTTGTGACCTCTAAATGCAAAGCACGATAAATTGCACACGTAAAAAGCACTATCCACACCTTTTTGCCATCACGAACAAAAAGGGGGCCTGCCAAGTCGATCCCCACTATATCAAATATATTTGCATCCTTAACCCGGTCTTCCGGTAAGCTAACTGGATCACAAACGGGAGATTTCGCACTGAATCGACAGCAACGTATGCATTTTTTAACTACACTTCTTATTGTCTTTCGCGCTTTCAAGATCCAAAATCTTTCACGAAGGATGGACATAAGAATTTGAACGCCTGCGTGGCAATGTAATTTGTGGTAGTACTCAATAATTCTCGTAGTTAAAATACTTTTACTAGGCAATAAAATAGGTGCAATAAAACTCGGGTCATCGTCCCTTTCCGTTAATTTGGATTTTACCCTAATTATTCCCTCGTCATCCTTAAAAGCATTCACAATTTTGATCGATTTTAGCGATGGGAACATCTTATTTTGAATCGAACGAATTAGTACTTTTTCCGCTTCTACCACTTCCTCAGGTGAGAGATCGCCTGATCTTCTCTTTTCAACAGAAGTTTGAGCGTTGTCAATAAACCGTTGCATCCACCCACTAAACGAAGTATCGAGTGGTAATTAGACAGTCTATTGGAATACCATGGGTCAGCTTCCTCTAAAATATTCACGCAAACTAAAGTTGATTTTTTGGTTTCTAAACTAACTTCTTCGTCATAAGTAATTTCACTAATTGGCCAACTTTCCTGACCCTCTTTCAACCACTGAGGTCCCTCCCACCATTTTGTCTCTAACATTTGCTTGGGAGTACATCCCCGAGATAATAAATCGGCTGGATTCAAATGTCCTGGAATAAACCTCCAATCTTCTACATTGGTAATCTCTTTTATTTCTTTTACCCTATTTGTTACGAAAACAGACCAATTTCCGCACTTTTTGATCCACCATAATGCTACCGATGAATCAGACCAATAAGTTACCTTAATTTCTGGCAAATTCATAGCATGAAGTATTGAATTCGTAAGTCTTGCTCCAATACAACATGCAAGTAACTCTAATCTGGGACAACTCAAGTTTTTCAAAGGGGCTAATCTAGACTTGGCCCTTATGAGTGTTACCTTCACTTCTTCGCCTGCCACTGTTCTTACAAAAACACACGTAGCATACGAGACTTTACTAGCATCTACAAAAACGTGCAACTGAGATGTTTCATTTAACATGATATAACGTGGCAAAGTTACAACTCTTAACAAATGAATCTCATTCAACCATTTAAGAAATTTTTGTACAACATTGTCAGGCAATTCTGAATCCCACGACAGTTTCAACTTCCAAGTATCTTGTAGCAATAATTTTGGAAGCAATGTAGCCGGTGATAAAATACCATTAACATCAAAGACTTTTTGAATTTTGGACAAAACTACCCTTTTTGTAATTTGTGTCTCATTTGTAACGGCTTCTAAATTAATATTACATCTTAAGGTATCATTTTCTAAATTCCATAACATTCCTAAAACCGAGGCATCTCCAGTATGCTGAGAAACTAATTTACAGGCTACATTACTCTGCCACCCTCGTAAGTTGAAACATGCCTTTGACATTATCAACTTAGACTTTTCAATAAAATTTTCTTGTTCATTTACATTATAAACACCAGTCACACAATTATCAACATAAAAGGAACTCTTTAGTTTTTCTGCAATATCCTTAAAATCAAGATCACTATTTTCTAAAACATGATGAATTGATGCACTTAAAACAAAAGGACTTGCGTTTAAACCAAATACCAAACGACAATGTCTGTACACCTCCTTTTTATCAGAAGGATAAAAAAATCTAAGATAATCTCTATGTTCATTTGTTATTGACAATTCTAGAAAGGCGCGTTCAATATCAGCACTTAAACCTATGGGATACAACCTAAATCTATCAATTATGTCAGGTATTAATTCTATTAAGTTGACACCTGTATACAAACAATAATTTAAAGAACATTTGCCTCTTTCTCTTGAAGAGGCATCAAAAA
Organism: Hylyphantes graminicola; assembly: GCA_023701765.1. Lineage (NCBI taxonomy): Eukaryota > Metazoa > Arthropoda > Arachnida > Araneae > Linyphiidae > Hylyphantes > Hylyphantes graminicola. The sequence continues at coordinate 32,416,657 of CM043112.1, forward strand.
CTGGCCGAATTTTTGTAGTCTCGCTGCTTAATTTAATTACCGGCCTATGTGGCAAGTAATGACAACCATTATCTAACTCATTCTCAGGAACCCGTTCAATGATATTCAATTTCTCCCAATTTTGAAATACTGCCTGATAATCCTCAAGGTAGTTATTACTTTTAGCTTTCATAACCATATTTTCATGACGTTTTGATGTTAAATTTTTATTATCAGGTAACTCGGTCAAATCATTTCTAAGGGGTAATTTTATATTATATCTTCCATCAGGTAAAATAGTTAAATTCTGCTGAAAATCCTTTAAATAATCATTAGTTACAAAACTTTTTCGATCCCGTTCCACAGGATTTTCTATTCCTATCTTTTCAAGTTCCCATAGATCATTTACAGACACACTTTTAGCATGTAAAGAAAAGGAAGTCACAATATTATTGTTACAATGCAAAGTATCATTTTTTTGACCTAAAATAGTCCACCCAATTTCTGTCTCAACCGCGGTTATACCATTATTTAAATCTATTACGCGACCCGACAATACTCTAGCAATAACATCGGCTCCTAATATAATCTTAATCTCCTCTTCTTCAGAAAAGGAATCGCTTACTTCTATATTTCTACTTTCCAAATCTTTCAACAGATCTGGGTCATTTATTCGAGGAATGAAGCCGCACAAAGTATCTTGTGTTATGACCTCCACCGAATAGAATTTATTACCTAATAAATTGCCTATCTCAACCGAGTAAACTGGGTGAATCTTCGCTTCTGTTTCTCTCCCCCCAAACAGACTATGAATTAACTTCTCAGTTCTAAGTGGTTTTCCACCCAACCCCCTGATTAATGCGCTTTTTGCGTACGATCGGCTGCAGCCAGAATCAAGGAGAGCTCTTACTTTTTGTGTTCGTCCTTGAACTTTGATCGTTACGCAAATAGTCTGCAAATAAACTCTTTTTTCACAACTATTCTTTATACTACTAGAATAAAGTGAGACTTCGGAATTGGGTGCACTATTTGCAGTCGGTTTTTCTAGAGGTTTTTTATTACACATAATTTCATAGTGAGGTTGCGAACAAGCGAAACATTTCAATTGAGATTTAAAAGGGCAATTTTTACTTCTATGATTTGCTTTAATATTTAAACATGTAAAACATGCATTTTTACTAGTTAAAATTTTTAATTTTTCTTCTACACTCATTTTCTTAGCAGTAAAACACTTAAAACTTTGGTGATTGGTTTTTTCACACCATACACAAGGAACTTTCTTACCTGGGTTCGGCATGCTTACCAGGGCTGAGGCTGTGGATTGACAGCTATCATTTGGAACAACTTGTTGTTCTCGTTTGCGAGGTTGATGTGCTGCAAACCCCGTCCGAGAGAGTTCCACCATTTCTTCTCCTTGAACTTCTTGGCGCAAAAAAATCATTAAGTTCTTTAATGACCTGTTGCTCCCTTCGGTGTTGTCTTCCTGGTAGTTTCTACTCCGTTCCCAGGCCATAAGGACTTCTTCCGGTAGACAGCTTTCCACGAGCGGTGCCAGGAAATCGGAGAACTTTTCCTGGGTCCTCTTCAAGGTCTCCAAGGCTCGCAGCTTTCCCTCCAGCTCGTCGTAGAGGCCTGCAAGGTCCGTCTTTACTCGACCCGAGACGGCGTTCTTCATAACCATAGAAAGTAGGTCCCGGACGTAGATCTGCACCAGCAAATCTTCCCGGCCGAACCTCTCCCGCAGCTGGGACACTGCACTTGGATAGTTGGCTGCGGTAGCAGGGAAACTTCTTATCAGCCTTTCTGCCTTGGATTTGGGCTCCATAGCTGCGACAAGGTATTGCATTTTATCCTCATCGGAAATAGTCCGGTCTTCATGAACTTTTTGAAATTGGCTCCAAAAGGACAAAAACTCTTTTGGATCGCCGTTGAACTTCTTAAGCTCCATTCTGGGCAGTTTAAACTGTCTTTGCCTCTCTACCTCCACTTCAAACTTAGTTTCTTCTAGAACTTGATTTATCATGGTGTTACTTTCTAAATAACGGTCTCTATAACCTTCGGACTCGGCGAAGTCTGCATCGTAAGTGTTTTCTCCGTCCGCTTGTTGGAGGAGGCACTCATGAATTGCAGTTTGACACACATCCAGTCTTTGAAACTTATCCGTTAGTTGTACTTGAAGTAACGATAAGTTTTTTATGTCTATTGCCTCTTTTTTGGCAAATTCAGTTTCTACTTTCTTGTTAGTGATCGTAAATGCAGTTCTGAGACTTTTACGTTGTGCTTTAAACTTGCCTAGTTCATCCATTTTGACATTCAACACACCGATCTATACTCACGGACGCCACTATGTAAAATCTGCTAATTAGGTTCGCGGCAACTACCCGTTGCCTTGGTAATGTTGAAAAAACTAAAGCTTCTTTGTAGAACTGGTTTATTTAGATGAAGCACACACAACATTTACGATTACATGATCTAGAGCGCTGCATGCAAGCAGCCTACTTCTAAGAAGACTAAATTGATTCTAACAAGAGACAAAAAAAGATACAAGAGAAATATTAATGAATCATGCTACTTGCGCATGTGCACAAATCGGTAATTCCCCTTAAATAGGGGATTCCCCGTTCAAACGGTATTTTCCCCGTTTGAAAGGGGACTTCCCCGAATAACACCTGTCGGGTTTCTAACACGTTACGTTACTGTCCGACGTTACTCGAGTAACGTTACTGCGACGTTGCGACGCTATGGAGTTACCTGGTAGCAGAGCCACCTTCACCTCCAGTATCCCTTTCCGACCGGGCTCGCTCGATCGTGCGGGTAGTAAAGAGAATGTTCAAGCTCTTCAAAAATATCGATACCATTACCGAAGCAGCTGACTTGTGCCATTCGTTATTTGTATTGAAAAAATGACTTTGTTTTTAAGGAGTTGCTGGGGCATTGATGCTGTTTAGCGCATTTTTTTTCTCGATAAAACTCCAAATTTAGTCTCATAATTTTAAATCAGCGCCACCTGACCGCCGGTCGAAAAGGGATAACCCTTTCCGACCGGGCTCGCACGATCGTGCGGGTAGTTAAGAGAATGTTCAAGCTCTTCAAAAATATCGATACCGAAGCAGCTGACTTGTGCCATTCGTTATTTGTATAAAAAAAATGACTTTGTTTGTAAGGAGTTGCTGGGAATTGATGCTGTTTAGCACATTTTTTTTCTCGATAAAACTCCAAATTTAGTCTCATAATTTTAAATCAGCGCCACCTGACCGCTGGTCGTAAAGGGGTATAGCAGGGAATAATCATTTCAGAATAAAAATGAATGGCGGCAGAAAAAGCGAGTGAGGAAGTACTGGAGGGGATGGGACAAAGACGACAAAAAAACGTGCGAAGGACACCGAATCAGAGCAGGGATGACAGAATCATGGCAAGTAGTTCTCTAAATTTCAGGAATACATTTAACTTTCCAGACAGCCTGGAAATGGGAAAATTTTTGTTGTTTAGCTGCAAATTTTTTAATAGACTTCAAATAAAACGTTTGTTAAAAAAAAAGCAAGTTTACGAAGAAGAATTTTTGAAGAGATGGCAATAAAATCATTTCCAAATGAAAGAGCATATAACAAATTATAAAATTTCGAAATATAAGGCTATTTGTACTAATTGCATCGAAACTCTCTTTAAGACGAGAACTTTAAACGTAGACAAATACACGTAGATTTTCTGGAGCTTTACAACAAAGATCTTTAGCAGTCACATTTTTTTTTAAGTTCTGACAAACGCGTCGCCAAAGCGAACGCTCGAATTTTTTACACATTCTTTTCACTTCAGTTTGCAAACAAAAATAAGTCATTACGAAAATTAATTATATACAAGAAAGTGACGTCATTACACTATTGTATAGAAGAAAAGATGCCTAAAACCGAAGGACCTGCAGAATAGTTGAGCGAAGGAATACTACACCAGCACTAAACCTTTTCAAAAAACTGAAAAGTAATGTCGTAAAATATATTGCTACCAGATACACTAAAATAAATCAGAATACATATCGAATCTAAAGACTATACGAAAACGCTTTATCTGTAGTAGTTTGGAAAACATATCTCAAAACGCTGACCCTTTTATTAGTGGAAAACCATTTCTATTACACTCTTAAAACAAAAGAGCGATTTTAACTCAGTCTGAGTTAATTTTCACTCCTTTTCCAGTGTCGAAAATGCACTTCTCCTATAGGAATGGATTTCACTCTTTAGTTTTAAGAGTGAAGATAGATAAATTTTTAGAATATATTCGAACCAATTTCAAAAAGTGGGATTATAAAGACCTGTGAGTCAGTTACATTTATCGTATTAAAAAGCCTGTTTGCAAAACTATTCAATACACCCGGAGAGACGTGGCGTATCCCTTTCCGACCGGGCTCGCACGATCGTGCGGGTAGTAAATAGAATGTTCGAGCTCTTCAAAAATATCGATACCGAATCAGCTGACTTCTACCATTCGTTATTTGTTTAAAAAATGACTTTGTTTTTAAGGAGTTGCCAGCATTGATGCTGTTTAACGTATTTTTTTCGATAAAAATCCAAATTTAGTCTCATAATTTTAAATCAGCGCCACCTGACCGCCGGTCGAAAAGGGTTATAATATATATTTTTTTTATTCAGAAGCACTTTGGACACAGAAGCACTTTGGTTTAGAGACCTGCGGTCATTCAGCTTCATTTTCCGTTAAGCATACCCGATGTCTCTACTGGTACGAACTCGGGACAGCTGAACCGGACGGGGCACTTCGAGTCGTTGGGCCCGTACACGGGCTGGCACTCCTTCACCACATAATGCTGGAAAAAACGAGCTTCACACTGGGCTGGTTTCTGAGCACCTGGAAGATAAAATAACACATACAAAGTGATCGGTAATAAACTCTGAGCCCTTTCTCTATATATAGCGAACTACTCAGAGTAAAGACTCTAAATTTAGTAGGCATTCGATTTAAAACATGGGGAAATGATTAGGCATAAAAAAAAGTTCCTACTTGGCGCGTTAACATGAGCCATAGAATCCATGGAATGTCAAAATCCCAGGTCGAGCTGGATTTCTAATCCATATGACAGTCTGTGGCCGAATATATAGTATGAATCATCAAACCTTCATCACCTCCTTCATTGGGGGGTTTACGAACCCCCTAATGAACCCTGCAATTTCGGTTCTGTCTGGGAAAAAATCCCCCCAGAGGGGAAAATTGCTGTTTTGCTCTTCAATCCATGGATTCGATGGCTCGTGTAAACGCGCCTAATGTGTACTTTGTCCCTTTTTAGCATATTTTCCACAGATTTAGAAAGTAGTACTATACTCTACTTTCTAAAACAATGATATTTTCTTATGTACAGCGCCATCTATCGGAGTTTCTGGGAAAAAAATTATGGCATAATCCGTTTCTCCATGTTTTGAATGGTACGGGGGATTGGTTATAAAAAGCAAGATATTATAAAAATCAAGTTCAAATATAAAACCATAGTTTACCCATTAAACTTACTAAATTGTCGTAACAAAAAAATTCATGACTTAAAATACATTTTTATGAAAATTCTGGCTCTAATAGGTAAAACCTAACTTCCTCACAAATTGCTGGATAAGTAAGTAGTGCAATAAGATTTTACCATCGAACTCCAAGGCCAAACACCTTAAAATCCAATTAATCTACTTGAAGGGTATAGAATCAAAAGTCACTAAATCTAAAAAGTAAAAATATTGGAAATCGCAAAAACTGCTTTTAATACCTTACTATTGTATAGAGTAAAGGTGAATATTTGTAATTTTTTTACTTATTTACATGTATTCACCTTTACCCTACTCAATAGTAAGGTATTAAAAACAGTTTTTTTTTGCGATTTCCCATATTTTTACTTTTTTGGATTTAGAAACTTTTGATTTTATACTCCTCACCTATTTCTACTTAACGGGATATTTTGGGCACGCTACATTATGGACACGCGATACTATGGGCATGCGATATTTCGGCAGCGATATTTTAGTCGCTGTATTTAACCCTTTCCGACCGGGCTCGTACGATCGTGCGGGTAGTAAAGAGAATGTTCAAGCTCTTCAAAAATATCGATACCGAAGCAGCTGACTTGTATTATTCGTTATTTGTATAAAAAAATGACTTTGTTTTTAATGAGTTGCTGGCATTGATGCTATTGAACGCATTTTTTTCGATAAAACTCCAAATTTAGTCTCATAATTTTAAATCAGCGCCACCTGACCGCCGGTCAAAAAGGGTTAATCCGCGATATTTTGTTCCATTGCAATCTTTCAGTGCGTCAGCCTTTCTATTCATCTGTCCGTCTATCATTAATTTCACAGTAAAAACTGTCACTTTCTCCCAGAAAAATACAGTATACTTTACTGAGGAAATCTGTTCATTGTATAAGAAGAAATGTAAATGGATCGTAAAAGCGGTTTTTCACGAGACAAATTTTCATGAAAACATAAAGTTATAGCAAAACACGTCCTGTTTAAACGAAGATTTATAAAAACCTAATTCTTTAGTAACAGAACCAGTTCTTTTTTCTTCAAAAAGAATTCATTGACGACTTTTTTTTGGAAAATTATCTTTCTTAAACAATTTTTAGTAATTTTGAAACTCTAATAAACAGTAACACATTTATATATATTTAAAGTTACATTTTCAAGTTTTTCATTACATGTAGTTTATTTCATGCCCGATATAAAAATGTTATTACTTATAGAAAGAAACAATTAGTTGTATTTTTACCGTAAGATAAACAACTGAAGGTAAATTTCAAAAAAGTCCATGCAAAAATGGAACTCAAGTGGAAAAACCTTGATTTAATTTCTAACACCGCACATTAGGCGTGAACTCATCTGAAGGTAACAATTCTATTGTGTTGCCGCACTTTAAACTTCACATTTAAAATGCATTAATGTGTAAACCAAAACGATTATGTAACAGTGCCGGATAAGGCCTTAAAATTTATTAAACTATTTTTGGAAACAAAAAAAAGTGGTCAGCACATTATATACTTTTCAAAACATAACAAATAATGAAGGAAGAATCACTTTTTGTTATAATAACAAACAAAAAAATAGGTGGTATAGCTAAGTTAGTTACTTTTCTAAATACCGGGTGGTTATAAAGAAACTGCCAACATCTGCGCTTCTAGAGTCCGTTCCAAAAAAACGATCGAGATAAAATTTTAAATATAGCTATTTGGAGGTATAGTCCGACCACGATAACTTGGCTATCAAAATATTTTGATTGTGGAAGATTCCACTTTGAATTGAGGTTTTAAGCCGAAGGAGGAAGGGCTGCCGGCTCAAGGCGTTCGGCGAGAATAGGGTTTGTTGGTTTAGTGCGATTGTAAATAATCTTACTAGAACTGCACATCAGTTATCGGCTACAGAGAATTGTTGTTGATTGCTGGTAGCGGTTAACAATTACACGTGTATTTCTTTGATATTTTGAATCGTGAAATAGCTAAATCTATGATTATTTAACAGAAATTTAATAAACCATTTCTAAAATAAATTCAAAATTAATAAACAAACTCGTAGTTAAGTTATAAGTTCCACTGAGTATATTTTCCAGTATAATTCTATGATTATGTTTATACCGGTCTGATGACCACTTTATCCACCCTGAACCGTTTCGCCCCTTCTAGGGATATTTTCGATGCTTAGTAAGGACGCTTCGCGTCGATACTACAATTGTTAATTTCGATCTCCGATCTCCTGATTTTTTTTCATTTTGATGAAAGGTTTTAAAACTTAAAAATATGACTGTGACTAGGAATTACACCGAAGGACGCTATAACTTAAATATTAATGGGAAATATAAGAGTAATCCCGATGCAAGTTCGATCTACCCTTCGACTGATAGTCTGTTTCTAAACCTTAAAGAAATATGCGCCCAAAAGCAATGAATCGCCAAACATAGTAACATTTGCCCAAAACCGAAACCTTCCTTGCCTTTTTTCGAAGTGGACTGGTCCACAATCAAAATATGTTGGTTGCCAAGTTATCGTGGTCGGATTACGCCGACTCCTTCCTGTCTCAAAATTTTTAGCGCATGTGAAAACTTTAATTATTGTTGAAAAGGCATCGATTTGACCACAAACCGACGTGTTATAAATAACCCTTTAAGACCAGCCATCAGATGACGTTGATTAAATTTATGGTTTAACTGTTAGAGTTTTATCGAAAAAAAAACCTTAAACAGCAAATTTACTAAGTGCGCACCTTAGTCATATTCAAATATACAGGGTGCGCACAAATCGTGTTTTGCTGGCTGTTGAAGCCATTTTTTTTCGATAAAACTCATAACAGTTAGTCTCATAAGCTTAATCAGCGCTCCCTGATGGCCGGTCTTAAAGGGTTATTTATAACACGTCGATTTTTGGACAAATCGATGCCTTTTCAAAGCTAGTTAAGGTTTTCGCATGCGCTGTACATTTTGAGACAGGAAGGTGTAGGCGTTGCCATTTGAAATTTTCGAGTTTATGTAACTATAACCGTGAGCGTCATGAAATTCACAGAATGTCGAGCGCCTACTTCCAAATAACTATATTTAAAATTTCATCTCGATCGGTTAACTGGAACGGACTCTAAAAGCGCAGGTGTAGGCAAAGTATCTTTACAATCACCCGGTATATTAAATATATTACTTCTATGATATTATCTATGTTTTGATCAGCATTCTATGCATGGTTTATAATTGAGTTGTTGTAAAATGCATTTCAAATAGTAAAATTTGTGTTAGTCGGCTTGGCCGGATGGGTTAAGGTGTATCCACATTCCTTAAAAAATGGAATAATCAATGAAAGTATGCGTCGTGATATTTTTGCATTAATATATTCCTTGATTCTTTATCTTACAAATGGTGCAAGTAGATTTCTTGTACGGTAAATATTGATACCGAGGCAGCTGACTTTTACCATTCGTTATTTGTATTAAAAAAATGACTTGTTTTTATGGAGTTGCTGGCATTGATGCCGTTTAACGCATTTTTTCCGTTAAAACTCCAAATTTAGTCTCATAATTTTAAATCAGCGCCATCTGACCGCCGGTTTTAAAGGGTTAAAGGGAATGAACCAGGGCATGTAGCCTTTTACTTTTTGACAATTCTAACAAAAAGTAAGTATTTCACAGACATTTGTGGTTTGAAATTATCACGCCCATCGCCAATAGCCCAGTGTGGCTCTAGTGCGACGATAATTAAAATAACCTAACAGACATTTTCAAATATACATTTTAGTTATAAAAAAAAATTCAGATTTTATAGCTGGCCCTATTAAATTATCCTGATTAAATAATTACTTTGCTTAGTGCTTACATTTTAGTAGGTCACATACATGGATATGGATACTCCATGTTTACTTTTCTGCAAAATGTATGTAAAACAAGTAATTTGAAATTTAGTTACGTTGTTTGCACTTTCGCATGTTTATTTAATTAATTAATATATTTTTATTATTAAGTAAAATATTTTTGTTAATTTTTAATGCCTGATCTCCCTGCAAAGTTAAGTCCCAAAAATTAATGGAAAAGTAGCCTAAATTATATGGTTAATTGGTTACCTTAAGCGTCCTACCACATACAGTGGTGGACATAATTATAAGACACCTACCTAATTTGACAATACACTGAAATAAAATATTTAAATCCTTCAATTATTCGTCAAATATGATAAAAAATTAAAATTTATTCTGTTATCACCCATAATTGTATTGCAGAAATGATATTTTATAGATTTTCATAAAAAAAAGTTTAAAAATACCGTGGACAAAAATATAAGACACCCTAAATAATTTTCAATATGCAAATTTTCTGCTGCGCTGTTATGACGTCAGCAGTTAACTAAAGCAGCCAATAACCGTCTTCAAGCATTTACAAACATCCCGACATCCCACGAGGTACAGAATTAAAAGAAAATGAAGTTTTCCTAAATTTGGAGATTAAATGGAATTGGTGCTTCAATTAATAATATTTCAATAGTTGTTTAGCACTCTAGATGTGCTGTTAAACATCTTTTGAAAAGAGGAATTAATTAATCGGTGATTAAAAGATCTGGGCGTACTCCTTGCTTGTCCCCGAGAGACAGACTCCATATGCTTTCGCTCGCAACACAGAATCAGATGACCTCTATGGCCATTAAAAATGCTTTGAAACTTAATTAATCAAGGCAGGCATCAAGGCATCAGCAAGGCAATCATTCGCAGGATGTTGCATAATGCTTCCTATGCGTAATTTTAAAAATGGGGGTAAAAACACCTCTTCTAAGGCGGCACAAAATGGACCTTCTAAACTTCGAAACAAACCTGCGAAACAAACTATGGTCTGGACTGCCAAATGGTACTCCTTGCTATTTTCGGATGAAAAAAAAGTTTAACCTGGATGACACTGACAAATTTCACTATTATTGGCATGATTTACGGAAGTCTCCTTATGTACTAATGAGCCACCAAATGGGTGGAGACAGTAATGGCTTGTTCTGGTTTTTTGACTCAAGAAAGCAGATATTGTTTTTGTCCGTTCAAGAATGAATTCCGAAGCGCATAAGAATCTTTTTAAAGATCAACTAGCAATATACGGTGAACTTCTTTGCAGCGAAAAATACACTTTCCAGCACAATAACACGTAATTTATACATCAATGGAAACAAAGAAGTGGCTTTCAGAGCAAAGCATCAATGGTCATCCGTGGCCTTCTCCCTTTCCCAGACTTAAATCTCATCGAAAACTTGTAAGAGACCTTGGCTCTTGCAGTTTACCGAAATTTGTTGGAAGTTTGCATGTGTTGAAGACAGAAAAAATGTTCTTGGGAAGAAATGTCTTGCGGTATTTTGTTAGAATCAATATATTCGACACTAAATCGCATATTTCATGTTATAAAAATCAATGGAGGCTCCACATAATATCGAATAACCTTGTTAGATTATTTTCTTTTAAAACATTAGTGTCGGCAAACTATGTATACATTTGTATTTGGAAGAAAAAAAATCGGGTGTCTTATAATTTTGTCCACTATGTTTTTAAGTTTTTTCATTAAATTGTAAGAAAATATCATTATTATACAATAATTATATATGATAACAGAATAAATTCATGCATTTGACGTATTTGATAAGACATTTTTAAGGTCTGGATCTTTTTGTTTATTATTTGTCAAATTTTGATAGGTGTTATATAGGTTTGATAGGTGTTATAATTATGTCCACCACTGTAGTATACATACAAGGCTTCTGCCCTAAAAGGATTGGCTGGTTGGTATACAGATATTTTCAGGCTTGTGTGCTTGGTCAGAGAGCCGCTTATAAACCTTCGTCAAGTAAGACAGTCACAACACAAACACTCATATGCACACATATACTTGACAGGTGCTGCCATCTATCGCGCGCCACCTCCACAATTTAGACATGTTCCTGAAGGGGATGGAAATAGTCTACAGGAACCTGTACAAATGCTAAACTGTGCAATGACCGGCCACAGGACTTTGGGACCCAACAGATTAAACGAGCACGTACTCCGCATATACTCGGTGGGTTTTCAGCGACCAGGACTCGATCGCGGGACCTTTCGATCCGGAGATCGATGCACTGACCACAGGGCTCCACGCAGCCCTGCCCTAAAAGGATTCTGAGCGAAAAAATGTCCAATTCCTAGTTGCAGTTAAAGCAGTTTACTTGTACACAGCAGAATAGCCCTAGTTTAGCTCTAGAGTCCAGTGCGATGTCAATTCAACCCAAACCAGACAGTCCGCTACTTTGTATCGTGTGGAAAATTCCGTAAACTAACCAACAAAAAATAGTTTGATGACCTTGTAGGACATATTTTTAATAGACAATGCCTTTTCTTGGAAATACCATAGGCCAACGAACAATAGAGAATTGCATGGGCGATTGTACTTCCCGTCTTCATTGTTATGTGTGTGACAGATGTTCACATCCAAACAAAACCGCCACTCAGAAAAATGAAGAACCAGCAACTTTTGTAACAAAAAGAAATTTCTCCTCATTATTAACCTTTCGTAATATTATTTGATTATATTTTATTCTACCTTTCATACATATGATAAACGAAGAGGGCATTTTAATTCTTGGGAGTTTAATCACAGCTTCAATTTCTCGCCTGCTTCAATTTTGGTTAAACCTTCTAGAAATAGGGAATCCAGCTTTTAAGAAGCTTACCTTATTCCTAAACACAAACACCACAATAAGTAGCACAGTTGGTTAGGCACTCGCCGAGCATGTGAAAGGTCCCAGGTTCGGGTCAAGGCATCGCCAAAATAACTGCCGACCTATAAACGGCCCGTGCAGCCAAAAATGTCCAACGAATAATACCCTGTGTAAGGGAGTGCACGTTCAATATCCTTCAAAGTCCTAACGCTGCGTACGTTGTCCCCCTTAACGGTTGCGTTGGTGCCTATTCAGGTGTCGACTCGTTACTTGACTGTGGTTCTAAAATACGACGTCCGTCGCCAATAGCCCTCGTGTAGCTCCAATGCGACGATAATTCAAAAAATAACATAGTTAGTTAAATCATCCAACATGCGAGAGTTCTCCCCAATTTGGCCTCATTGCAACACAGAATAACGTATCTTTTTTCACACGCGTTTTTAGTAATAATTTTAAAATGCATTAAGACAAGTTAAAAATAATCATAACATCAACAGTAAATCAGTTTAACTTTACTTCAATATGGAAGGTCAGTTCCATGGGCGAATGAGGCCGATCGACCATGGGTCTCCAAACTAAAGGGCTTCAGTTTTAATCCAACGGGGGGGGGGGGGGGATTTTAAGCCACATTTCTCCGACCGTATTGAATTTTTTTACAAACTTTTTGTTAATGATAAATGTAGATAACTTACAGATCTCAATTGGCTATAAAGCCTACACTCCTCCCTTCTAGAGGGCGCAATCACTGTCATCGTCTACAGATCTCTGTAATCCCACTTTTAGAAACTGCTTCGAATATTTTGTGAAAATTTATTTATCGAAAATTTATAAAAAAAAAATTAACCAATATCAAAACGTGCGATTGTCGTGACTTGTAAATCAACTACATTTATCACAAAAAAAAATGCTTGCAAAAAGATTCACTACACCCGGGAAAATGTGGCTTAGAAACTATTTTCTCCATTGGATTAACACTGAGGCATTTGGTTTGGATACCCAAGGTCCAGCGGGCTTGATCTCCCTTAAGGCATTAAATATAAAATCTTAACTTCAGTCAAAGTATTGCTTTGCAAAGTGATCTTTTTTTTAATGAGATATGAAAATGGTAATAACAACAAAGTAAAACTAAATAAAAAAGGAAAAATTCATACGGTTACATATTATTTAAATATTAATTAATAAATGTTAAAAAAAATGGTTTTCATAACGTATTGTCACTTAAAGATATCAATAATAAAATAGTTATTTTCCCGTTTCTATAATTTCCTGTTTAAAAAGGCTAAGTTAGCAAAGCATCATTTTCTTAAATCTTCAGGTAAATTCAATATCAAACTTCTTACTTCAATAAAGTAAGAAGTTTGACTCACTGATTCGCATATCAACTCCCCATCCAAAACTATTTTCGGTTCCGCAAATGAAAAACAATGAAAACCCAAAATAATCCAGGCCAATTTGCGAAACGTAACCTATTTCCATGATTGCGCTAAAGCTAAAAATTGCAATGCAATAATGATTTTGTAAAATTGTTGGCATTGAGGTTGTAGGCAACTTGTTCGATAAAATTCTAAACAGTGAGGAGAGGGCTTGATTGTCATGGAGCGAAAGTTAACATAATATATAGAGCTGTTGCAACCACGTGACTTTTCAGAGCAAATTGCATCTGGCAAGGCCATAGTAATGATCATGTGGGTCAAACAAATTTAAGGTAGGCGAATACCCAAAATTCTAAAATTTTTACTATTACTTTAATCTTTTCCAAATTTGGCATAGTGATTTCAAATATAATGAACAATGCCTTTTGGGCAATTTTTTGTTTATTTAAATATAATTGATTTATTTTAAACGGTGTTTTTCAACTAAAAAAATGGGTTTACGCTAACACCTCTGGCATAAAAAGTTTTACATTAATTTACCTGAAATTTTTCACAGATGCTATTTCAATATATATCTGTGCCATGAACCTCTAACATCTGGTGTAAGTATACAAGTTTTTTTTTTTTTTAAATGTCCAAGTGTAAGTTAATCGAAAAAATTCTTTTTTGTGTGGTTAATTTATAACATTTTTCATAATAACTTTTTTTCTTGTAATTTGTATGTAACTCTAGAAGGTCATTGCATGCATCAGTTCAAAACGAAGAATTTAACACATAATAAATGTTCATAGGATGAAAATTCAATGTGGTAGACTTGTTGGCGTAAACCTCTTTTTTTAGTAGAAAAACACAGTTTAAAATAAATAAATTATATTTAAATAAAAACAAAAGCCTAAAAAGCAATGCTCATTATATTTGAAATCACTATGAAAAATTTGGAAAAGATTAAAGCAATAGTACAAATTTTAGAATTTTGGGAAATTTTGGGTATTCGCCTATCTTAAGAGACACCAGCGTTTTCAATACGAACTCGTTTGAACGCTTGTTTTTCTTTTTATTAAAGAATTAAGTTTTTAAAAAGACACCGAAAAATATCGGAATGTGAATAAATATCTTAAGGAAAGGTATTTGGAGAAAATTTCATTGATATAATGATATAGGATACATATGCTTTATCTAAGAATGATACAAGTGTAGAATTTTCCACTTTTGTTATTTATGGATTATTGTGACTGATTATTGTTGTGTTATAAGTATTAACTTTTCGAATTTTAATCGAAGAACTAGGACAACAGTTTTAATTCGTTTTATTTATTATTGAAACTTTATAGGAAAAACTGTTTAAAAGTATATACATTATACACTATTTATGATCCATTTTTTTTATTCAGTTTTAGTTCGAAAGAAATATATCTAGCATTATATTGCACAAGGGATTGAATTTATTAAGTAGGAAATTTAGTGAAATTGTTTCTGTATTTTGGAATACAAAGAAATATTTTTTAAAAATAAAATGTATTTTCATGTACTATTTCATGTGGTAAGATTAGGGTATTTTTCAAAGAGCAATAAATATTTCTGGAAGACCTTAACATTTGTAAATCGCATGTTTTTTTTATGCGTCCACATCTAAAAAATTTGCCGCACCAGGAAGTAGGATTTAAAATTTCACTTAAAATAAAAAGAATAAAAAGCAGTTTGATCTATTACCACAAATAACTATTCCGCAAAATGCAGGGATTTTGACATTTACTATGAAAAAATCCCTATGAACAAGCGCAACAAACCTTAAAACTAAGTGCGTACTATGAGAAACGTGGGTCTGTTTGACCCACAGTAACGTGGAGGATGGGAATGAAGAAGAGTGGGAAAGCACATGAAACTGGTCTATAAATTACCGTTATTTAAGGTACAACCGTGAAACGCCGTGTTTATTAGGCTAGTAATTAGTAATAATATTATTATCATCAAATAAAAAAAAACTTACGAGCCCACACTTCACCACCAATCCCGCAGAACAACACGGCAAGCACAAGAAACTTCATATTTGTGATCAACTCGTTAAAAAATATTTTCTCATTTAAATCATTTCCCCATCTGTCATTGCTTCTAACCCGAAACTGAAATGACGTCACTCAACGTGATTTGATTATTATTTTCCCTTCACTTCGACAGGTGTTTATTTTTTTTCTACTTCTCCGAATTAAGGTCCGTGACTCGAAATTATGATTTCGCAACAAAGGTGGGGAAAACCACAAGCACTTGTGTGAATTTAAATCAGTTGGTGTTAGAATTTATGCACATGATAATTATTTTGCCTCAGACAACATTTCGAAAGAAGTGCTCTTTAACTGTTTTCGGAAGATTGATAATTCGACAAAGCGTTTATGCCAAAAAACTAGTGGGCTAAAACACCACATGACTTTCAATTACCCTTTAATATATTTTTAATGGGACTGCTTTTTTGAATGATAAAGACTATTCTACTTTGTCTGTTTTCGGAAGACTGATAATTCCACAAAACGTTATAGTTGTAGGCAAAAACTAGCGGTGAAACATCATGACTTTCATGGATATATTTTTTTAATGGGACGTTTTTTTTTCTTCTTCTGATCAAGCCTTTTTCTCCTTAACTGTTTTAGGAAGACTGATAATTCCACAATACGTTATAGTTGTACGCAAAAACTAGCGGTGAAACACCACATGACTTTCATGGATATATTTTTTTAATGGGACTGCTTTTTTGACTGATCAAGCCTTTTCCTCCTTAGCTGTTTTCGGAAGACTGATAATTCCACAATGCGTTATAGTTGTACGCAAAAAGTAGCGGAGAAACACCACATGACTTTCTGGACATGCGGTGTGACTGCTGGATACACACTGCTGCTGGCACACATGACTACTGGATATATTTTTTTAATGGGGCTGTTTTTTTTTCTTCGATCAAGCCTTTTTTTTTCCTTAACTGTTTTCGAAAGACTGATAATTCCACAATACGTTATAGTTGTACGCAAAAACTAGCGGTGAAACACCACATGACTTTCATGGATATATTTTTTTAATGGGTCTTTGTTATTTTCTGATCAAGCCTTTTTCTCCTTAACTGTTTTAGGAAGACTGATAATTCCACAATACGTTATAGTTGTACGCAAAAACTAGCGGTGAAACACCACATGACTTTCATGGATATATTTTTTTAATGGGACTTTGTTATTTTCTGATCAAACCTTTTTCTCCTTAACTGTTTTAGGAAGACTGATAATTCCACAATACGTTATAGTTGTACGCAAAAACTAGCTGTGAAACACCACATGACTTTCATGGATATATTTTTTTAATGGGATTGCTTTTTTGACTGATCAAGCCTTTTCCTCCTTAACTGTTTTCGGAAGACTGATAATTCCACAATGCGTTATAGTTGTACGCAAAAAGTAGCGGAGAAACACCACATGACTTTCTGGACATGTGGTGTGACTGCCGGATACACACTGCTGCTGGCACACATGACTACTTTATATATTTTTTTAATGGGGCTGTTTTTTTTTCGATCAAGCCTTTTTTTTCCTTAACTGTTTTCGAAAGACTGATAATTCCACAATACGTTATAGTTGTACGCAAAAACTAGCGGTGAAACACCACATGACTTTCATGGATATATTTTTTTAATGGGACTTTGTTATTTTCTGATCAAACCTTTTTCTCCTTAACTGTTTTAGGAAGACTGATAATTCCACAATACGTTATAGTTGTACGCAAAAACTAGCTGTGAAACACCACATGACTTTCATGGATATATTTTTTTAATGGGATTGCTTTTTTGACTGATCAAGCCTTTTCCTCCTTAACTGTTTTCGGAAGACTGATAATTCCACAATGCGTTATAGTTGTACGCAAATAGTAGCGGAGAAACACCACATGACTTTCTGGACATGTGGTGTGACTGCCGGATACACACTGCTGCTGGCACACATGACTACTGGATATATTTTTTTAATGGGGCTGGTTTTTTTTTCGATCAAGCCTTTTTTTTCCTTAACTGTTTTCGAAAGACTGATAATTCCACAATACGTTATAGTTGTACGCAAAAACTAGCGGTGAAACACCACATGACTTTCATGGTTATATTTTTTTAATGGGACTTTGTTATTTTCTGATCAAGCCTTTTTCTCCTTAACTGTTTTAGGAAGACTGATAATTCCACAATACGTTATAGTTGTACGCAAAAACTAGCTGTGAAACACCACATGACTTTCATGGATATATTTTTTTAATGGGATTGCTTTTTTGACTGATCAAGCCTTTTCCTCCTTAACTGTTTTCGGAAGACTGATAATTCCACAATGCGTTATAGTTGTACGCAAAAAGTAGCGGAGAAACACCACATGACTTTCTGGACATGTGGTGTGACTGCCGGATACACACTGCTGCTGGCACACATGACTACTGGATATATTTTTTTAATAGGGCTGTTTTTTTTTCGATCAAGCCTTTTTTTTCCTTAACTGTTTTCGAAAGACTGATAATTCCACAATACGTTATAGTTGTACGCAAAAACTAGCGGTGAAACACCACATGACTTTCATGGTTATATTTTTTTAATGGGACTTTGTTATTTTCTGATCAAGCCTTTTTCTCCTTAACTGTTTTAGGAAGACTGATAATTCCACAATACGTTATAGTTGTACGCAAAAACTAGCTGTGAAACACCACATGACTTTCATGGATATATTTTTTAAATGGGATTGCTTTTTTGACTGATCAAGCCTTTTCCTCCTTAACTGTTTTCGGAAGACTGATAATTCCACAATGCGTTATAGTTGTACGCAAAAAGTAGCGGAGAAACACCACATGACTTTCTGGACATGTGGTGTGACTGCTGGATACACACTGCTGCTGGCACACATGACTACTGGATATATTTTTTTAATGGGGCTGTTTTTTTTTTCGATCAAGCCTTTTTTTTCCTTAACTGTTTTCGAAAGACTGATAATTCCACAATACGTTATAGTTGTACGCAAAAACTAGCGGTGAAACACCACATGACTTTCATGGATATATTTTTTTAATGGGACTTTGTTATTTTCTGATCAAACCTTTTTCTCCTTAACTGTTTTAGGAAGACTGATAATTCCACAATACGTTATAGTTGTACGCAAAAACTAGCTGTGAAACACCACATGACTTTCATGGATATATTTTTTTAATGGGATTGCTTTTTTGACTGATCAAGCCTTTTCCTCCTTAACTGTTTTCGGAAGACTGATAATTCCACAATGCGTTATAGTTGTACGCAAATAGTAGCGGAGAAACACCACATGACTTTCTGGACATGTGGTATGACTGCTGGATACACACTGCTGCTGGCACACATGACTACTGGATATATTTTTTTAATGGGGCTGGTTTTTTTTTCGATCAAGCCTTTTTTTTCCTTAACTGTTTTCGAAAGACTGATAATTCCACAATACGTTATAGTTGTACGCAAAAACTAGCGGTGAAACACCACATGACTTTCATGGATATATTTTTTTAATGGGACTTTGTTATTTTCTGATCAAGCCTTTTTCTCCTTAAGGGGGGATCATAGTTAACAAAAACCAAAAAATCGAATTTTTGAAACCAGTATTTTCTGATAGATGGAATCCCAATCTATCGAATAAGACCAATTTTGTATCGATCGGTTAATTATTTCTTACAAAAAATTAAAATTATAAAAATAAACAAATGTGCCACGCCCCCTTTGAATTACTAATTAATGCTTGTATTATTAGTGTATTACATTATAAAATATGATTTTTTTGTGTGTTGATATTTGAAAACTACTCACTGGCTCAATGTAAAAAAAAAATCCTGACGATTTACAAGAAATTCGGCTAACAAGAAATGTTTTGGTGGTCATTTCGAGTTCGTGCTAACGGGATCGTCGATCCCGTTATGCGTTATAGTTGTACGCAAAAAGTAGCGGTGAAACACCACATGACTTTCATGGATATATTTTTTTAATGGGATTGCTTTTTTGACTGATCAAGCCTTTTCCTCCTTAACTGTTTTCGGAAGACTGATAATTCCACAATACGTTATAGTTGTACGCAAAAACTAGCGGTGAAACACCACATGACTTTCATGGATATATTTTTTTAATGGGACTTTGTTATTTTCTGATCAAGCCTTTTTCTCCTTAACTGTTTTAGGAAGACTGATAATTCCACAATACGTTATAGTTATACCCAAAAACTGACTTTCAATTACCACTGGATATTTTTTAAATGGGACTACATTTTTTGTCTGATCGATTTTTTTTTCTTTAACTGTTTTCGGAAGACACAGATAGCGATATTTTATAGCTTTTCGATAGTTCGACAAAGCTTTATAGTTACACGCAAAAACAAGTGGCGTGAACCACCACTTCAGTTTCAATTATGACTTTTTTTTTTTAAAAAAAAGTGGTACTGGCTTTTTAGCTGATCAAGCGTTTTACAGACTCTACATGTTCTTCAGAACTGTGCGAGCCATTTTTTGTAGCACCATCTAGGAGGCTTTCTCTGCCACATTTTGACGGTCAGGTACTGTGAATTTGAAGTCTCTGTGGATGTTGAAATATGTCAGAGAACCCCAAACCAAACGGAGAATCAATAAATCTTTGACACTTAATGACTTAAATTATTAATCATATGATATGCGAGCTACGAACATAGCCAGGGCCGGATTTCTAAATATGCTAAGTAGGCTGCAGCCTAGAGCGGCAAATTTTACGACAAATTAAAGCGGCATTCAGTATAAAAATATTATTATAAAGATACGAATATTTTTAAGAAAAAAAACAAATAATTTACATTAATGCGCAAACTGTAAACGTATATAGTGCTAATATTTCGTAGCAACTATGCCACTGTGAGGGCAAGTGCACCCCCCTCCTCCCGGATTTCGAAGTTAAAAGAAAAATAGAGGAACAGTTTTTAAAAAAAAAAATCGTCTATTTCGCTTTCGACATAGTGTGTAAGGTACATCGATGATTCTAATCTGTGTATCTATTTTAAACAGCACATACCATCCTGTTTTGAAGCTAATCAGCTACCTTTCCCTAAAGTAGAAGAGTATTGTAACAGGAGCGATAAATCGTAGCCTGCAGGCGGCAAATTTTTAAATCCGGCCCTGAGCACGGCAGTCGCTACCAGAACTCCTGTCGAATATTTTTTTTAAATAAGGATAGGATTTTTTAAAAAAATGATATACTAAAATTGAAATATTGAATTGAAAATTCCCGACTATCCAGAATTTTCGATTATCTGACCAATCTTTGGTCAAAATTTTTTCGGATAATAGGTCAGGTTCAACCATTCAACTGTAATTAAAATTTTAATAACAGCTATTCATCTTGTTTTAAACATCCATAAACGTGTCTTTTTACTTAAAGATTAAAACCTTTTAAGAAATGTTTTATTTTAATAAGGAAAGTTTGATTTTGATTGATTGTATAGAAGCTGAAAAGAAGTGACTGGTTTAGCATACGTTTATTGCATCAAATAACATTATGCAATAAACGTATTTTAGGTCAATAATTCAATGACACGGTTTTTGCGTTTTAGATTTCTATTCTTTTTGCAAAAGTAATATGCGCGGGAAAATGACGTATCAATAGAAAACTATGTTTCACGTAGAAAATGGGTCCCGGGTGGCATTGTGGGCTTGATGGCAGCCTATTATGCCAAAATTCTGCGAACTGTAGAGGGTGCAGGCTCGATTCCCGACTTCGCCCTGGGTGTACTTTCTCTCCCTCACTCTCTCTGTCAGAAAAAATTTATGTCTGTGTCTGTTTTACTTGACCCGGGTTTATAAGCTGGTCTCTGAACAAACACGCAAACCGTATAATATATAAACGAACCAACCTATGTAAGACAAAAATACTTTAAAAAAGTCGAAATTTGAATGTGTAACGATTGGTTCAAAATTCTTCGCACAAGAGCTACACGACGCCTCTTGGGGACAGGCGTCGTAATTAATAACCACAGTCAAGTCAAGTGACGGAACAAAACCTGAGTAGGCACCCAAAGCAACTTTTTAGGAGTGACATAGTAAGCGTCGTCGGGACTTTGAATCTTAAGTCCTCTTTTGGAATGCCCTTTAATAATGACGTTGCAGTTTTCTTGATGGCTTCGATATCCTGAAATCTTGTTGCCTTCAGTGAATTTTTCACAGGGTCGTTACAAAATACTAGAAAAAAGTTCCCTCTTCCCTTATATACATCCCTAAAAAATTCCCTGATTTTACAATTACCTAGAAAACATGCAATAGATATATAATTAAATGCAGACAGAAAATTTAATCCAGACGTCGCGTCGCGAGAATTAAGATTTTTTCGGATTATGCCCCGAACTTTTCTACATTTCCGAAAATCTAAATAAGTTTAGAGGAATCATGTGATCAGAAAATGTTATGTGCTGTTATAATATGATTCATGAGGGAGATTGATCCTTCCTCCAAGATTGGTCATTCAGACAAATCGGATCAACCAGAATATTTTTTTTTTATATCAAGTGTCTGTTAGTAGCAGAGACATAACATAGAGTGGACTGCGCATTCATAGTAAAGCAGCTTAGGGATGGAAAACCAAAACCGGTTTTCAAAAAACCGGTGGTCCCGGTTTTGATTGAAAACCGGTTTTTTTGTATGAGGCCCTACGGTACCGAAAACCGGATTTTTAGGGAAAAACCGATGGAAAATGGAAAACCAGTTTTTTTTTAAAACACTGCTATCCCTTGCAGATTAGCATTATGTCCTAAACATCATAAATCGCCAAGAGGGGAAAGGTTGCTACATATGGCAACTTAACGCTACCGTTTCGTTACGTACTATTCCAAATTGTCGCAAGACCTGAATATCAGCTAGCAAACCGAAGTGGAGACTACCATCAATATCCATGTCACGTGGGTTTCTACCAATCACTGCAGCTTGAATTTTTTTTAATGTTTTTGCAGACGATTTTTTGAGCATGTTGGAATTTTTCTCTTTTGGCTTAAATAATAATATTTAATTACATTTTTTAATCTCTGAGCATGTTAACAATCGTGAATGTTGCACTCTTAATTCAGTAACGTTATGTGCAAGATACCAAATGCTTGTGAATTCCTAATTGTAAAGAGGGGTATAAAAAAGGATTAGTCACACTTTCACGGGTAAAATTTATTTAGTTCTGCATACTTTTAGTAATTGTGTGTTCTTCTTAAACTATAAGAGAAGAAAGTTGATTTATTCCAGGTGAAATAAAGGAAGAAGCAATATTTCAAAATATATATATTATTTGATTTTTTTTAAATAAAGGAAGAAGCAATATTTCAAAATATATATATTATTTGATTTTTTTTAAATAAAGGAAGAAGCAATATTTCAAAAAAATATATTTGATTTTTTTTTTTAAAACGGACCGTTAGAACGAAAGTTATAGAGACGGCAGAAAAGATTCACCATGTCAATACCAACTTATATTACAGCAACACTCTACATAAACCTACTAACGTTCTTTTAAATTAATTTTTAATAAAGAGTCCACATTCACTTGTTCAAGTAATCTTAAATAGACTCACAAAATCAAAGAAATAATCTTAAGAGGATCTTAAAATACTAGCGATTCATCCTTGCTCCTTTCCAAGCTTCTTTATCATAACATTAGATTGTCGGCCTCTGTGTTCAGGTCGTTGTGGAAAAACTCGCCAAATGGTAAACTCGCCATAGATGCGAGCCAAACGCGACACAGTCATGTGACTGTGTAAGTTAGATGTTTAGGACACTTTAGGTTTGCCAATGCGCAGTCCACTCTATGTTATGTCTCTGGTTAGTAGTGATCAAAAGAACCTAAACCTGCTGTTGAAGTAATCCAAAATGGAAAAAAAATTCCCCGATATTTTGCAAAATTTGAAAAATTCCATGAGAATTCCCTGATATTTCCAGAATTAAAAAGTTCCCTGATTTCCAGGTTCTGTTACCACCCTATTCAGCTTAGGAAACGGGAACAAGTCTGAGTGCCCTAGGTCTGGAGAGTAAAGTGAATGCCGCATCTCAACGATACCATGCTGAGCTAAGCATCCCACCCCACAGGCAGCTCAATCGGCGCGTTTACTGAGCCATCGAATCCATGGAATGCAAAAATCCCCATTAGGGGAAAAAGAGGTCGAACATGATTTCTAACCCAAATGATAGACTGTCACCTAATCCATGGTATGAAACATCAAATCCTCATTCATTGGAGGGTTTGCGAAACACCCCAATGAACCCTGCAATTTCGGTTCCATCTGGGAGAAAATCTCCAAGAATTGCTGAGTTTGCACTTCAATCCATGGATTCGATGGCTCATGTAAACGCGCCTAGTGTGTTAGCGTTCTATCATGTCCCTATCATGTCCCTATCATGTCCCTATCATGTTAGCGTTTGATGTAGCTCAATGTTCAAAGTCCGTTGTTTGAAGTGTTTTTTTCGTTATTTGACCGAAGTTATAAGTTACAAAATGTGCTTAGCTGTGTTTAAGCACTTCTTGGAAGACTAAAAATAGGCAGCCAATTGCTATTACTTATATAACTTGCAATTTAGGGCTGTAGGGAGCCTAGTGGTCAAAGGGTCTCAGCTTGAGATCAGAAGGTTGAGAGTTCGAGACCCGGTCGCCACTGAAGACCTACCGAGTATATGCGGAGTACGTGCTCGTAAAATCTGTTGGGTCCGAAAGTCCTGTGGTCGGTCATTGCGCAGTTCACCATGGGTACAGGTTCCTGGAGAAAATTTCCCTCCCCTTCAGGGACATGTCTAAATTGTGGAGGTGGCGACAGATGGCAACATCTGTCATATGTGTATGTGTGTGTCTTGTGTTGTCCTACTTGACGATGGCTTATAAGCGGGTCCTTGCGACCAAGCACACAAGCCTGAAAATATATGTCAAACCAACCAACCAACCAACCTAACTTGCAATTTATTTCCGGGTAAGATTTTTTAAAAGTTCATTTGTCTTTATATATATTTTTTTGGTTACAATATACGTATTGTTTTCTTCAAATAACAAAATAAAATTCTTTTCGCACTAGCACGTTAAAGATAATAAACAATAAAACAGCATTTAAGGTGTAGCTCATCTGATACGAATATGACGGTGAACAAGACATTACTTTCCTTATGTCTCATTGTGTTGTGTGTTTTAACCTATTCAGCAAATTGCTGTTTGTTCTTACAATTCGGTTTGTTTTTACAAATTCAATTTTTGTGTAATACTTTTTTTTAATGTTTTGAATGCATAAACTACTTGTTGTTTTACCCATGAAGGTAAGGTTGTTATGATTTTACCCGACCCCAAAAAACCCAGGTGGGTTCTTTAAAAAAACTCAAGTGAGCAATTGAACCTAAAATTGCCTTTACTGATTATTTTTTTGAAAAAAGTAATCACTTTTTATGCAATAAAAAATGTGCTTCATTTCTTTCTTAATTAATCTTTTTAGTATTATTCTCAATAAACTCTTACATTTTTGTAACTTCAACTTTTAAAGTGCATTTGCAAATTTAAATTTATACTATTAAAATTATACTAATTGTATAACAAATGTAACAAATATAGTTTTAAAACGTTAATTTAAATTTCTTATGAAAAAAACTAAATACATGAGCACGGTTTGTTAAGGAACTAATACATGCACTGAGTTAAAAGTAAATGAAGAAATAAAATTTAAAAAAGTCAATGAAAATACTTAGGTTCAATTATCACTGAAAATAATGATATATGCCGGAAATTAAACAAAGGCTGAGCACAGGAAATTGCAGTTTCTTTTCATTTAAAAAGTTATAAGATCTAAACTAATTACATGGAAAACAAAACTATGTACGTGAGGCAAACAAAACCGGCCCCGATCTAGAGATGGGAATACGTTGAAATGCTTGGCGAGAAAAACTCTTGAAGTCGCCTGAAACCTGTTTTTGCATTGGTTGGATCGGATTAGCTTCACATTAGAGCTACTCATAGACTAGTGGCGAGTTCAGATCTTAGTTCGCATTGTATGAAGACGTCCCATAATGCAAATTTTGTGTCTTGCAATCAATTTAGAATGTTTTGTATTACCAAAAACAAAAAGGTTGATTCTCTAGGATAAATAACGACCGAAACAATCAAATAATCACTAAATCTTGATCAGCTCTGTTAACCATGTTTATAATCCATTTCAACTAGCTTCTAAAAGCGTAGCGTAGTTGCCGGCAAATAAGTCGCCAAGCGTTTGCTTGGGCTTAATATTGAAGCGATCAATAGCTTCAGTAAGCAAACCTGTTTTTGCATTGGTTTTAGACTTGGCAACATTTCTGTCGTATTCTTATCTCCACCTCGGGGCCGGTTTTGTTTGCCTCACCCTGTATATATAAAACTGTAATAATACCAACAGTTATATATGGGTCGTGGAGACCTGGACCTTGGATCAAAAGCAAGAGACGATGTTATACTATCTTAGGAGAGAAAATTTTTAATAGCCATATTTGGACCTATCAGAGAAGGTTATATTTGGAGAAGTCGATACAATTTTGAAGTGTTTAGACCAGGGGTTCCCAACTGGTGGTACGCGTACCACTGGTGGTACGTGAGAACATTTTAGGTGGTACGTACGCATCACTGATACAAGCAACACGATGCTATTAATAGCTTCTGTACGCATAAGCAGTGAGCACGCAAACATATTACTCATTATTTTAAACATTAACATTATTAAAAAAAAATTAATTAACTTTTGGATTGGATGTAAAACCTAGTACCCTTTGATCTTACGGCAAATTCTGATATTTTTGATGTCATTTGTTACGAATTATTTGTGTGTGAGTGGATTTTCTGAACTTTTGTACACAAAAAATAAATATTGAAGAAGAATAAGCGTTGAAGAGGACTTAAGAGTTAGCCATTAAATATGAAGTTTTCGCAGGAATTTAATTCACAAAGCCTTAGAACTCTTTAGAAGAACAAATATCATACGTTTATCAAAACATTAGGTGTGGTGGTACGCAAAAATTTCTTAAAAAGTCGAGTGGTACGCAGGTGCAAAAAAGTAGGGAACCCCTGGTCTAGACCAGTGGTTCCCAACCTGGGGGCGATCGCCCCCAAGTGGGCGATTTGTGTTATCAAGGGGGCAATAAATAGTTTGGGGGCGATAGGGGGGCGATGAGTATTCAAAGGGGGAAAATTAAAATATACTGTACAGTAAAACCATTCTAATTTTTTTGATCATCGTGACAAGTTTTAAAACTGATATTCTTACAAGATTTGAATATTTGACCAAGTTAGAAATTCCTGATTCTATTGTCGATCCATTCCCTTTTGAATCTGTGGGTTGTAGATAACTTTGAAAACTCTTTGCAGGTGGAGTTTGACGATCTGAAGTATGACAGTGAGGCGAAATTCATTTCAATCACATGAGTTAGCCAGCTCCATGAGTTAGCCTGCGTGAAACTTATTTACACTGATCCTTATCTGTGGTAAAAAGCTGAACTACGTCTCATCTTGTTCCGTCAATATATATTTAGTTTAAAAAAAGAGTTAGTTCTATTATCCAGCTCCTCACCAAACAAAGAAATCAATGGGATATTTGCCTCAAAGACTTGCGTATGAGCTTGAAAAATAATAATTCATATAAAAAAAGTAAATAAAAAAGTTTTCAACATTCATTTTTTTTCTTCAATTTTTATTGTCAACTCTTTTAAATTTTCCAGAATTGAGTTTAAAGATATTGGTTAATTATTTTACTTTCATTCTTTGAAAAAATCTAAATAAAAATAGACAAAAATAAACTTTTTTCCCGATTTTATTTAAGAGTAACCGGATAAAGCTGCTTTGGCTGTTTTTATATATGGTAGTAAGTGTTTGAAATTATAAAATGGCCTTATTAGTTATACTTTAACTCAAATTATAAATGGACAAATTATAAAAATTAAAGGGGGGCGATATGTGTTAGTCAACTTAAAGAAGGGGGCGATGTTACAGAAAAGGTTGGGAACCACTGGTCTAGACTATTTGGAGAGAAGGACATTATTAACAGTTTATTAACAGACAACATACATTATTTAAGTTTTTCTTGAAAGATTGACATCTTATGAAAAAAGTGAAAAAAAAGTACTTTTTTACACTGCTTTTGAGTGAAAAAAAACTTTTTTTCACTCAACATGCGACTTGTTTGAAACATTGAAGAAAAAAAACTTTTTTTTTCAAGTGTTTATAAAAACTTTTTGATTGCTGGTATAATTTATATTTATAAAAAAAGATGCAGCCCAAGTGTTGCACACAATTTTGGAGGTCTTGAAAACAATTTTTTTCAGCTGTAAATTTAAATCTTTTGTGTTCTAAAAAAAGGTAAAATAGACTACTTTTTTACAAATTGACAAATCTAGTTTGATCATTCATAGACAAAAAAAATTGGCCTCAACATTAAAAAAAATTAATGTACCCACAGCAAATGGTCTTTTTGAGATTGTTCCTTGCAAAATATACTTTTATATACATATTTGTTTTAAAATAATATGTTTATGGAAAGAATATCTGTGTGGAATTTTGCTATGGTTGAAGGAACTGTTGAACATTTTGTCTAGTTGGTAGGTGGCAGTTGATTTGTAAAATGATT
Organism: Hylyphantes graminicola; assembly: GCA_023701765.1. Taxonomy (NCBI): domain Eukaryota; kingdom Metazoa; phylum Arthropoda; class Arachnida; order Araneae; family Linyphiidae; genus Hylyphantes; species Hylyphantes graminicola. Next base: position 32,444,801 of record CM043112.1, read on the forward strand.
CTTGACATAACAAACTTTTCTGTTTCAGAACTGAAATAATTCAAATGGAAAAATTTGGCCCTTTGGCAGGAGCTATTGCTCTTCCACATGTTGGAGGCATTATAGGAAGTTTAATTACACGGAAGCAGGTTAAAACCTGGTATGAGGTAAGAGTTTCTCAATGGGCTAAGTTAATATTAAAAAGTAACTTAGTTACAGTTAATTAATAAAGTAACTCAGTTACAGTTACTTAATATGAAAAGTAACTAGAAAAAGTTACTTAATATGAAAACTAACTAATCACAGTTACTTTTAGTAATTTCAAGTTGTCAGAAAAATTGTCCATCTTATTGTTTTTCAGAGAGAACCACGAACCAACTTTTGAAAAATAACTTACAATTACAGTTACTATATTCAAAAGTAACTAGTTACAGTGACTTTATTTTAAAAGTAACTAGTTACAGTTATATAGTATGAAAAGTAACAAATTACAGTTGCTTTTAGAAATTTCAAATTATAAAAAACCAACAATTGAAAAATGGTACCGTTTTTCATAGAAAACCAAGATTTTAAATTTTAAAAAAAGTATTGACAATCGGAAAAAAATGCTGATAATAAAAATTCAACATTGTTAAAATTTAAATTTTAAATAGCTACGTTTAAAATAAATGCCAAGCAACCCCAAAGATCAATGAACAGTAGCTAGGCGCTAGGGTGTAACAGAAATTTAACAAAATGTTTCGCTATTGCATTAGCAATAAAAGTAACTGAGTTACAGTTACTTTCTGAAAAATCTAACAGCCATACTTGGCGTTACCAAATAAAAACTGTTACGATTAATGCTTAAGAGGACTCCCTTGGAATTCCACATCTTGAAAATCGTAGTGTTATTCCTATGGAGAATATTCGCAATTCAATTACCGCCACAATTTTATTAAGAAGTTACTAGTTTCTTGTATCATTGTAAAGAACGAAAGGAACTAAAAGGATAAAACTAATTTGTTTTGTGAAAATCACATATTTAGTATTTTTAATAATTTTTTGAAGTTTGTAAAAAATGGAGTAAGCATTAAGTTCTAATTAAAAAAAATATTAAAAATACTAAATATGTGATTTTCACAAAACAAATTAGTTTTATCCTTTTAGTTCCTTTCGTTCTTTACAATGATACAAGAAACTCAGGGGCGGACTGGCCCGGGCGGCTAGTCGGCGATCGCCGAGTGGGCCAATTGCTAAATGGGCCAAAAGAAATATTATAATATTCGTTTTAGTGGAAAAAATCTACAAATACTTAATAAGAATGTTCTAAAACATGCAAAATAAGTGAAAACAACTTAATATTTTTGGAATAAGGGCGTTAATAATTTGGCCAAGGGCGTACCCACCATTTAGCAGGGGAATGCAGCTGCACCCCCTAGAAAAAGCTAAGTGGGCCCAAGGTCCCACTTATTGTGGTCCCTGGGCGCCCCTTTACATATTTTATATAAAAGAGGCTGTTTTTTTTTCAAATCGGGCACATGAGCATACTTTGCCTCTGAGGCCTCCTATATACATTATATATAAAAAAAGGGCCAAATGTTTTAAAATTGAGCCGAATGTGGTCCTAATTGGGCCCATTGGTCCACATTGCCTCTGAGCTATACATATGAAATGGGACACACAAAAAAAGTATAATACAAATAAATCTAATGATGGATTTAAAAAAAATTGATACTTCGCATTAAGCAATACGAAAATAAATTACGTCATGCAAAATTGTGACATTTTTGACCCCTCCCTCCCCCTATGTCACGCTGCGTCACGTTTGGTCGAACCCCTCCCCCTAAAATTACGTCCCGTTGGTCGCACCTCAGCCCCCTTTTTTTCAAAAAAGAGTTGATTTTAATATTTCCCATTGTGTGTTTCTGAAATTTGAAAAAAAAAAATGCATAAATCGATATTTTAAAAAAAATTAACTTGAAAAAAAGTAAACGTTTTCTAATAATTCTTTAAAAAGTGGTAGGGTTGAAATCGGATCAGTCAAATGACTAGTTCTGGATCTTTTTGGTGTTAGTTCATGTAAAAATGTAGATGCTAGTCCTCTGATTCCTCAAGATAGTAACAATTTTGCGCGTTACTACTAAGTTCCGTTAGGAAAAGGTCTGTAAAATGTAGAAGTTTAATATAATGCTAACGTTGTTGAATAAAATAATCTTCTCAACTACTTTCTGAAATTAGGTGTTTCTTATGATGATATAAAAAAAGATGATAAAAAAATGATGATAAAAATGATTATGATGATAAAAAAAGACTTTAGATTTCTTTCTAAAAAATTTTATCTTATGTAAACAGATTTTCCTTGCAAAATTGGAAATTTTGAATAGTTACGTAACGCAAGCTATTACAACTCCCCCCCCCCCCCCCTCCATGTCACGATCCGTCACGTTGTCGCAAACCCCATTAATTAAATTCTTTTTAAAAAAATCGTTATTTACAAAAAAATAATTGTGTTCAACAAATTATGGTTAATTGGGTTTATTTCGCACTAGAGGTGGATTTAAAAGTGAGCCATGAACCCATGTGCATTAAAATTGTTAGCGTCAACGACCAGCGTATATATACATTATGGTATGGTGGGCCAAAGTCATGACTGCGCCGAGTGGGCCAAACTTAGCCAGTCCGCCCCTGAAGAAACTGGTAACCTTTTAATAAATTTGTGGCGATAATTGACTTCCGAATGTTTTCCATAGGAAAAACATGATGATTTTCAAGATGTGGAATTCCAAGGGAGTCCTCTTAATGCCGATCCCTGCAAAAAACTGTACTTTTCTTCTTCTTTCAGACTTTAAAGCGACCTTCGTGGAGACCTCCCAACTGGGCCTTTGGGCCCGTCTGGGTTTCCCTGTACACGGGCATGGGCTACGCTTCCTACCTGGTGTGGAGGGAGGGAGGAGGGCTCCAGGGTCCGGCTAGGTTGCCGCTGATGCTGTATGGTTGCAACCTGGCTCTCAACTGGGCATGGACTCCTATCTTTTTTGGGGCACACAAGAAGGGACTGGTAAGGGCTGGATGTAAGGGCAGTCAGGCGGTTATATCTTGCCCATGTTAATTTTATCATTGGGTTTATTTTATTTACCATTGGGTTTATTTTATTTACATTGAGTACCATTGGGTTCTCATTTGGGTTTATGAACTTTTTCCTCAGAAACTACAGGGTGTCCTAAAAGTTCCCGTACTGACGATTTGTGAATTTTTTACACGCAAAACAACAAACTTTAAAACAATGTTTTTATAATGGTGTAAAGCACTTTTAACAAAACGTAGGAAAAAATTTGGAACTTACATTTATATTAAATGAACAAATTGTCCACCCCTTTCATCGAAGCACACCTGAAGGCGTTTTGCGCATATTTTTAGAAACGCGATGTAAGATGCTGGGAGTGACTTCTTGTATCCTTAGCATGATGGCATTTTTCAGATCCTCTATTATTTGTGGATTATTTTCATAAACTTTGTTCTTTAAATATCCCTACAGAAAAAAAGTCAGGTATACTCAAATTAGGGGAACGAGGAGGCCCAAGATTTCTTGAGAAGAGTCAATCGCCCAAAAAATGTTGAAACATGTCCATGGTTTCATTACTTGTATGGCATGTTGCACCGCCTTGTTGGAACCAAGAATCTCATTCATTCACTTCTAATAATGCAACAAATTGTTGGATAAGTTCTCTGTATACAGTTCCATCAACAAGTTGACTCGAAAAACAGATTGCAATATCCTTCGTTGCGTATCCTGAATGCGTGAAAAATCATATTGCAAACAAGAACAAAATGACATAGAATTTTATTACAGAACAACTTGAGCACGAAACACACCAAGCAATAAAAACAAAAGATTCGATGAAATAATAAGGAGACAATAAAATTCAATATTTGAAAAATTAAACACTTATAATGATTTTTTAAAGTTGGAGAACGGGAACTTTTAGGACACCCTGTATATGAGATATCATTCTGATTTTTTTTTTTTTTGTAGTTTGTTCATTACATATAGCTCTTTGATTTGAACTGGGGATATTTCACAGTGTTAAAAATACTTGTACTGTGAAATTTTTTTAAATATGTATTTTAAAAAAAAACTCTTAAAGTTATATTACTTTTTTTAGCAGCGATATTAAAAATTCCTCAGGTTAAATCAAAGAGACTCTTGAAAAATCTTATATTTCAGGAAACTCCAAGAAAATTAAAGTATAGGTAATAACTGATGTTCAGAGTTTCTCAAAAATGCTTGTAAAAAGAAAACTGCTAAACAGAAATCAATAGTCTTGGTTTTAAATTAAAGCTATAGATATGCAGAATAACAATAAAAGAAAAACAGAAAATCCTCATTTTTGACCCAAACACCCATCCGACTCCCCTAACAAGGTTGTTAAAAACCCGTTTTTCCTTGAAAAATTTAACCCACTTGGGTTTTTTCATAATATAAAATATGATAATTCCATAAAATTGTTGTATAAGTGTATATGTATATTTAAATTTATAAATGTGTTGTATAGAACTAAGTATTGTTTGTGTATGTGTGTAAAATTATATTAACACGAAATATTGCAACTAAGAAATTTAAATTCAGATTTTTAAAAATTTTTTAATTAAACTGTTATATAGTAATTAGTATATACATTTAAATTATTTTTTTTTAAATTTAAGGTACAAAAAACTAAAAGTATATTAATAATAATCAAATATTAACATAAAATTTTATCATTTTTTTTTAAATTTTTGTTTGTATAAAAAGTTGTCACTTTTTTTTTAATTTTCAGTAAATGCAATTTTTCAATTGTCCACTTGGGTTTTTCACGTTTTTTTTTTTTAACTGCCCGAGTTTTTTTCGGATAGGATATAATCATAACAACCCTGCAGACTAATGTACACCACCTAATGCCACCCTCTTTATAGTTTAATTTTGCTTAAAACTATTGTGTTGGAAAACAATAATAATTTTCGATAATATTTTTTTGTAAATAGAGAAACATATCAACCTGGAATTAAGTTAAATCTCAATTCTGAAATATTATCAAAATAAAAATTAGACCCCATTTTTTGCTTGCTCCTATTGCAAAATATAATAAACTTTTGGCAAGCATTTTATCAAAGCATTCCTTTAACCCTCTAATACATATTGTTGCCATTTGGCAACAAGTAACATAATCCACATTATTCTATTAAAGTAGAGCTCACTCTCGACAAATTTGTGTTTTTTTTCATATAATACATTCCACTTCGAAGTTTTAGTTACTATTAATCCTCATAGATGACAGTAGTGAAAGTGTATTCAAAATAAAAGTGGAATACGTTAAAATGCTTGGCGAGAAAACTCTTGAAGCCACCTATGAAATACAAACCTTGTTTATATTTCATTTCAACTAGCTTCTCAAACCATAGCATAGATGCTGGCAAATAAGAGACGACAAGCGTTTGTTTGGGCTTACCTAATATTGAAGCGATCAATAGCTTCAGTTAGCTTCTTTTCTCCACCTTGGGGCCACTTTTATTTGCCTCACCCTGCATTAGTGCTAAATACAAATAAATTGTTTTGAAAATCATAGTTTAAGAGGGTTATTTTGAAGTATATTTTGTAGTTTTCTAGTCATTATTATCAAAATTGGAATTTTGTAGTAGTTTTTTATCATATGGAAACAATTTTAAAAATTGAAATTATTTAAATTGTAATGTAGTTAAATTTTTTTCAGTATTTTTCCCATAATGTGTGTGAGTATTAAATATATATATATATTTTGGGATAAAAAAAATTCATGCATTACATGGTTAAACATTTATATAATTATTTTTCTTTTATTTTAGGCCCTCGTTGAAATTGTTGTCCTGTGGGGTACAATTGGAGCATGTACTCAATCTTTCTATTCTATCAGCAAGACGGCCGCTTACATAATGTTACCCTATTGGGCATGGGTGTCATTGGCATCTGCCCTAACATATTGCATATGGAGGGACAACAAAGATAAAAAAGATTAAAATGTGCAATTTTATTTGTTTACTTAACCCTTTATAAGGCTGTGGAAAGTATTCTTCCCAGCAACTTCATCAATTTTTATTAGTGCTGCCATCTCCTGATAACTTCAGAAAACACAAATAAAATTACTATTGGACGATACGTTTGATAGCTCCCAGCGGGCGATGGGCCAAAATAACTTCCCACCAAAATAAAATGGTCTGAATAATCAAAATTAATTTTAGGTAATGAGCTAAATGAATTTCTTTTTATAAATCAATCACAATCCAAGAAATACTTTGACTCAACATTACTGGAAAAAAATTGCCTTATAAAGGATTAATGTAACTTTAGAAGTATAGTCCTCCCATCACTTCTTGGCATCTATAATGTGCATGTTCGATGAGTCCAAACTACCAGTTGTAGAACGAAAAGGGGTAAGAAAGATTTTGGTTTAATCCAGAGTTACTATATTTGGTGATTCATTTCTTTTGCATGCACATATTTCTGAAAGATTTACATATATTTTCTCAACTAAAGGGCAATAACTTACATCGGGTTCACTATTATTGCACAGCTGTATTTTAACTTGCATTCCCCCAGGTTATACTGAATATGGTAAATAATAATACATGCTACAGGTGCAAATCTATTGACATTCAAGTAGAGATAGAAAAGAAATGCATGCGCAACTGATCACTGCCATCAGTAATTATGATCTTCCTTTCACCAATAACCCATGTGCAGTTTAAGGGTGACGAATTACTTTCAACCAAACTAACCCAACACTCTTTTATGCTCGCCAAACACGTTGGGATTGGCAACCCTGCTCCTTTAGGTTCTCTAACTTTTTTATAAGTGAACTGTTCCACAAACAAAATATTTGAGATGCTAAGAAGTGTCAAGTGGACTGTATCTTGAATCGATGGTAAACAATTATGTTTTACAATAGATATTAAATCTAATTTAAATTTAGTGCATTTTGGTTAATTGGGATCATATATATATCAGCCTAAATGAGAAGTTTTCAATAGATTTATGTATTGTTTATCTAAACCAAGACACACCTTAATTTTACAGCATTAAAATGTTCTACGCGAAGGAAACAAACCGAATTTTGCATAACGGCATAACGAACCGAATTTTGCCTCTCCGATTGGTCGCTCCTACGAGATAAGTACGCCCTGTTACGTCGAAATCGAAGGAAAAAATAATTATTATTACACTCTAACTGAAGCAAAAACAAATAAAAATAATAATAATATGTCTTGAAATAATGGATAAAGTTATTTATTGAATGTGAAAAACCTTTTTTTATTTGATTCTCGCACTCGGAAATTAGAACTATTTACCCTTTCTCCCGTAGAACATTTGTATACTGCATACTTAAACTGTGGTGAGGTATATTTGTAAATACATATATTATATGGTAACTACTTCAATTCAGTGAAATAACAATCATGTTAAATAGTATAGTGTTATATATTTTTGAAATAATTATTTTATGAATTTTTTGTAAGTTTATGGCATATTTATATTTTTGAGTCATAACTTTTGATACTTTATTCTAATATATATGTTACAAATGAACATTGAATTTTAAGAAATGTTTAATGTTTTAATAAAAGTGATTAAAAGGTTATCTTTGATTTCTAGTCCTGTGTGTCCTTTTTTAGTACATTCTATGGTGAACTAGTAACACTAACTTGTAATTCAGTCTGGCCAATTTAAGAATTAATCAAGCCATCTTTTTTCACTCAAGTTACCAACTGGATGACCATTTGCAAATTGACTTAACTATTCTCCTAATTTGCAGTTTTAAACAAAATTAATAATTGTTTTTATAATGAGCAGATATAAATTGTATCTTATATTTTTATTAATAGGTTCTTGAGTTTTCACTTATTATAAGTCAAAACATTCACAATTAACATGAACTAATTAGGTGCTATCTTTAAAATTATGCTAGGAATGATTGATTAAAGACTCGTAAAATTATAATAGAAGGAAATAGACAATTTTTTCCTACCATTAGAAATATTCCATTTGAGGGTGGTTGTACATTTTGGGCTACCTTATTGCCTGCATTTGACACATGGAAAAACACATGTGGAATCAAACATTTGATACACGTGGAAAAGTTCTAAATTTTTTTTTATATTGAAAGTACCTCATTTCATAGTTGTCACAATCCTACTTTTTTTTAATGTATATAAAAAAAATTCACAAAATGTTGAATTGTACTTTTTGTAAGTACCTCAAAACTTTTTATATACAAAGACACATAAGACATTTCATTCAGTATAAGCTGAAATATTTTATTAAGTTGTAAACATAGTTTTCATTGATCACTTATGTTCAATGTAGGTGCACAACTAGTTTTGCATAGTTTTATGCAATGGAAATGCTGAGTCAGTTAGTCAATGCCATCACTTTTTAGATTAAAAAATTTTAAACACACTGTTTTTCATAGTCGAAATGCACATCAAGTGCGATACAAAATACAAAAATTGTATGACTTAATAATCCAATTTATAATTTATGGTTTAAATAATAAGTTATCAATTTGTACTGCGTTTCATTATGCATACAATACAACACCCAATCAATATCTCTGGGGGCGACAAATACAGGGGATCTTCTAGTTGGCCTCTGTCACTAAAATTAGTTGAATCCAATACGAGCAGAAGTGCTGCCCTCTATTGAAATAATTATTACAATGCATCCTGACTTGTATAAGTGCACCTCGAGAGAAGCAATAAACCAGCTTACACAACCAACCAATCTACAAGAAGTCTAAAATTTAAAACCTAACACCCTTAAAATAAACCGTAATATTTTGTGTTAATTTCACATATAAATAAGCAGCAAAAATGGCATTTTAAACAATACTAATTAGTTAGTGTTGTTTTTTTCATACATATTTGAAAAAATGTACATTTTTTTTAAAAGCAATAACTGTCATACGGTCTTTATTTGCCTAAGTGCCCTACAATTTTACTCACTCCGCTATGCAACATGATGCTCCTTTCACTCTATAATAAGTACAAGACATATCCTGACTTAAACCTCTCAAAAACTCATATTTTTAACCTCTATTAAACTAAATTACTTTTTCAAATATCCTTAATATCATTTAGTAATTTAACATCCCAACTGCACCCTGTCGTGACACAAACAGTCGCCTAATAATAGTTTCCCACAGAACTTTCCTGAATCATCCACCTACACTTTTACCAATTAAAACCTTTCTTATAACCAATTCCTATTTTTTTATTGGTCAGTCTGGAACCGTCGTAGACTTTTGGCCATTTTTGTGAGCATTCCGTGCCCATCTATTGGGACTTCAGACGATCAATTAATATCTTACTAATGATAGCAGCTAATAAAGAAGACTCACTTTTATCTAAGTCTCCCTGTCGACTTATTTTACATACATATTTCACATTTTATTGCGAATACATAAAAAAACATAATTAAAGTAATAAACTTTCTAAAATCTTTTTCTCTCTACAAGACAAGCAGGGGGTGATTTGTGTATGTCCAATGAACTAAATGTCGTGTTGCACAGCCAATTTCACAAACATAATGTTTCTTGCCTGTGTGGATGTGATGTTTTATGAGGTTGCTGTTTTCTCTACACAATTATTTTGGTACTTATCTTTTAAATGCCCATTACTCAGTTAAAATTGGTTGTAATGCTTTAACATAAACATATCAACAATATCAGAATCCTTTTGTACATATATTTTAGAATAGTATATAACAATTTTTTTAATCCTATCAAACACAATATAATCATGTTTTAACAATGACATTTCGGAAATAAAGGATTTGAATATACATACATTTTAAAAAATCAGACCCACTCTTCCCATTATGACAGAAAAATAGAAAACTCATTCTTGATATTGTGATTTAATGAAATTGATAAAAAAAATTTAACTTTGGAAGCTATTTCTAAATACACATTCTTCGGAAATAAAAACTTAATCAAGTATGACTTTTCTCACTTTAAAATTACCATAATCCTGCAACAGATGGGTTCTGGGAGTTTTTTTAAAAGTATATAAATCGAAGAGATGCTTCATTGCCAAATTTGGGACAACAAACTGCAATGATTACAAAACCATAAACACAGCACACAAAAAAGTTCAATTGAAATACATGTGGTTGACGTAATCTTCGATAATAGAAAAATACATCTTCCTTTATATAAATGACTTTGCAGCCATAGATGGCACTTTATTCTTTATAGTAGAAGAGTTTCGTCTTACGAGTGTGTATAAGGCGGTGCCTTCCGAGTGAACCCTTTTGAGAAAATTGTTTGTTGCACACTTCACAAACATGTTGTTTCTCACCAGTGTGAGTGAGAAGATGTATATTAAGATGATTCTTTAGTTTAAATTGTTTTTTGCATAGTTTACAAATATGGGGTTTCTCGCCAGTGTGAATGAGAAGATGTGTATTAAGATTACACTTTTGAGAAAATTGCTTGTTGCACACATTACAAATATGGGGTTTATCACCAGAGTGAGTGAGGAGATGTGCATTGAGATTACTCTTTACAGTAAATTGTTTGTTGCACACTTCACAAGTATGGGGTTTCTCACCAGCGTGGAGAAGGAGATGTTTGCTGAATGAACCCTTTTGAGAAAATTGTTTGTTGCACACTTTACAAACATGGGGTTTCTTACCAGTGTGAATGAGGAGATGTGCGTTGAGGCTACCCCTTGCAGTAAACTGTTTATTGCACACGTCACAAACATGGGGTTTCTCACCCGTGTGGACAAGGAGATGATCTGTGAGTTGACCCTTTTGAGCAAATTGTTTGTTGCACACCTCACAAACATGGGGTTTTTCCCCAGTGTGGACAAGAAGATGTGTAATGAGATGACTCTTTTGAGTAAATTGTTTATTGCACACTTCACAAACATGTTGTTTCTCACCAGAATGAATGAGGAGATGTGCATTGAGGCTACTCTTTACACTAAATTGTTTGTTGCACACTTCACAAACAAAGAGCTTTTCTGCTGCATAGAGCTTTTTCTCCATTGCCATCCTACAAGGAAAACTAAATAATATTTTTAAGTATAAGTGTTTAAAAAGTCTATTATTATAAAAGTATTAATAATGCAATATGCATTATATGTAGGTATTTCAATGCAATGCAGTGTTTAAGCTGCGAGCTGCGATCACTTTCTTTGCAAAATGCAAAAAGAAATAACATTTTGCGTAAATCTTAACATCTACTTTCGCTCAAATACGGAAACCAACAGAGGGAGAAAGAGGTTCGATCGTTTCTTTTATGGACAAGTTCCTTTGGATCCGTTCATTCCTGACAGCCACATCATTATTATTGCCGACTTGTGATTGGTGGATCCGACCATTCCTTTTGTCAGACCTTTGGCAGTGGAATATGTGTATTTGGTCAAATTAAAATTCAGAAACTCTTTAAATTTAATAAGCTTATTTACAAAACAGCCATGATAAAAATAAAGAGGAAAAAATATATAAAGGCATAACAGTTGCCTACACCATATCTAGTCTGAGAGAGAGAGCACACACCCTTTTAAAACACAGACATTTTATATCCAAAATTAATAAGGTTAAAGTATACAGCTAAAGTGATCAAGAGTTATAACTTATAACACTCGGAACAAAAAGAGGTTGACATGTGAAACTGAACTTAAACTAATATAAAGTACAACACCTTTTATAGACACGTTCTAAGCTAGCATCGTTCTAATGTAAATAATTTCCGTTCATCCCATACAGACACATCACAGGGTGCCTACAAAAATTGAAATGTAAAATTCCCTGAGATTTTTCCTGATGGTAAATCTTTAGAATTCGGTGCTGCATGGCGCTTGTCGAAAAACAACAAATAATTGGCGAAACTCGCGTGCTTTATCAATGCCAGATTCTTTCAAGCCAATGCAACCCTAGTTTCTTTCACTGATTTCTAAGGTTAATGGATCGCGGACTTCCACGGAGGAGTTGGAAGTCATTTTTTCTCCCAGGTCAACCCCAAATATGCAGTCGAGTTGGAATAAACGTCGCATTTAGAGCTGCACGATTAGCAATCCACTTTGGTTTGAATTAACGCCATACTAGAGCTACACGAGGGGCTATCCAGTACACAGTTTAGTTCAGTTTGAATTTTCGTCGCTTTTGAGCTACACGAGTGGCAATCCAGTAAGCACCTGTTTGGGGCCCCGGGCAATTTTTTCTCTAAAAAAACATCAGTATCCAACATCAGGCAGTATTGTAGGGCCCATTGAAAGCCTAAATACCCGTTTGGGGTCCCGGGCAATTTTTTTCTCAAAAAAACATCAGTATCCAACATCGGGCAGTATTGTAGGGCCCATTGAAAGCCTAAATACCCGTTTGGGGCCCCGGGCAATTTTTTCTCTTAAAAAGCATCAGTATCCAACATCAGACAGTATTGAAGGGTCTATTGAAAGCATAAAATTTCGTTTGGGGCCCCCGGCAGCTAGCAAACCAGCCCTCTTAAATCGACAAAATATTCAGAATAAATAATAACCAAAACCAGATATTCAGAGGTAACCGTAACCCAAAATTCATCGCTCGCCAGTATCAACAGCGTCGGCAACTAGACGAAAAATAAATTACGAACAAAATAATTCCATTGCGCGCGCACATCATCCGGGCTTCTTACTCACAATTCCGCGTAAGTAGTATTACGAGCGCCGACAATTGGACAAAAAGATCTTTCGCCGTATCACCAAATAAAATTGTTTATCGCTTGCTATAAAAAACGCCAAATCCCTTGGCGACAGAAGCACGGGATTCTAAAGATTAACCTAAAAATAACTTAAACACAGAAATAAAATGACTAACTTTGCATTTATTTCCCCCTAGCAAAAAAGGAGGTGTGATTTTCATCGTTTATCCCAACACAAAATATATAATTAACATTTCCTACAGTGGTTCTTGATATTTTCATAAAGTAAACATTTCAAAAATTCAGCATTTATAAAACTTTACTATCGTTTTCACCAGAACTAAAAAATTTCCCAATTTTAGATGTTTTTTCAACACTTTCAGTGTGTTTCTTCGAGTTGATGTGATTTTTAATGTCACTTAAACCACCATGAGCAATTTTAATATCACAAGCACACACTGCGCAGAAAGGGAAATCGGGTCCTTTCCGAGAAATTCTGATGCATGGGAATTGTTTTGAAGAGTCTAAAAATCTTGATACTGTTTAGTTTTCTGACTTCCTGACGCTTACATCTTAAAAATAATACACGAATATAAACAAAAGTGGAATTCACTAGCATTTTTATAGCATGCTTACAAACGAAACAATAGAAAACGAAACAATAACAATAAACAAACTCATTCCAATCCGAGCTAGCTACCGCTAAAAATGGGTTGGTCCGGAGTGAACGGGTCCCAAAGAACGGATCCACAAAGGGAACGATCATCCGGATCCTCTATATCGCGTTGATTGAAAGACCCGTTACAGACCGGACAAACTCCTTCCGAGATCGCTGGTAATGGGTCGGTCCAGAGTGAACGAGGTCAAATGAACGGATCCACAAAAGGATTGGTTCCTCTACGTCGAAAAAAATCCGTTATTTCAAAAATTGGGGGGGGGGGGGGTAATAGGTAAATTTCCCTGAGATTTCCCTGATATTCTAAGCATTGCTAATTTCCCTGAGAATTCCCTGATTTTCCGGTCTTGTCGCCAACCTGCATCATTATTATTGCCGACTTGTGTTTGGTGGATCCGACCATTCCTTTTTATAGACACGTTCTAATCTAGTATCTAATGTAGATAATTTAGTAATGATAGACGTTGAAGGGCCGCAAAGAGAAAACTTTGATTTCCATGTGGCTTTCAAAACAAGGGCAGCAAAAAAGCCTCGCTAATCATGGAAACAACTTAAAACCTGAGAATGTAGTTAGGTAAAAAGTTTGCTACAAATTATTTTAAAATGTGTTAAACCTGTTTTTCCTAAAATGCTAAAATCATTTTAAAAAATGATTCTAAAATAAATTAAATGCTAAAATTAAATTTTCGATTTTAGCAAAGATAAAATACTAAAAAATTTCCAAACCCAGCTTAAACACTGATGCAATGTTAAATATCTGTGATATAGTTTACCCTTACCAACTTAATTTCAAAATTTTCATTCGCACATAATTTCAAAAAATTTCGCTAACAAATAATTATTTAAAATTTCAATTTTTATTCATAATTTAATGAAGGATGTTCTTTATTTGTATCCCATCATTCTCGGGGAAAATACAAAACATGTGACATTACCGAAGACAAAATTTATATGAGCAACATGATTGATAGGTATACATCTGATGTATATTAAATATTTCTTACAACATTCAAAACTCGTCTGAACTGAAAATGTAACAAAAGTAATTATAAAATAAAAGAATAATGGTGAGATGAAATAAAAATAATTGGGCCGATCCCTAAGTATTTACTCAACTAATGTTTACAAAAATGATTTTTTTTCTTAAACAGCCAAAACTTTAATTATGACTAAATTTTAATTAATCTACCTTTATTTACATGATTTTTTTCTAAACTTATATTTGGTTCTAAGGGTTAACCTAATACCAAATTTGTCTGAATACCGAATATTCGGCCAAAGTCTTAGCCGAATACCGAATATTCGGAATTCCTGAACCAATTTTTATTTTCTGTAAGAACTAAGTAAGTTGTATTAGTTATTCATCAATTTCAACATAAACATAAGTACACAATCACACAATTTTAATACAATATAGTTATTAATTGAAGCAACATATTTTAAAGTAGAACTTGTTTGTTAATAAAACAAACCTTTTATTAGAAAGTGTAACTTGGTAAAATCACAACATGAAAACATAAAAACAAAAACAGAAGCAGGTGAATCTGATGAAGAAAGAAAATGAAAAAAAAATAGGATAAAGCCATGGCTTACGATATCATTATACAATTACAGTATTAATATTTTAAAATATTTTAGTGAAATAATTACCTTTGCGATAAAAAATAGTAATTATTGTTTTTTTTAAACCCCACTCAATAACTGTTCCCTTAAAGAGACTTGTTTATTTTATACAACTTGAGTAAAGCTTGATTTAACACTATAAATAACAAAAACTTAAGAACTTGAGTCTATCAAAAAAAGAAAACTGTCAAAGAAAGTCAAGAACAATCAAAACTGTCAAAGAAGAAAACTGTCAAAGAACAATCAAAGAAAGAAAGTCCTGTTTGCGAATTTTTCGAGGTTTTAGAAGATAACATGAAGAATTTGAAACAAATTCAAATTTCACTGTTCGGCTGACTATTTGGCTAAATAGTAAAGCTATTTGGCCAAACCAAATATTCGGCTAAAGTGGCCGAATACCAAATAGTAACCAAATATTATGTGCATACCTATTTCGTTCCTTGTATTTCTTAATCTGGAGTGTTTGTGGTTTTAAAAAAATCGACTTTAGTCAATAATACAGCATTATAGTCCACAGTGACACAGAATACCCAACTTATTGTCCTTCGCCAATCACACCGGTGGTTTTTAAAAAAAAAAACGTTTATAGGGAAACAAAATTTTGAGAAAAAAGTATTCAGAGTATAAAATAGTATGACACTGTTAATTCTCGATTATTATTCGAACAATTAATGAGATCGAGACGTATGCATTGTTTTGTTTTAGGCATTGATTGGTTGGTTGGTAGACATATATTTTCACTATTTTCAGGTTTGTGTGCTTGGTCGCAAGGACCCGCTTATAAACCATCGTCAAGTAGGACAACACAAGACACACACATACACAAATGACAGATGCTGCTATCTGTCTCCACCTCCACAATTTAGACATGGGGAATTTTCTCCAGGGACCTGTACCCATGGGAAACTGCGCAATGACCGCCCACAAGACTTTCTGACCCAACAGATTTAACGAGCACGTACTCCGCATATACTCGATAAACACAAACATCCATGCCTCAACGGGATTCGTACCCGGACCTAGCAGCTCCAAAGGCCAATGTCTTAACCACTAGGCCGCCGGATTGACTTTTAGGCATTGATTGTTGTGGTTTAAGCACTGAACTCTAGAGTTAATGGAACGCGGAAAGGTCTCCCCTGCTACGAGAGAATTCGAAGTCCTCTTTTTCTCCCAGGTCAACCACAAATTTTCATCTTGCAATGGGGTAGTTTCACGGCGAATCTGGCAATAGCTCTGAGGCTTTGCTTTCCTTACTCTCAAATGATTTTTCAGAGACATAACATAGAGTGGACTGCGCATTCATAGTAAAGCAGCTTAGGGATGGAAAACCAAAACCGGTTTTCAAAAAACCGGTGGTCCCGGTTTTGATTGAAAACCGTTTTTTTTTTGTATGAGGCCCTACGGTACCGAAAACCGTTTTTTTAGGGAAAAACCGATGGAAAATGGAAAACCAGTTTTTTCTAAAAAACCGCTATCCCTTGCAGATTAGCATTATGTCCTAAACATCATAAATCGCCAAGAGGGGAAAGGTTGCTACATATGGCAACTTAACGCTACCGTTTCGTTACGAACCATTCCAAATTGTCGCAAGACCTGAATATCAGCTAGCAAACCGAAGTGGAGACTAACATCAATATCCATGTCACGTGGGTTTCTACCAATCACGGCAGCTTGATTTTTTTTAATGTTTTTGCAGACGATTTTTTGAGCAATGTTCGAATTTTTCTCTTTTGGCTTAAATAATAAATATTTAATTACATTCTTTTAATCTCTGAGCATGTTAACAATAGTGAATGTTGTACTCTTAATTCAGTAACGTTTTGTGCAAGATGCCAAATGCTTGTGAATTCCTAATTGTAAAGAGGGGTATAAAAAAGGATTAGTCACACTTTCACGGGTAAAATTTATTTAGTTCTGCATACTTTTAGTAATTGTGTGTTCGTCATAAACTATAATTTCTATCGAGGGAATTTATTCTAAAAGCTCTTTTATACTGAACATTCATATTCATGATTAAATCTACGTTGTTAGAACTCTAATTATAATAAATATTTTGGGCCAAGTCAATTAAATTAATGGTCTGAACATTGACAGCTTAGAAGTAGAATATTTTTTTTACAATTTGGTCAAAACGAAACCTGTTTTTGCAATCGTAGTTTTTGAGTTATTTATATTTAAAAAGTAGAGCATTTGTTGAATTTGGAATATGTTGATGTGTTTTAGAAAGTTGATTTATTCCAGGTGAAATAAAGGAAGAAGCAATATTTCAATATATATATATATATATTTGATTTTTTTTTAAATAAAGGAAGAAGCAATATTTCAAAATATATATATATTTGATTTTTTTTTTTAAAAAATCGAACCGTTAGAACGAAAGTTATCGAGACGGCAGAAAATATTCACAATGTCAATATCAACTTCTATTACAGCAACACTCTACATAAACCTACTAATGTTCTTTCAAATTAATTTTTAATAAAGAGTCCACATTCAATTGTTCAAGTAATCTTAAATAGACGCACAAAATCAAAGAAATAATCTTAAGAGGATCTTAAAATACTAGCGATTCACATCCTTGCTCCTTTCCAAGCTTCTTTATCATAACATTAGATTGTCGGCCTCTGTGTTCAGGTCGTTGTGGAAAAACTCGCCAAATGGTAAACTCGCCAAATGGTAAACTCGCCATAGATGCGAGCCAAACGCGACACAGTCATGTGACTGTGTAAGTTAGATGTTTAGGACACTTTAGGTTTGCCAATGCGCAGTCCACTCTATGTTATGTCTCTGTGATTTTTGTTCTGATTAAGTTGGTTGGTAGGTAGATCTATATTCAGAAAAGTGCGCTTGGTCAGCACACAAACCTGATTATCTCTACCATAGAGATCTTAATAAAAGTATTAGAGTGGAGATCACGTGACCTGTCTATGCTAACGACGGGACGAGCAAGGAGGCCGCCATCTTAGAGTCAGTTCAGTTCAGTGCTTGGAGTTCGGGACCAACTTTTTAGTGGAAAGTGCTTTGAAAAAATAAATTTAATTCTAAAATATAAAAAATTCCGAGTTTAAACAACTTTTGTATTCCATAGCAATGACACATGCCGCGGTATTAAAACATGGATTACAGCTTTACCGTTAAGAATTTTAATCCAAAAAAGAATAAATATTGAAGAATATAGATCATTAAAAACAAAATCAATAACAAATAGTGGTTAAGTTAAGTTCCTTTAATTATACCGTTTAGATGCGATTTAGTAGAGCTTCGCTGAGTCACCGTGTAATGTCTACGGAGGAAAAATAACAGCTTCGTATCTCGGGAGCATGGCTATGCTCCAGCCAATCAGGTGAGAGCATCATGTCACAACCCTCATACGTAGATATTCCAGTAACCCTAGTTTAATTTGATGAATTAAATAATATTTCGATTAATTAGACAGTATCTATTTTTCGACTGTATCAAAGATTAGGATGAACAGACAGAAGGAAGAAAATTTACCTAGTTTATGAATTTTTTTTATGAAAACAGTAAATCACTTTTCGAAAGTGTATTTCAATATTTGAAGAGTACACGGAAAGAAGCGATTGATTTATTAGGCGGGCGCCGGCAATTGTATGCTTGGCGGCATAACACCGGTTTCTCTCTTTCTTCTTCGTTGGTGATCGCCAATCGCCTGAATCTTTGTAGCTAGGCACCCCAGAGATAGTAGTTTAAGTACTACAGTGGCATATCACGTGACCTACAACACTGACTTCATTGGAGCTCTTCTGGGAGCTCCTTGGGCGTCCCGTCATTAGCATTGAAGGTCACGTGATCTGCCACTCAATTACTTTAACTATGATATCTATGGTAGAAACTGGTTTCCTTACACAAGTTTAGGCGATCACTCGCTATCATCGCCAAAGTGGCCTGCTAAGGAAATTTCTCTGAAAAATCAATCGGTTTTTCCCGTGTACTCTTCATTTGTCAATATTATTAGGCAATTTTCATAATTCGGAATATTATTTACATGAAATGCACTTACTGTCATTTATTCTCATGTTGAAATTTTTTCGAAGTTTATTATTTAAATAAGAATTAACAAAACAATAATGTAGACGACAAAAAAAGAAACAAATTTGAATATTTTATTAAATTAATAATCCAGTACATAAATTATGGTTTAAATAATAAGTTACAATTTTTTACTGCTTTTTAATGCATACACTATAAGCAGTGTAACATTTAAAACCCAACATCCTTAAAATAAACTGTAATATTTTTAAATCATAATTGAAGAGCTTAGTGGAAGAGTGTGCTCAGTGACAAAAAGTTGAAAACGTGAAAATCAGCTTTAAAGATTTTAGTTTGCTCTCATATCTGTTAAAAAAAATACTGAGCTTATAATTCATGAAAAAGTACAAACTGATTATTTTTAAAGAATAGAACAATATGTTCATTGACACAAAAAAAAATCTCAATTTATTCAAAACTGTCACTTGGCATGTTCTTCCACTAAACTCTTCAATTGTCAATTTGTTCAATCTTCAATTGTCAATTTGTTTTTTCACTAAACTCTTCAATTGTCATCATTGTCTTTCCCTAAACTCTTCAATATGGCATTTCACAGCTTTACTAACTAGTTAAATATTTTTTTTCATACACATTTTTAAAAATTCACACTTAATTTATTTAAAGCAATAACTGTCACAAGGTCATTTATTTGCCGAAGTGCCCTACAATTTTACTCACTTGGCTGTGCAATACGATGCTTCTTTCACTCGACAATGAGTAAATATTTAATATTTTATTGAGAATACATAAAAAGCATTATTATAATTAAAGTAATACGCTTTCTATTTCCAAATTATATATATTTAAAAGAGTTATTAATGCTAATGAAAGATTAGTTTACTTTATGGCCATAGATACTAGTGTAGAATATTTTCCTTCACATTTCAATTACTATAATATATAAACCACTTTTAGCAGTCTTGAACATAACAATTCATAAAGAACCACTCATAATGTTTGTGACAAATTTCAAAAGGATCTTTTTCTTTCTACGAGACAAGCAGGGGTGCTCTGGGTTTGTCCAATGAATTAAATGTCATGATTCTCAGCCAATGTCACAAACATTGTCTCTTGCCTATGTGAATGCAATGTGGATGATGATGCCCCCCCCCCCCCCCATATAAAAAATAGGGGAAAAAAAGAGAAAATCAAGTATGACTTCTTTCTTTTAAAATTACCATAATCCTGTAACAGATGGGGTGTGAAATGTTTTTTTAAGTATATAAATCAAAAAGATGCTTCATTACCAAAATTGGGACAACAAACTGCAATGATTACAAAGCCATAAACACAACACACAAAAATTTTCAATTGAAATACATGTGGGATTGGCATTGACGTAATCTTCGATAATAGAAAATAACATCTTAATTTATATAAATGACCAAGCTGCCATAACTGGCCCTTTATTCTTCATAGAAATAGAGGTTTGTGCTTAAAATAAAAATACAATTGTTACAAAGTTCAATAACAAAAGGGTTCCTCCTTGAGTGAACTTAATCTTTTTTATCTATGTATAAAGTACTTTAGGGAAATCTAATTAACACACATTTCTCAAACTAAAGGCTACTCCAAGTTTGAACAAAGAAATTATTTGGTAAATAAACACTTTTCAGTTTAGAAAAAAGTTTGTAGCAGAGTTCACAAAACTAGACGTGCAACTACATGGGGGGAGGTTGAAGGGGCTCTAGCCCCACCTTCAAGAAAAAATTGCTTTATGTTTTTAAATACACTAATAGTGGACATGTTGCATACTGAATACCGGTTTGCAGAAACCTGTTATTCTATGGAGTTCTTAACCACCCCAATTATTTTCCGAGTGTGCCACTGCACAAAACATACAGTATCTGACAAGTGTGTATAGGGAGGTGCCTTCTGAGTGAACTCTTGAGAAAATTGCTTGTTGCACATGCCACAAATATGTTTCTCACCAGTGTGCGCGAGAAGATGTGCATTGAGATTACACTTTTGAAAAAATTGTTTGTCGCAGACTTTACAAGTATGGGGATTCTCACCAGAGTGAATGAGGAGCTGCAAGTTGATTCTACTCTTTACAGTAAATTGTTTGTTACACAGTTTACAAATATAGGGTTTCTCACCAGTGTGGACAAGGAGATTTAACTGAGTTCACTAATTTGAGCAAACTGTTTGTTGCACACCTCACAAACATGGGTTTTTTCCCCAGTGTGGACAAGAAGATGCGGATTGAGATAACTCTTGTGTTTAAATTGTTTGTTGCATACTTCTCAAACATCAGGTTTCTCACCAGTGTGGAGGAGGAGGTGCTTTTTGAGAGAACTCTTTTGAGTAAATTGTTTGTTGCACACTTCACAAACATGGGGTTTCTCCCCAGTGTGGATAGTGAGGTGCATTTTGAGAGAACTCTTTTGAGAAAATTGTTTGTTGCACACTTCACAAACATGGGGCTTCTCACCAGTGTGGAGGAGGAGGTGCATTTTGAGCGAACATTTATGAGTGAATTGTTTGTTGCACATTTCACAAACATGAGGTTTCTCATCAGAATGAATGAGAATATGTGCATTGAGATGACTCTTTTGAGAAAATTGTTTGTTGCACACTGTACACGCATGGGGCTTCTTAGCAGAGTGAATAAGGAGGTGTGAAGTGAGGCGTTTCTCTACAGTAAATTGTTTGTTACACACTTCACAAACATAGGGTTTCTCACTAGAGTGAATAAGGAGATGTGCTTTGAGGCCACTCTTTAAAGTAAATTGTTTATTGCACACTTCACAAACATGGGGTTTTTCCCCAGTGTGGACGAGAAGATGCGTAATGAGAGTACTCTTTTGAGTAAATTGTTTGTTGCATACTTCACAAACATGGAGTTTCTCACCAGTGTGAATGAAGAGATGCTTTTTGAGAGAATACTTTTGAGTAAATTGTTTGTTGCACACTCCACAAACATGGGGTTTCTCACCAGTGTGAATGAAGAGATGCTTTTTGAGAGAACACATTTGAGTGAATTGTTTGCTGCACACTCCACAAACATGGGGTTTTTCTGCTGCATAGAAAAGAGCATGCTTTTTCTCCATTGCTATCCTAAAAGGAAAAGGAAATAATAAATTTAAATAATGAGTGTTGGAAAAGTATATCATTATATGTAGGTTTTTCAATACAATCTTAACACTTTAAAGACAGGCATCGACTGACCCACAGACTAAGACCAATCTAAGTTTGAAACTCTCATTGGAGAAATTCTACTTTGAAATTGACATAGAAAGTAAAGCGCCGTTTGTTTGTCTAAGGCCAAGGGAACTAATGTAATGGTTTCTGGCTGCCTTATTTGCAGCCACCTTTAGGAGCTTTAACAGAGCCAATTACACCTCGTAATTTAGAACCCTTATCGAGTGACGATAGGGATCTATTTTTGACGACAACTTATTTTTGACTTTATTTTTTAATATGTACAGCTACTCATTGACTTTTATATCCCTCATAGTGCCCCACCCTCAAGATATTTGACCTTGTGCTTCTTTTTCCTCCATTAATAAACCTACAGACTGACTACGCTTGTCATTTTAGACATGGTCCCCCAAAGGTTCACAAGTGATTCGATTGAATAACTCGTCAAATATTCATCCAAATGTAATAAAAACTTAGATTAAGAGGTTTTCGAGGGGGTTTTAAAATTGGGTGTTGCCATTGAAAATTTTAAAGGTCGTAACATTTTTAATTTTAAGACGGCCCCTTATGCAAATTTTGTGTCATGCAATTAACTCAGAATGTAATTTGTTCACAAAGTCAAAAAGGTCTGATGTAAAAGGATGACTAACAGTCGAAATAATCACTAGTGGTAAACTTTTTTTTTCACACCTGTACATTCTGAAGAAACAGTAGTTCTTCAATCGGAAAGTACAATTATGCCAATCAACAAATGCTGCAAATCAAGTTGCTGGTCTAGAAGATTCATAGTCTTTGGATCAGTCGACGTCCGTCTTTAAAGTGTTAAACATCAGTGATACAGTTAACCCTTACAAACTTATTCATAAGCAAATAATCATTTAAAGTTTCAAACATAATTTAATGAAGAATGTTCTCTATTTGTAACCCATCATTATATCGTAATTCTCAGGAAAAAATACAAAATGTTCGACATTACTGAAGGCAAACTTTAAATGAGCAACATAAATGATAGGAATACATCTAATGTAGGTATTAACTATTTCTTAAAACATTCAAAACTCATCTGAACAGAAAAATAACAAAAATATTTATAAATAAAAGTGGAGACATTAAATAAGAAACCTAAGTGCTTAGTCATAGAATGTATATAAAACTGATTTATTTTCCGTAAACAACCAAAACTTTATTCATGACTAAATTTTAATCACTCTATCTTTATTTACATCACTTTTAAACCGATATTTTGTTTTGTTCCATGTATTTCTTAATCTGGAGTATCTGTGATTTTTTTTAAAAAAAATCAACATTGGTCAATATTACAGCATTATCCAGTGATACACAATACCCAACTTTTTATCCTTCGCCAATTACACTGGTGGTTTCCAAAAATGCTTAATTTTGATCAATATTTTTTAATTAAAAAAACTTTATTTGCTTTGGTTCAGTCCAGGGTTGTTATGTTTAAAACAATTGTATTAAACATGTTTAAAACATAGTAATAAAAAACAGGTTTAAAACAATTTTTTTACTGCAAGGAGAAGGAAAATATGATGGATGGGAAATAACTTTGTGGAAAAAGAAGTCTAAAAAAATTTATATGGGTTTTATTTTAGGATATACTAGCAGTATGGTCCCGCCTTACTGGGAACCCGTTAACTTCGCATTGCTTCCTTTTAGAGGCATGCTTACTTGTGAAAATGCATTCAAAATCAAAACAAAATTAAATTCGTGTTAGTGCATGCACACTTAAAAAAGCAAACACTAATAGAGGATGAAGCAGCCTTAAGGCGAGTGCATATATCTCAACCAATCAAACTAATAGAGAAAGGCTTCAAGCCCCCGTTTCGGCCCTGTCCATGTATTTTCAGGCCATGTTATGGTCTCGCAATCCCACGTGGATGACGTATTTTTGAAACTAATTATATTAATTAAAAATCACAATCAAATATGAAAAAACTAAGCCTCAGGTGCACACATAGGTATTAAAAGGAATCTATATTAAAAATTTCGAATTTTTTAGTGCAGTCTAAGTAGGTCTTTTGCGATCTACAGACATACACACAGACAGGCACACAGACAGACTCTTTCTTATATTATTATAGATGACCATGCTGTATTACCTTAAAGATTAAGATTGTGATAAATTGTAGACCCTGATGGAAGGGTAAACCTTGCATCACGTGTGATACTTTAGGTCCTGACACCATTGACTTTTGTTACTATTTATTATAGTCCCCATTTGTGAGGTTTATGCTAATTATCGTGGTTCATAATTTTAGTTAATTGAAATAAAATCAAACATAATCTATTACATTATTAGTTTATAAATTCATCTATTAGCTCATCTGATTTAATCAAATGAAGACGCTGAATCGCTAGATAATCACAGGGTTTCTTGTATTCGATGATTCTTCGACTAAGAAAGTTTTAAGGCACATGCCTAAAATTATTGGGGATGGAAGTAAATATAGAAGACCAAAATGCAAAAAGAACCATGTTTTTTTTTAAAACCCATACAACTTGTTCAATAACCAAAATCTAATAGTTAAAAAAATACGTTTTAAAGAAAAAATAACGTCTTTAAAACAAAAAAACGTGTTTTTTTTGTTTTTTTAAAATAAAACATGTTTTTTTCCAACCCTGGTTCAGTGATTATCTATATATGACTTCAAAAAATTTTAAATCAAATGTTGTTGTACAAAATTTTAGCTTCTCTAAAAGACAAACACTTACCTTTTCTAAAATTGAGATGGCTATAATATCTGAAGCTTTCTAATGGGACTATACAAAATAATGCAACCAATCTTTAGGGATGGAAAATATTGAGAAAAAGTAAGGCTCTTGCTGTCGTACGAATTGTAGGACTCGATGAGTAAAAATTACTTATATTTTACAAATTACAGATCTAGTAAATTAAAACAAATCTTAATATAATCGCTATAACAGGTGGCAGATAATTAGATTTTTTTTTTAATAATATAATTCCATTGTTGTGAGGCCTAGTTACTGAGTACTGTGCGATACAGCGAGACTGCAATTATTAGGATTTTAATTAAGCACTGATTTGTTAAATTCTCGATTATTATTCAATCAATTAGGCAAAACCTTTTAAAAAACAAATTTGGGAAAGTAATGATAATGAGAATTATTGTATCGCTTTGACGAGGCGTTTGCATTGTTTGGTAATGTAATCGCCTTCGGTTGCCTATTTTTAGCCTCTTTTAGAAGCTTTAACACAGCCAATAACGCTTCGTAACTTAAAATTCTGGTCAAGTGACGAAGTCAACACCTGAGCGAGCACCCAACGGAACTTGGAGCGACATCGTGCGCTGACGCCGTCGGGACTTTGAACTCCAGAGATTTAATGAGCACGTCTGTCCCAGTGTACTCTGGCCCATCCGTCACAAGTCGGATTTTTTCTACTCTTTAAAATACAGAAATATCCGATTTATAGGATGATTGGCAGTAGGTGGGATTCGAATCTGAGAAGGTTGAATCCTAAGGCTGATGCCTTAACCACTCGGCCATGAACGGGCCTTGCATTGTTTTAGGGAGATAAGTTGATCGTTGTCTATTTTCATTCTTCCATGAAATGTCTTAACGTAGCTAAAACTTGTTTTGTAACTTTAGTTACTGGTTTAGCAGCGGCGCGTTTGCCAATAGGCGTTAGAGGCGGCCGCCTGTGGCTCCAAGATTGTGAGGGCCCCCAAATTTCAAAATTTCTTAATACTACGTATAATAAAATGTTCCTAATAATCCTAGTTCTTTCAATTATTTATGTACTGTTTGCCGATTTGTTGGCGACCGATTTGTTTGTAAACCAAAAAAAAAAACTTTTATTGTAATAAAAATTACAAAATCTGTTTTTGACGGGATATTTTAGACAATAGATATCATTTTTTGTAAATCGACATTTCCAAGAGTGGAAACGCTGTTGCATATGTATCTAACAATTCCGATTGACAATGCAACTGTTCGACGATGTGATAAACGAATTTGCAAAAGAAAATGCAGAAAGAAAAAGTTGTAAATGAAAAATAAGCATGTAAATGTAAGGGCATTAAAAGTATAAGTGAAATTCTTGTTTCTTGTAATATTTAGCCAACCATTTCTTTTTTTCAGCCCCGATAGCGTCACTAGCATTTCATGCTCCAAATGGGGGAGAATCCCAATTTACAAACTGGTTCATCCTTCATCATGCTTTATTATTTGTACAAGTATTAAGATTTTTTAAATTCCAATATCTGTTTGGTTTGGGGAAGGGGGGGGGGGGGCAAATTCTGCAGCCGCCTATGGCCCCAACATCCATAAACGCGTCACTGTGGTTTAGTTAAGAAGGACGGAACGGTACGCTACCGCTGATTAAGCTAAAGAAAAAACATGCCCAAAAGCTGGCACTAAAAATACTCGGATGTATATAGATATATAGTTGAATTAATTTCGTTTGAGCTTTTAGTTGGTTGGTATACATATATTTTCAGGCTTGTGTGCTTGCTCAGAGAGCCGCTTATAAACCTTTGTCTTGTAAGACAGTCACAATTCCCCCATTTAGGGTGGGGAAAAATCGAAACAGCTATAAATCACCCCGCGTCCAAGAAAACCGCACTCGTGGATGGGGGCGAAATGCTTTCCAAGCTTACATTCTAAATATACCTACTATAGTCGTCCCTCTACCCGACTATAAAACTCTTTGGTCTCTCCAGTTATGGTGCTTGCTTTGCATGTAAAAGGTCCCAGGTTCGGGCATTGCCAAAGTAACTGCTGACCTATAAACGGTCTGTGCGACCTAAAGGTCTGATGAATATTTTGTGTAGAGCGAATGCATGTTGAAAACACTTTAACGTTGCGAAGCTGATGTACTGTGCCTCGTTTAGAAAATTGCATTGAGTGCTCATTCAGATGTCCGATCGTCACTTGACTGTGCAGCTCTCATGACTTTGACAACGTGAACGATAATCCAAACAAGCATTAGAATTTTTAAAATTTTCACTATGCTAAAAAATATGCTTAACTTGTTATCATACTGAAGAAAAAATTGAAATTGGCAGTGGTATTCTGCTACATCTATAAGTATATGAAAACTTTTCTTAATGAAATCGATAATGAACATCTGCGAATTGACTTAACTTTTCTCATAATTTGCGTTTCAAATATTATTTTCAATTGTTTTTATAATGACCAATCATTCTAACATATTCTTATTAATAAGTTTTTGAGTTTTCACTTATTATAAGTCAAAACATTCCCAATTTATTAACATAAACTATTTCGGTGCTGTCATTATACTGATTTTAACAAGTTTTTATTGAAGACTCTTTAAATTACCCAAGTACTCGTGTCACGTCAAATATGACGTGAAAATAAGGTCATATTTTTATGAATGACGTCAACGTGTAAAAAATCACGAAAAAATTGACGTCAAGTTTTCGTCAGTTCCGTTGACGTCTTTTAATGACGCCATTTTTGTCGTCATTTTTTTGTCAGCCAAATGGCGTGATGCAAAAGACGTCAAGTAGTTGGTCGCAAAATGACCAAACTGACTAAAGTGACGCCATGTTTCACGTCAAATGGTCATCAACAAAAGTACGAACTTCCGGGACGTCACTTCCACCTCTTTAGCGCGGAAGCCATAGCATTCAAGACTTCGCCCTCGCCATTTTGGTTTGTGGTTTTGGATGGGCTTGGCATGCGTCAGTGAAGTGATTCAACTTCTCCCGAAGTAAGTTTCTTTCTATTTTCTAACTTAGTTTTCATAATTCTTTTATTTTTCTAATTAGTTTTTATATATTTAGCTGCTGTGAGTAGTTACTTTAAAAAAGTATGCTATGCGTTTTGACAAGGCCAAACTGAATGCGCATTTATTAGGCCTATAGAATTAAAAAAAATGTAGGTTGCATCATTGCATTTAAACTTTAAAGTACTCGTATTATTTCGCAGTGATAGTTAGTAGTAATGTAACCTTTAAAGGAAGAATTGTCGTATCGTATAATAAAGATTTGCAGAAAAAAATGTTTTTTGTTGTTTTAATATGAGTGCTACTGTATTGTTTACATAATGATTTGATTAGCACTAAACAGTTTATGCTTATTATTTTGGATTTACGATAAAAAAAAAAGTCCAGTAACCTTGTTTTGGTTAAATATGAAATAAAAAAACAACTGTTGCTATAGCTAGTTGAAAATAAAAACAATTTCAGTGACTGATTTAAATGGTTAAATGCAGGGCCGTGTGGTATGTTTTTTTCATATGATGCTAATCATTAAAATGCCGCTCTTGATTTTTTTTAAACTGAATTTTTTTTCCATCACCCATATGAAAACTATTTTTATATTTTTAATAATTTTTACATTATTCATAACTGTTCGATAAAAACAGATTTCGTTTAGTTTTTTTTTAAAGTTATTTAAATTATATTATAATTAAATGCGTGTAGCACACTTTTGCCGAATAAAATTTTTTTTTTTATGATTCATAAATTTTAAAAATTAAAATTTAAATACTTATAATTAAATTTTTAGAAATTAAAAATCATTAAATACTTTTAATTAAACTTATAATAAGGAAAAAAAATTAACTTCTTTTGATAAAAATTTAATTGCTTTTACAATATGACTTCAACAGCAAGAATATCGAGAAGAAACTTGGTTCTTTGGAAATGAGGTTTGCATATTACATCCTTGTTCTAAATAAATACTTATTTTGAATCAATTAGTTAATTAATTCTATTATTATTCACTTTTTTATGTAAATTAATTATTAATGATATACTTTTTATTTAATATAAAAACAATTTTATTAATGTATTATAAATATATATTATGCGTATTTAGTGATTTAATATTATTTAAGTGTAATTAGTTAAATAAAAAAAAATATTTGATGTCTTATGCATTTTTCAATAGTAACAATGCGAATATCTACAGGATTGTACAAAACACAAATTAATTGGCTTCATAAAATTATGGAAAAGTATCTTTGACGTATGCAATTCCAATTGTAAAATTTACATTTAATTTTTTTATATATATTATTATCAAATTATGGTTATTTTTATTAATTTATATTCTTTTAAGTACAAGTACATATTTAAAATATATATGTAATTTAACTTCCTAAAATGATAATACATTTAATTATTTAATTAACTTATATAATAATTAAAAAAATAAATTCTTACCTCATTTCCAAAGAACAATTAAAGTTTCTTCTCGATATTCTTGGTGTTCAAAGTTTAAAAGAGCATTATTTTTTTCGATATGCTCTTGTTCAATTTTTTTTTGTTAGCCGCAACATTCGTAAAGTATAAATCAAGAGTATTTGATTTTCTTTTAGTCCCAATTTTAGTTTTAGGAGACATGTCAAAAATAAAGACAGATAAGTTGAGAGATTGTTTTAATAATGATAATGATAATCATACGAGCATCATCGCATCGACGAAATAAAACAAAAACAGTGGACACCGATACGTTTTGTCTCTCAAGCACCTCTTGAAAAAGTAAGTTTAAAAAACCAAAACAAAATAAAAGTACAAGATTTCTAGAGATCATGTTGCCTCCGCAAGTGGCCTGTGAAAGTATTGAAATTGAAAGGTAAAATGAGCGAGCAGTTTAACATCAAAAAGCAACCACCCAATTGGAATGTTGGACCCAATGTACGCCACCCCCTTATGTGACCCGACCGTGTCACCATGTGTGGTCATCACTACTTTTATTACTAAAAAACACATCTGG
The DNA here is from genome assembly GCA_023701765.1 of Hylyphantes graminicola. NCBI lineage: Eukaryota > Metazoa > Arthropoda > Arachnida > Araneae > Linyphiidae > Hylyphantes > Hylyphantes graminicola. The sequence goes on from CM043112.1 coordinate 32,474,677, forward strand.
ACGTCTGCGTAAACTTATCCTACAAAAGGCTGGTATGTAGAGGTTCCGACTAAGAAAAGATCTTGAAAGCCTTATCTGTGATCTACGGTTCCTTGAAAGACTCTCCCTTTTCGGAACAATCAATAGAAAATTTCGTGGGAAGCTATACGAATTCAAGATACATTGGATCTTTTCCCCCAGAAAAGTGCAATTCTACTGTAACTTTATGTGGCACTTGTCTAGACACCTTTTGTGTTTTGGGAAACACAGCCCACAATCGCAATGAGGTCGTAAAGTCATTTAGATTTCCCATCTGACTTCAGAGTGGAAGGGAAAGTCTTCCCCGAAACCTATTCCCTCAGGGGTACCCTTTGTAGAAAAAAGATGGGTCTTTCAAGCTTTGGGGGAAGGAAAAAAGGGGACAAGTGGACCACCCACCCACTTCTGGAACAAGCGCGTCATGTGTTTTGCCTGAATGAGCTTTTTGCGTGTTCCAGGATGGATTTTTAAGTCTCTATCTGGTGGAACCAAGGTCTAGTGTGAATTGCTGCAATTTTTAATTATTATTCGGATGTCTAGTGTCTACGCAAAAGCTATCCCCAAGATAATCATTTTCAATCAATCATTAATGGATATATAGTTGCGCGTTTTTGAGTCACAGATCTCCAAATTGGTACAGTTTTGATAAACTTTTAATGAATGTGCTCCATCAATCCCTTATGATTAATTATTCCCAATTATTTCATATATTTTTTTACATTAGTGATGTTCCTACATATAATTTTAAAAGTTTAATATTAAAAAAAATTGTGATGTGCTGAGTAGAACCTAGAAGAGTAAAACCTGGGCTTTGAATATACGTGTTGTCTTCATTTTGTTTTTTTAAAAAATCAAATTAAGTCAATAATAGTTTGATGTTCAAAGTAGTAGATTCTAATTATCTGTTTTAGTCATAAATTGACATCAGTTGCATTTTAGTTGGTTTCCCAATGCAATGCGACGAGAACCACTGATGAGAATTTCGGCTCACTGAAAGCAGTGCGCACCGAAGTCCAGATCCTCCAGCTTTGACTGAAACCACTTTTATTTATATGGTTCGCGAAGCTAACAACATTCTGTATATTAAAGTTTGAGTGCAAAAGTAACTTAAGAGTTTTAAGTTGCAGATATTGGGTTTTAAATATTTGCCTTTCAAATGTAAACCTCAATTATCAATACTTTTTATACAAAAAAAACATTTTCTTTCTAAATTTAAATTTTTAAACGCATTTATTTTTGGAAAAAACTTTTTATCCAGTATTTTATCCAATCTCATAGGGTTACTTCCCCCCCCCTCCCTCCGTCAAACCGCCAATGCATATCCTCATATTATATATGAAAGAATAAGATAGATAGAAGGCCATCTAACAGCGAGCAATTTAATTTCAATTATTTTAAAGCATTGTGAACATTAATAAATAAATATTAATAAACTTTTGTGCTATTGTCTCGGAGGTAGATGGTTATGTAGCAGGTGTTGGTTCTGAGAGGCGCATAGAAGTAGGAATCTTCACATAAAATTGCTTCGATTTAATAAACGACTATTTACAAAAAAAAAATACATTCAACTACAAAACGGCGAGGCTGGTGCAGACAATAAATAGTACAGCAGAAGATAGTCCAACTTGGTGGAGCTAAGCAGCTGAGATCAACGAACTTTGTCGATGAGCGGAATCAATTCTGCAACAGAAGCGAGTTCAATTTTGCATCTGCCGAACTGAAGAAAGAAGACAGCTTTTTATTCGAGAAGAGTCGCTCCCGTCACTTCAGTTCGGAGTGGAGAGGCGAAGAGGGAAAATTGATGCTGCACTTTGGTTGTCAGCGAGTGCCTGAAGAAGAGCTACCGTTGACTCGAACCTCGGTTCTAGGTCGCAACATCCTCCCGGCCATGAAACCCCTGGGTTTCATAAAAGTCTAACTAAAAGGGAAAACTGTAAAGATAAGAAACTGAAAAGAAAAAAAAAGATTAGTGAGGTAAACTACAGATTTTTGCAATGGGCCTCATCAAGGTGCCATTTTTGGTCTTCAAAGTGACTACTCGAATCATTTGATCCGATCCGGGGTGGCACTGGCCGACTCGTCCGAGCAGCCACCTTCCTGGAGGAAGATTGTCCTCTTTGATAAGGACAAGATCCCCAACTTTGATGTTGGGATGAACCTTCTGCCACTTTGGCCTGGTTTGCAATCGGGAGAGATACTCTGACTGCCATCGCCTCCAGAAGTGTTGCGTGATCTGCTGCACTCTTTGCCACTTGTGAAGGCGGTTCTCTTCTAGGTGAAGAAGACTAGGTTCAGGTGGGGTTTTGAGAGATTCTCCAACTAAGAAATGTCCTGGCGTGAGAGGAACTAAGTCATTAGGGTCCGAAGAGATTTCAGAGATAGGACGCGAATTTAGAACACTTTCAATCTGAGCAAGAACCGTCGACATTTCTTCGTAAGTGAGATGAGTGTTGCACAGTAGTCTACGAAGGTGATGTTTGGTTTGCTTAACACCACTTTCCCACAAACCACCAAAATGAGGTGCGGACGGTGGTATGAAATGCCACTTAATTTTGTCGTTAGCCAAAAGCTCTGCGGCGTGTTGGTTAACTTGCTTAACAGCTTCTTCGAATTCTAAATTCAGAATTTTGGATGCACCTTTAAAGTTAGTTGCTTGGTCGCTATAAATGTCTGAGCATAAACCTCGTCGAGAGGTGAAACGACGAAAAGCGGCTATGAACGCTGTAGATGTTAGATCAGTTACGAGCTCGAGGTGGATGGCCTTAACACTTAAGCAAATGAATAGCGCTACGTAAGCTTTGTACGTGGGAGCATTTCTTCGTTTACTTGTCTTTATTTCAATGGGGCCAAGATAGTCTATACCAGTGTGGGCAAAAACTCGCGACTGTTGAACTCTAGGGATTGGTAAGTCACCCATGAGTTGTTCGGAAACTTTGGCTTTTAGTTTCCAACAAGTTATGAACTTGTGTATGACAAATTTGATTGCGCTTCGGGCTTTGATAATCCAAAATTGTCTGCGGATTGTGCTTAGTGTAAGTTGTATTCCTCCGTGTAAAGTTTCCAAATGCGCACGTTCAATAATCAACTTTGTCAGAAAGTTAGTAGGGCACAGAATTACTGGGTGTTTTTCGGAAAACTTTAGATCTGCATTTTTCAAACGCCCTCCAACACGCAATATGCCGTCCTTATCGACGAAAGGAGCAAGCGGTAAAAGTCTACTTTTGGGGGATAAGCGTTTTTTCTTCTTTAGGCTTTCAATGTCTTTGTGAAAGTCTTGATTTTGAGCAATTGAGATTAGAATTCGAAAAGAGATTCCAGCTCTTCAGCTATCAAATAAGAGAGATTGCGTTCCGACTTTGGTAACTTACAGTTCGAACTAAATCTTAGTATGTAGGCAGTCACTCTGATTAGCTTAGATAGAGATGAAAACTTTGTCATCAAATCGAACTCTTCGCTAAAGGAAACATGGATAGATTTTACCTTTTTTTCTTCAAGAGTGATGGGTTCGGAACAATGATTCTTTGGCCACTGACTTTGAGGTTCGGCAAGCCATTCGGGTCCGTTCCACCAGAGAGATCTTGCTTGCAGGTCCACCGGAGTTGTGCCGCGGGTTGCTAGGTCTGCAGGGTTCTGCGCTGAAGGGACAAAACGCCAGGTTGCATCTAGATGGGATTGAATATCACTTACTCGGTTGGCCACGAAAGTTTTCCATCTGGTTGGTTGGTCAGAGAGCCAATGTAGAACTACCTGAGAATCTGTCCAAGCAAAGATATTACTAGGCGTCCTTTGAAGAGCTGTAAGAGTATGCAAGATTAATTTAGACAAAAGATGAGCTCCACATAGTTCTAATTTTGGAAGCGAGATCTGCTTTAGAGGGGCTATGCGGGTTTTAGCTACTAAAACTTGCGGGGTTGAAGTGTTAGTAATCTTGATAAACACTACTGCCGCGTACGCTTTTGTGGAAGCGTCGCAGAAACCATGGAGCTGAAATTCCGAGTTATCCTCTGAGGAATAACCTGTCCACCTTGGTATGGAGATTTGGTCAATTTCTTGTAGGTTGTTCGTGATCTTTATCCATTCTTGACGGATTTCGGCGGGTACCCAAGTACTCGTGTCACGTCAAATATGACGCGAAAATAAGGTCATATTTTTATGAATGACGTCAACAAGTAAAAAATCACGAAAAAATTGACGTCAAGTTTTTGTCAGTTCAGTTGACGTCTTTTAATGGCGTCATTTTTGGCGTCATTTTTTTGACAGCCAAATGACGTGATCCAAAAGGCGTCAATTAGTTGGTCGCAAAATGACCAAACTGACTTAAGGAACGTCATGAGTCACGTCCAATTGTCGTCATCAAAATCACCTACTGCTACTTCCATCACGATAACACGTATCACGCGGGATTTTTCGAGAGACGCTATCCGCCCGCCGCCATTGACATGTAGCTGTAGCGTCTGTGGAATGCAGCAATGAACCGTGCAGTGCAGAGTGCGAAGTAAGTTTTTATTCTGTTTTCAAACATATGCATTAATTTTTAATAATTCATAGTATATAATCTAGTATAGCATTGTATTTTGTTTTATTTGGGTTAGGTTTGTTTTATCGTGCTTCTATGTGATTTTTTCCAAGCCAAAAGTTAAGTATTCTGTATTATGCAGCAATGAAATACAAACAAAAAAGAAACACAAGGAAGTAAACTAATTGTCAATTTCATCGAAGCCTAATACATGTTGTCTAACTTTTGAAACTGTGTTAAGTAGTTAAAATATTATGATAGTTTTTATTGTGAAATATTGTTAGAAGGAATGTATAAAGTATTTTCTTCTGAAGGATTCATTAATGGGGGCAAGTTAAAATTATATGTTTCCAGGTTTCATGTTCGGATGTAAGGTAATAAGTATATAATATTGTGTAAAATAAGTTATGAAGTATTTTGTAAATTGATCCTTTAAAGTCTAAGTGTGTTAGATTACGATGCAAGATGCAACTGCATTAGAATTCGTTTTCTGATACATTGTTAATATTAGCTATACAAGCGAAGTTATTTAATGAATGTATTGATCATTGGATGAAGGATAATTATTGATAGGTATTGTTCTGCTATTTTGTAATCTTGGGTTATCCAAACAAAGTAAAAACCAGCATTTGGTAAAATATTCCTAACAGATAGCCCAGTTAAATTTGCTAGTAGAAGATGCCTAAAGAGAAAAGTTATGAAGTCGTAAATAACAAGCCTTAGCAAATAATCTTTCATCAGACATCTTAAGTAAATGAATCCAATATTTTAAAATCAAATGAATAAACGCTAAAGAAATATTTGAATGACCGAATTCAAGTCTCAAGATATATCCGGTAATTGGTATTAACTTCAGATATAATCAGAGCTGATACTTAAAAATGTATGTTTTTATCTTTTCAGAGCTGAAGGTAAGATTTTAGAATTTATTGGTAAACAATTTGCTGTGCAAGATTTCGTTATTTTTTTAAGATACGAATATTTTTTTTGCATTTTGAAATCATTAGTTTTTCACATAGTAAGTGGATTTGTGCACAATGCATAAGTAAAGAGTGGGCTGTTGAGCCGGGGAGTTTAGTTTTAGCATATGTAAAGAAATAACGATAAAATCCTAGTCTCTGGCACAGAAACAAATTTAAAAATTTTAGAGAGTTTTTAAAGAGCGATAAAAACTTTCAAGCAACCTCGTAATAAACCATGTTAAATATTTCTACATTTTACTACTTTTGACTTCAGTATTTTTATTTGTGGTCTGATCCAATAGGAACTCACATTTTTGTTAGCTTGTTTAATTAGTGCAATTTTAATTCAACTGAACCAATCCAAGGCAGTGATCAAGACTCACCGAATTTCAAGACTCGTTCACATTTTTTTTTTTTGTATCCTGGCGCACTTTCTATATTCTAACTTTGTTTTCATAATACTTTTACTTTTTTAATTAGTTTTTTTGGTGTGCAAGATTTCGTTATTAGTTTCAATGAGTTATTAATTTCAACAATGTATGCATTATGACAAGGTCAACCTGAATCTAAAATGTATTTTTTTATTTAATAGGATATGCCTGCTGTAAGCTGTTAAGCGGACCTTCAAGTTTGGTTTGGTTTGAATTATCGTCGCACTAGAGCTACACGAGGGCTATTGGCGACGGGCGTCGTATTTTTGAACCACAGTCATCACGAGCCAACACCTGAATAGGAACCCAACACAACCGTTAGAGGACCTTCAAGATGCTTTGCCTTCGATAAAATTTAAGTTGCATTTTTAATCTTTTTTTTAAATATATCAAACTTTACACAAGACTTGAGTCTAAAGAAGCATAGTTTTTTAAGCTATAAGTATTTTTTGAACCATAACATGCATCTCGGAAGCACATAATGTTAAAGTAGTAAAATTAACTCAATGTAGGATGTACAGTTTAATTTTTTTTGTTTACAGATTGATTGTTTTTGAGTAACTGACTTTAAAAATGAAAATAAAGAGAAAATTAGTTGATTTTGGCTTAATTTTCTAGCTAGGGTAGGGGAGTAACGTGTTACTTGTTTAACAGTTGTTTTTTTTAGGTTACACTGTTATATTTTAATAGCAGTAAATCTGAACTGAGTAGAGCATAGTTACTTTTAATGGTAACAAAGTAATGACAAATTTCGCTACTTTCCAAAGGCTGCCATGTACTAATTTTGAAATGTAACTCCTTTAAAATAACTTTTCAATAAAAACTTTGTTTTGTTTGTTTAATTTTAGTTCTCTTTGAAGAACAGTTAGGTGATTTAATTATTTTGCCCCAAGTTTATTGTAAAAAATTTTAGTAAAAAAGTAGTTATTTACTAAAAGTAAAGTTTAACTTGCCCTCCACCAGAAACTATTCAGAATCTTAACAAGTAGTTTGACTTGCTTTACAAGTAGCCCTGGTAAAAAGAAAAATAGCTAATTTTAAACTTCTAATCTTTAATGTATGTCTTTTTTTTTCGGAATCATCGACGAGTTCATCGGTCCTGGATGAGAGGAACCAGGCTGGATGGCCAAGCTGGTCGGAAGCAAGAGCTGCTGGACAAGTTGGCGTAGCTGAAGGCCTTATGTGTCACAGGGCAGGAAGAGGACTAAGTAAGTTGTTAAATAGTAGTGTAATATCAGGGTGGCTACAGGATCAGTCAAATCATATAATATTCAGGGAATTTAATCAATCTGGAAAAGTCGGGAAATTTATTCAATCTGGAAAAGTCAGGTTAATTGGTTGATTTAAAAAAAAAAAAATCAGGGAAAATTTCCAAAAGTGCTATTTTAACCGCTAAAGGAAAGGATAAGAGAAAGTTAAATACTAAAAAGGCTTTTACTTAAGTGGTTGAGTTGTTACTGCTTATTAATCTTTCGTTTTAACTGCCTTGCCCTTCCCCAAGCTGTAGTGCAACGATATTCAACTTCACCATTCTCGGCCCACATCAATAAAAACTAAACTTAAATTTCATTAAAAGCAAATTTAAATGATAATCAAGATAATTTAAGGTGCGAGAAATCTAATTAAAATTTGTAGATTAATTAAGTTTTTAATTGCATTAAGATCTCTTCGAATATTGGCCAACTAACTTCTAGTGCAATCCAACAATGCTTCCTCATTGAACTTATTTCGCTGCTTAGTAATTTTTTTTAAAAATCCATTGATGACATCGAAGACCTAATAATACTTTATTTTTGTATCATAGATTGATAATCTTAATAAGTCTCATCATAGCTAATTTTTTTTTTATCATATATGCTTTAACGCTTACTTTTTTATAGATTTGTATTAAAAAGCTCATTGTACACTGCGATCCAAAAGTTTAGACAATGACGTTTTTTAGCTGTAAAATTTAGAATTGGGATAGTAGAATTTCAAAACATCCCTATATATATATTAAAGAAGTATTTTGAAATGCTATAATTGAAATATAATAGCTTGATTTGCTACAACAATTTTTTTTTTCATAAAATAAAATTTTGTATGGTCCCAAAAGTTTAGACACTAATACGAGATTATGCTAATTTAAAGTACATAATGACCTAATTTTGCATTTTTATTGATGAATCATGTATTTTTTATATGATAAATTAACAAAATACGATATCCGGTGAACTAAACAAATTTAATAACGATATTAGTACAATTTTACACCAAAAAGACAATATAGTCTCTTTAAATCTTTATTCAAATCATATTTGCTTCAAATTTACAATTTAACATATCTAAATACGAACCGAATGAATACCAGCCCATCACCTTAAAATTTTGCCATGAATTCGTAGACTTATAGACGTTCATTGATCGATTTTCTTGATGAAAAGTGCAGTATTTCAGATATAAAATCACAAAATAGCAATAGATTATTCTTTTTTGCACTTTAGTACAATGCAGAGATAGTCACCTCTTCAAAAACACCAAAAAAATTCGGTTATTCCAAAGTAAATTCAATTTACACCATTACAAACTACCACCTTGATGCTAGAGTTTTCGAGGGGAAAAACCGTTGTTTTCAAAAGCTTATTTTTCAATATTCGGTTAAACCGAACGTGTTTAAACAGCACTAAAGAGACCGGTTAAATTGTAACCGGTTCAAGGAAACCGGTTTTCTCAAACTTCAAATTTTAGTATGAAGATATGAAACTTTCGTAATTGTTTGGAGTGAACTTTCGTTAAAATTTCCTACTTTTTTTGTCGTTTTTGAAGAGGTGACTATCTCTGCATTGTACTAAAGTGCTAGATAGAATGATTTGTCGCTATTTTGTGATTTTATGTGGGAAAGATTGCACTTTTCATCAAGAAAATTAGTCAATGCATGTCCCCAAATCCACGAATTCGTTTCAAAACTTTAAGGTGATGGACTGGTATTCATTTGGCTCGTATTTAGGTATGTTAAATTGCAAATTTGAAGCAAATGGGATTTGAATAAAGTTTTAATATGGCTTAATTGTCTGTTTGGTGTAAAATTGAACCAATATCGTTCTAAAATCTGCTTAGTTCACCGGATATTGTTTTTTTTAAAAATTTATCATACAAAAAATATATAATTCAACAGTAAAAATGCGAAATTAGGCAATTTTGTACTTTAAATTAGCATAATCTCGTATTTGTGTCTAAATTTTTGGAACCATACAAAATTTTATTTTATGAAACTAAAAATTATTATAGCAAATCAAGCAATTATATTTCAATTATAGCATTTCAAAATACGTATTTAATATATACAGGGATGTTTTGATATTCTAATTCCACAAATCTAAATTTTACAGCTATAAAACGTCATTGTCTAAACTTTTGGATCGCAGTTGTATATTCATTAAATAAATTTCCTTAAAAAAAATTAATGTTAAATATACTAGAGAGGGGTTTTACTAATACCAGGAGGAAACCAGTTATGATTAAAGTTCCAGGGAAAAAAATTGAGTCCTTAAAAAATTTTGATTTTTATTTCGAAATCATAGTGGGATTTATGTTATATTTACCTAACACTTTTTTTTATTATCAATTGCACTTTATAATTTGAATTGAGTTTTTTTGTTATTTTAAAATATATACTTATTTTTTAATTATATTACTGTATTGTTAAATAAATTACTGTATGTCTGGTCATCCTAGAGATGCTGAAATCAGAGTTAAGCAAAATATTGGGAATAACATAGATATGTGATATTAAGAACATTTTTTAAGGTATTGAATGAACTTTGCTGCATCTCAGAAGTGCTTAATTCTAAGTAAGTTAGTAAAACTAGCACACTGCTTAAAATAATAAAAGGAGCACATGGTTTAAACCTTTTCACCCGATATGATTCAAATTGAAATCATCAGCTTGCTGTTTTTTCTAACTAACTTAAGGCAGGCGAATACAAAAAATTCTAAAATTTTTACTATTACTTTAATCTTTTCCAAATTTGGCATAGTGATTTCAAATATAAGGAGCAATGCTTTTTAGGCAATTTTTTTTATTTAAAAAATAATTGATTTGTTTTAAACGGTGTTTTTCACCTAAAAAAAGGGGGGTTGCGCCAACATTTCTAGTATAAAAAGTTTTACATTAATTTACCTGAATTTTTTTACAGATGCTATTTCAATATATATCTGTGCCATGAACCTCTAACATCCGGTGTAAATGCATAAGTTTTTTTTAAAAAAATGTCCAAGTGAAAGTTAATCGAAAAAAATCCTTTTTTTGTGGTTAATTTATAACATTTTTCTTGATAACTTCTTTTCTTGTAATTTTTTTGCAACTCTAGATGGTCATTGCATGCATCAGTTCAAAAAGAATTTAACGCATAATTAGTGTTTATTGGTTGAAAATTCAATGTGGTAGACTTGTTAGCGTAAACCTCCTTTTTTTAGTCGAAAAACACCGTTTTAAATAAATAATTTATATTTAAATTTAAAAAAATGCCTAAATAGTATTATTCTTTATATTTGAAATCAGTATTCCAAATTTGGAAAAGATTAAAGCAATAGTAAAAATTTTAGAATTTTGGGTATTCGCCTACCTTAAGCTTGCACTGATTTATCGTAAGAAAAATGACAGAATGATGTCTTTGGAAGAGTTAAATGATGTTTGTTTTAATTAAATGAAAATATGGAAAACATGGTAAAATAAAATTAACAATAAACAATTTTCTTTAATATATTGACTCTAAATTTGAATAAATAATTTCTTAAGATGTTTAAAAATGATTTGAACTGAATTTACAAGTAAAGTTTTGAAACATTATTGCCATAATTTATTACAAAAATATGATTTCAATCCCCCCCCCCCCCCCTAAAAAGTTAGTTGTTTAAAAAAAGAAGGGTTATTTTACTCCTGTTTTTTACCATTTCATTCTGGATGCATAATGGACCTATTTTTGATAAATTTTAGATAAATTTATATTAGAAATTATATGTTTATTAAAATATTAAGATCAGCTGGTATGCCAAAATTTCTCAAACATAAATGGTACGCAAGGGCAAAAAGGTTGGGAACTCCTGATCTAAAACATAGAAATTGACCATAAATCAAATACTTAACACATTTTCCCGGTTCAATTCCTCAAATATTTATTTAATTTTATGTCAGTCAAGCAGTTAAATAGTATTTTAATATTTTTTTTATTTATTTTGTATATAATCTATACTTTGCGGTGATAAAAATAAACTTTTCCATTTTTAAAATGTAAAAACAAAGTAATTGAATCTTTTTTATGGAAATATAGAAGATATTTAGAAAAGAAAAACTAAATTTATAATCCTTTAAATATTTGATTATACATATATTTCAGATGGATACCGTTATTATGTTTTAAAAAAATTATACTGGGAATATATATTTACGGTTTTATAATATGTTAACATATTTTTTTTCTTTTTCAGTTTCTCCTTGAAAGTCTGGTTATGGAAGCAGCTCTTCAATTGTTTATTTTGTTTATTATTGGGTTTTTTTTTAATAAAAATATTTTGCTTCTAAATGATTTTGTATTTATTAAAAATATCAAGATTTGAAATTGCTAACCTGTAGTTCTAGATGCTCAGGTGACACTTAAATAATTAAGCAAGTTTTATATGACTTACAAAGGCTTAAAATTCTTGATTATGCACTAAATAGTTATTGAATTTCAGTTTTCTCATCTTATTTCTATGCAATCTTAATCATGGTTTAAAATACAAATTTGTTTAAATTATTGTGGAATATTTTGAAGTTGTGAAAAATATCTTTTTCAAAATAAGTAGTAAAAGAATTTTTTAAATTAATGACTTATGAATAGTATGTTAACAGTCATTAGTTCAGAAATTTCTTTTTAAGGACAATATATTTTGAAAATGACATATTTCTGTAATTCAAAATATTGTATGGTATTTTAAACAAACTTTTGTTTTACACCATGACTGAAATTACATGAAATAAAAAAAATCACGTGAAAATCGCATCATATAGTCACGTGAAGTTAATGTCATTTGATCACGTGAAAATAGCGTCATATGATCCCGTAAAATAAACGTCATTTGATCACGTGAAAAGCGCGACATATGGTCACGTAAAATTAATGTCAATTGATCACGTGAAAATCGTGTCGTGTTTTCACGTGAAATTCGCGTCCATTTTTCACGTGAAATTCACGTCCACCTTTCACGTGAAATTCACGTCCACCTTTCACGTGAAATTCACGTCCACCTTTCACGTGAAATTCACGTCCACCTTTCACGTGAAATTCACGTTGTTTGTTAACGAAAAGTTCACGTCATCTGGTCACAAAAGAGTCATTTATTCACGTTAGATTAACGTCATTATTTGACGTCGAATATCACGTCTTCAAAATGGACATTGTCACCAAAAAAATGACGTGAATTTCGGGGCATTTTATGACCAAAAAATCACGTCATATTCGACGTCACACGAGTACTTGGGTAGCTCTTCATCCCAATTCAGACCAGTCAACCATAGCCTTTGCATCAAGATCTTGCCTGTAACGAGGATGGGTGAAATCCAACCAAGTGGGTCGTAGAATTTGCTTATGTCCGAAAGAACAGTTCTTTTGGTTGGAGCTGTTGTAGTGAGCGAGATATTAGTCTTGTAGTTCAGCGTGTCCGTGGTTGGTTTCCACAACAAACCTAAAGTCTTGATGTGTCTGTCATTGTAGATTTCTTTGACATTTGATACTTGGTGGGATTCCTGCGGGATATTTTCTAAGACTGGTGTGCAGTTGCTGGCCCACTTGTTCAGAGTAAATCCACCACGTTGTAAGGCCGTTCTTACTTGCTTTTGTTTGGTTACTGCATCTTCTACGTTGTCGCTGCCAGACATCAAATCATCAATATAGAAATCGTTGCGTATTGTTTCGCATCCGATGGGGTAGATATCACCTTCATCTTGTGCCAACTGTTTGAGAGTTCGAATGGCTAAGAAAGCTGAAGGTTCCATGCCGAAAGTTACAGTAGTTAGTCTGTAGTGCTTGATCGGCTGAGATTTATTGTCTCTCCAGATTATCCTTTGATAATCCTGATGTTTTTCGGCCACGTTGATCATTCTGTACATCTTTGTAATATCAGCTGTAAATGCTACTTTGTAGAGACGCCAACGAAGGAGGATATTAGCCATCTTTTCTTGGATATTTGGGCCTGTCAGCAACGAGTCATTAAGAGAAATTCCATTTGAAGTTTTTTGAGACGCATTGTAGACTACTCGTATGCTAGTTGTAGTGCTTTCTTTGAACACCGGGTGGTGCGGCAAGTAGAATCCTGGATATCCGCTCTCCTGGGGCATCAGTTGTTGCTGACTATAAGGAACTTCAGTCATGTGCTTTAGGTTGATGTATTCTTGCATATGCTGCGAATACCGTTGGGCTAGTTCTGGGTTTTTCTCGAATCTTCGTTCGAGCTGCATAAAGCGCGTCAAAGCTATGTTTTCCGACTCTCCTAAAGCAGGCTGAGGCACTTTGAAAGGCAATTGGACGGTGTAACGACCATCTTGTCTGGTTACGAGTAGAGCGGCCCATACAACGTCATAATTACTTTCCGTAACTGGATAGTTTTTGACTAATTGTTCAGCTTCGTGACTAAGATGCGTTTTCAGATAGTAAAGTTTCTGACAAGGGTTTAAAGATGAGTTATCGTGAATCATGCAAGTAAAGAGGTCTTTAAATGAAGCAAACTCTTCGTACTTTCCAGAAAATATAGGCAATTTTATAAGCGGAAGTTTGGCTTCTGCGCTTGCACTTTCAGAAGTGATTGCGGCGGATGCATTAGTTGACTGCGACTTGACTACGACCTTTTCAGGAAAACGAGAGTTGTAATAAGTTAATATTTCCGACTTATTGTTAATATAGAAGTCTTCGACTTCCGAATACAAGTCATCTTTAAAGTACGAATCGGTTTCGGGAATATCTGGCGGCAAGTTTTTATGATTATCTTTAAACTCTATCCAATATTCATCAAAGTTTACTAATCTTGTATTTAAGTACTCTTTGGTCTTTCTACTTTCAGAGTCCTTTTTGTAGTTACGTATGAATTTTTGCATTCGACCATACAGATCAGTTTGATGCTTAGTCGTCAAAGTCATTTTTGCGTGTTTAGGCAATAATAAAGAAGAAACTTGACTAACCTTCTATGGCCGTGCGGGTCGACGGACCATATGTCTCGGAGGTAGATGGTTATGTAGCAGGTGTTGGTTCTGAGAGGCGCATAGAAGTAGGAATCTTCACATAAAATTGCTTCGATTTAATAAACGACTATTTACAAAAAAAAAATACATTCAACTACAAAACGGCGAGGCTGGTGCAGACAATAAATAGTACAGCAGAAGATAGTCCAACTTGGTGGAGCTAAGCAGCTGAGATCAACGAACTTTGTCGATGAGCGGAATCAATTCTGCAACAGAAGCGAGTTCAATTTTGCATCTGCCGAACTGAAGAAAGAAGACAGCTTTTTATTCGAGAAGAGTCGCTCCCGTCACTTCAGTTCGGAGTGGAGAGGCGAAGAGGGAAAATTGATGCTGCACTTTGGTTGTCAGCGAGTGCCTGAAGAAGAGCTACCGTTGACTCGAACCTCGGTTCTAGGTCGCAACAGCTATAATGTCTAAATTTTCTATTAATGTCTTACTAATTATTATTATAATAATATATAATTGCCAGCTGCCAGCCATTTCTAAAATTTACCGAATGACTGTATGACTTATCGAGTTTTGCGAGTCGGCATTTGCGTTGTTTCCGGATTTTTATAGGTGTACACATTTGACTAAATAAATTCACAAGTCTGTATTAAAATATAAATAACAAAATTTTTTTATAGTTTGTCGAATGAGCTGTTTTGTCAGACGGCATTGCGTTGTGTCGGGATTTGTGTGCACATTTCATTGAAATTTACACTTCGGTATCAAAATAAAAACGACGAAAATTTCTCAAATTTGCCGAATAACCATTTTTCAAAAAAACTTGGGGGAGGGAGTGGGTATGACGCCCCCTTAGCGCAAATAAAAAAACATGCAGTCTCCTAGCAGTGGCTTTTTTGTAGACCGCCCTCTCTTTGTTGAAGATAACAAACCGACAGAAAGAGCGCATTTCCCGCTCAATCCGGCCTTTCCCCCTAGCCAGCTCGGGCCTGTATTAGATCTAATTTCCTTCTCACTATTTCGGATATTCATTAGAATTGCCGCTCTTTTTCTTCACATATTTGAAGCTTTTGAAGTATTTATTTTACAAAGATTTAGTAAATACTAAGTTAATTTTTTAAGCAGCATTTAAAAAAAAAATGGAGGTTAGAATCTCGAATTTTGCCGCCCCTACCCAATTGCCGCCTGATGCGGCCGCCTCTCTGCATCATAGCACCACACGGCCCTGGTTAAATGCCACAGAATTATTTACGTGTTTGATACAGTCCATGTGTTTTGTACTCCAATATTGCGTATGTATATCCAAAAATCCTAATATATTTCTGCTTCAATATTCTTTAGGCCAGGGGTTCCCAACCTTTTTGCACCTGCGTACCATTTGCCTTTTTGAGAAATTTTAGCGTACCACCAGACCTAAATATTTTAATAAACGTATAATATTTACTCTTCTAAAAGTGTTCAAAGGCTTTTTGAGTTACATTCCTGTCTAAGAAAACTTCGTATTTAATGGTTAGATTAAAATTGTATTAATTTACAGTTTTGTTTATTGTCCATAGGTCTAAAAACACACAAATAAAAATTAGTACAAACTCAGCAAAATCCGACCTGGAAGTTAGTTAAAGATTTCTCTTTAAAATAATATTAATGTTTAAAATTATGAGAAATATGTTAGCGTGCTCACATGCGTACAGAAACTATTGATAGCATCATGTTGCTCTCATCAGTCACGCGTACCACCTGAAATATTCCCGCGTACCACCAGTGGTACGCGTACCACCGGTTGGGAAAACCTGCTTTAGGCGATCTGCTCTTGTAGAAACTGTCACAATTTCAGAAACTAATACTTATTTATTCTGATTCAAAGGATATTGTAACATGTGCATTGGAATTAAAAAATTTGTTTTGTTTGTTAAATTTTAGTTGTCTATATATGAAGAACAGTTAGATGATTAAATTGAAATTTTTCTTATGACTTGAAATTTCTGAAAGTAACCATAACAGTTACTTTTTAAAATGAACTTTTCTCCCACTAGCATTAAAGCAGTTGTATAATCTAAAATTATTTCACCTTAAGTTTATTGCAAAACCAAAGTAGTTATATTGTAAAATTCAAGTCTAAATTTACCCTCCTCCAGTATTTATTGGAAATCTTAAATATTAGTTTGACTTACTTTGTAAGCAGCCATGGTAAAAAAAAGTAAAGCCAGCTAATTTCCAACTTCCATTAATATCCAATGTATGTATTTTTTCCCTTCCAGAATTATGATTTAAGACTGTAAATTACTGTTTATATTGGTACCTAGAAATGACTTATAATGTGAAAACCATTTTGGAAAAATCTTCAGTGTAAATTTGAGTTGCGTAATAGATCATTTAAAGCTAACTTCATGCACATTATTATGATACTTTCAAACTTGTTAAATAATAACTATTTCCAGCAGTAGCACTGACATGGGCTCTTGATGGGAAAAGGACAAGATAAACCAGGCTGGATGGGCAGGCAAGCTGGTTAGAAGCAAGGGTCGGAGCAGGAGTTAAGTTAGATATTCTGCAAAGTGGACTTTCAAGATGGCTTCTTTCGATAAAATGTAAGTTGCATTTTTAAACTAGTTAAACCTCTGAGAGCGACCATCCACAATTTTCCTTTAAAAAAAAAACGGTTGTAAATGGAGGTTGGTCGCTCGTAGAGTACAAAAAGTGAATCAGCTAGAAGGTTGAAATGTTATTTTACAACATACTATAAACCATTACAAAATAACAAAAATCTATTTATCATCACGTTTATTTATTAATTCGCAAATAATGTACACAATTCTTAAGAATCCGGTGCTTCCGTCGCCAAGGGATTTAACTTTATTTTAAAGGAGCGACAAACAAATTTTTTTTTTGGTGATAAGGCGTCTCTTCTTTTTGTCCAATTGTCGGTGCTAGTAATAATTGCACGGAATTGTGGGTAAGTTGATGGATGATGAACGCATGTATTGGAATTTTTTTTTTTTTTGTCCAACTGTTGGTGCTGTTAATACTTGCTTGGAATTGTGGGTGTGGTTGTGCGAGTGATGTTCGCACATATCCAGTTATTAAGGATTATCCTATTTAAATTCTGAATTTTTTATCGATTTGAAGAGGGTTGGCCAGCTAGCTGTCATTTAGTTTTGTATATCTGTTTGGACCAGAGACATAACATAGAGTGGACTGCGCATTAATAGTAAAGCAGCTTAGGGATGGAAAACCAAAACCGGTTTTCAAAAAACCGGTGGTCCCGGTTTTGACTGAAAACCGGTTTTTTTTGTATGAGGCCCTTTGGAACCAAAAACCGGTTTTTTAGGGAAAAACCGATGGAAAATGGAAAACCAGTTTTTTCTGGAAAACCGCCATCCCTTGCAGATTAGCATTATGTCCTAAACATCATAAATCGCCAAGAGGGGAAAGGTTGCTACATATGGCAACTTAACGCTACCGTTTCGTTACGAACTATTCCAAATTGTCGCCAGACCTGAATATCAGCTAGCAAACCGAAGTGGAGACTACCATCAATACCCAAGTCACGTGGGTTTCTACCAATCACGGCAGCTTGAATTTTTTTCAATGTTTTTGCAGACGATTTTTTGAGCATTGTTGGTATTTTTCTCTTTTGGCTTTTATAATAAATATTTAATTACATTCTTTTAATCTCTGAGCATGAATCGTGAATGTTGTACTCTTAATTCAGTAACGTTTTGTGCAAGATGCCAAATGCTTGTGAATTCCTAATTGTAAAGAGGGGTATAAAAAAGGATTAGTCACACTTCACGGGTAAAATTTATTTAGTTCTGCATACTTTTAGTAATTGTGTGTTCTTCATAAACTATAATTTCTATCGAGGGAATTTATTCTAAAAGCTCTTTTATACTGAAGAATCATATCCATGATTAAATCAACGTTGTTAGAACTCTAATTATAATAAATATTTTGGGCCAAGTCAATTAAATTAATGGTCTGAACATTAGACAGCTTAGAAGTAGAATATTTTTTTACAATTTGGTCAAAACGAAACCTGTTTTTGCAATCGTGTTTGAGTTATTTATATTTAAAAAGTAGAACATTTGCTGAATTTGGAATATATTGATGTGTTTTAGAAAGTTGATTTATTCCAGGTGAAATAAAGGAAGAAGCAATATTTCAAAAAAAAAAAAAAATTGATTTTTTTTTAAATCGGACCGTTAGAACGAAAGTTATAGAGACGGCAGAAAATGTTCACCATGTCAATTACCAACTTATATTACAGCAACACTCTACATAAACCTACTAATGTTCTTTTAAATTAATTTTTAATAAAGAGTCCACATTCAATTGTTCAAGTAATCTTAAATAGACTCACAAAATCAAAGAAATAATCTAATATCTATTAAGAGGATCTTAAAATACTAGCGATTCATCCTTGCTCCTTTCCAAGCTTCTTTATCATAACATTAGATTGTCGGCCTCTGTGTTCAGGTCGTTGTGGAAAAACTCGCCAAATGCTAAACTCGCCATAGATGCGAGCCAAACGCGACACAGTCATGTGACTGTGTAAGTTAGATGTTTAGGACACTTTAGGTTTGCCAATGCGCAGTCCACTCTATGTTATGTCTCTGGTTTGGACTGCTTTCTGCTAGGCTTAAGTGCCCAAAATGTGGAAAAAGTATGAAAAATTGCATTTTGTTAACAAAATTTACTTTTGGGTGGTTTTGTTCACAAAACAAAACTGTGGTTTTTTTTTTGGTTATGGTATGAAAAACAAAACAATTGTTTTGCTTTGTGAAACAAAACTTTCTTTGGCTTACAATGTAAAACATATAACTAAACTGCCGGGTCCCCAAACGAGTATTTTGACTTTCAATGGGCCCTACATTACGAACGAAATTTTTCTTATGACTAAACATTTCTTAAAGTAACCATAACAGTTACTTTTTAAAAATAACTTTCCTTCCACTAGCATTAAAGCAGCTGTAAGCCAAAATTATTTTACCTTAAGTTTATTGCAAAACCTTAAGTATTCATTTTGTAAAAGTCAAGTCTAATCTAACTCTCCTTTAGAATTTATTCGAAATCTTAACTACGTATTTGTTTAGACTTAACAAGCAGCTCTGGTAAAAAAAAAGTAAAGCTAGTTAATCTCAAACTTTCTCCAATGTATGTCTTTTCCCCCTCCAAAACTATGCCCCCCCCCCCCTTGCAATTTTTCTTGTGTGTGTTCTAAAATTCTTTTTTTTTACATAGCTCAACTGCCTGCTATAGGGTGCCATAGCGGACCTGTGCTGAATGAAAGTTTCCTTCCAGCACAGATAAGATGTGAGTTCTTTTTTTAATGTAAACCAAATAAATCATTTTCGCTCTTTGCAATCACATGTCTGACTTTGTGGTTAGTGCGAACCAAAAGTTAGTATCTTGCTAAAAATTTTTACAGATAAAGATATCATTTAAAGTTAAATATTGGAATTAATTAATTGGATTTGACATGCAATTAATATATAAGATAATTAACCATTTAAAAATTAAAATAAGACAGTAAAATTTTACTCATGTTTGTGAAATATTTTTTTATTACATACTTTAAGTTTTTGAGATAGTTAAAATGACCATATTACTTAATTTTATTACCTGTTTTGATAGGGAAGGTTTAAAAAAGATTTACATGACTTAAGGAAGATACCTTAAAAACACAAATTTCATCAAATTAAAAATTTTAACGGCCTATTTCACTGCCCTAAATAACGCTTGTATTCTTACAAGCATTTATTGGCAAAGACATTTTCCAGTTCTTAAAATTATGGATATATTTTCCTTTTATAATAAAATCATTGACTATAAGTTGAAATTTGGTCATTATTGTTATTTGTATTGTAATGTTATTCAACTATACAATGTAAATGTTAAGTTATTATGTTATAAGCCATTTTAATATCTTATTGTAGAAGAGTTTTCCATTCAGTTTCCTTTCGAATTATTTTTTTAAAAGATAATATAGTTTAAGTCATCTATCAATTTAGTTAATTGGGCATGCAATCATTCTATTGAGTATTAACCATTGCAAATTAAAAAAGAGTTAAATTCTTCTTGAAGTTTAAGTTTTAATGGAGTTTATGTTGGTTGTTAATAATTTTTTCCTAATAATTGATACTTATTGACTTTTTTTTTAGATTGTTAAAATAAAGTAAAAATGTCTGTTTTATTTTTGTTGGCCATTTGATGGAAAATTTTTTTAAATGTTTCAATTTTTTTTTATAAAAAGTTGTCCTTTTTTTATAAAAGAAACAATGTGAGGGATGAACAATTACATCAAATTTGCATAAGATGTTATGCTTCTTTTGTGTCCTTTATTAGAAGTTAATATATATTTAATATCAACTTTAAAACATTTTCACAATTCTATTCCTTGAATTTTATGTCAGTTGAATTGTAAATTTTGCAAACTAAGTCAGTCTAGTATTTTTATTTATTTTGTGTTATCTTTACTTTGTGGGGAAGATAATATACCTTTCCATTTTCATTTTTTAAAACTTAAATTTAAAGTTATTGAATCCATTTATGGAAATATTATATATATAATATTAAGGTTCATACTCCTCCTGGAAACTCCTGAATTCGAAATATTTTGTCTAAGTGCTCCTATAAGTCCTAAAATTTATGTATTAGAAATCCTTATTTATAGTATTAGCTTCCTAAAAAAATATCTAGTTTTTATAATGAAAATAGTTTTCAGTATATTGAAGGATCCAGTTTTTAAAAAACTTGATGTCTTGCATTCATTTTTGCTTAGAAATAATAGAAATTGTCAGTTAATTTTTTGAGATTTTTTAAAGTTTCACATTTTTTAATTGAGTTTGGATTTTTTTTGGTTTACTTTTAAGTTCATGACGCACATTGTCGCTATAAGCACTTTTGTTTGTTTTTTTTCCTGAATTTATGTTTTTGTAAAATAATTCCTTAAAATTCCTGAATTTCACTATTTAAAAAAATATGAACCCTGATACATAGATGGACAAGGTTATACTTTTTGAAAAAAAGAATTAAGGCCCCTTTAGGAGTCCATTTTTTTTTAAACTTTTAAATTAACTAGTTTTTTTCTTGGTAATGATGTTAAATAGAATGATGATAATAATGTTAAATGGAAATTTTAAGAAATTCGCTTTAAATATTAGGCAGAGTCTTCCTCCAAAAGGGAGGTTGGCTTTTACACCGAAGCCTCAAATTTTCCACAACATTTTTTACACCCCTTGTTTCCTTCATTCTCGGTCTAAGTCCCTAGACCAATACAATAATAAACACGCATATTCAAATTTATTTCGCGATATCTCCTGAAGTTACATTGCTGTACTCCTTAGAAACTCCTGAATGTTTACTTACAAGAGTTTAGAAAATCCACTTTCACACAAGTAACTCCTAACAAATGGCATAAAAAATAACGGAGCTTGAGGAGCTCAAAGGGAACCCTGTATTACATCCGATCCAGAATTTAATTAAAGATATATCTTTAAAATAATTAATATTATCATGGTTTATACAATATCTATGATAGTGAACTATCATAGATATAGTATGAACCCTGATAGTATTAATTATTTTAAAGATATATCTTTAATTAAATTCTGGATCGGATGTAATACAGGGTTCCCTTTGAGCTCCTCAAGTTCCGTTATTTTTTATGCCATTTGTTAGGAATTACTTGTGTGAAAGTAGATTTTCTAAACTCTTGTAAATAAACATCAAAGCATAATAAGTGTTGAAGATAAATTCCACATTACTCCTAATGTTGATATTTTAATCAAAGGCAAACAACAATTTTCGCACTAAGGACTATAAAAGTATATTTTATATGATGATGAATTTTTTGCTGAGTTTGCACTAACTTTTTATTTGTATGGTTGTAGACCTATAGGCAATAAATAAAACTGTAAATTAATACCATTTTCATCTTTTTACTTCTCTTTTATTAAAAGCATGTTATAAATAAACAAGTATCTAACCATTAATTATGAATTTTTCTCCGAAATTTGATTCAAAAAGAGTAAATATTATATGTTTATTAAAATATTAAGATCAGGTGGTACGCCGAAATTTCTCAAAGTGGTACGCATGTGCAAAAAAGTTGGGAACTCCTGATCAACATAAAAATGGACCATAAATCAAATACTTAACACATTTTCCCGGTTCAATTCCTCGAATATTCATTGAATTTTATGTTAGCAGTTAATATTAGCAGTTAAATAGTATTCTATTATTTTTTATTTATTTTGTGTAATCTATACTTTGCAGTGAAAAAAATCTTTTCCATTTTTAAAATGTAAAGACAAAGTTATTGAATCTTTTTATGGAAATATAGAAAACATTTTTTAAAAAAACTAAATTTATAATCCTTTAAATATTTGATTATACATATATTTTAGACGGACAAGGTTATTATGTTTAAAAAAAATTATGCTGGGAATATATATTTACAGTTTTTATAATATATTTACATATTTTTTTCTTTTTCAGTTTCTCCTTGAAAGTCTGGTTATGGAAGCAGTTATGTCAATTGTTTATTTTGTTTATTATTGTTTTTTTTTCAAATAAAAATGTGTTGCTTCTAAATGATTTTGTATTTATTTAAAATATCAAGATTTAAAATTGCCAACCTGTAGTTCTAAATGTTCAGGTGACACTTAAATAATTAGGCAAGTTTTATATTACTATAAAGGCTTTATAATAATACTATCCAAAATATCTTTTGAAGTAAAAATGAATATCATTTTAAAATTCTTAATTATGTACTAAATAGTTTTTGAATTTCAGTTTTCTTTTCTCATCTTATTTCTATGCAATCTCAATCATGGTGTAAAATACAAATTTGTTTAAAATATTATGGAATACTTTGAAGTTATGAAGAATATCTTTTTCAAAATAAGTAGTAAAAGAATTTTTTTAATTAATGACTTATGAATAGTATGTTAACAGTCATTAATTTAGAAATTTCTTTTTAAGGACAATATATTTTGAAATGATATACAATATTTTGAATTACAGATATATAATATTTTAAACAAATTTTTGCTTTACACCATGACTGAAATTACATAGAAATAAAAAAAATCACGTGAAAATCGCGTCATATGGTAACGTGAAGATAATGTCATTTGATCGCGTGAAAATAGCGTCATATGATCTCGTAAAATTAACGTCATTTGATCACGTGAAAAGCGCGACATATGGTCACGTAAAATTAACGTCAATTGATCACGTGAAAATCGTGTCTTATTGTCACGTGAAATTCACGTCAACTTTTCACGTGAAATTTACGTCCACTTTTCGCGTGAAATTCACGTCCACGTTTCACGTGAAATTCACGTCCACCTTTCACGTGAAATTTACGTCCACTTTTGACGTGAAATTTACGTCCACTTTTCGCGTGAAATTCACGTCCACCTTTCGCGTGAGATTCACGTCCACCTTTCACGTGAAATTCACGTTATTTGTTAACGAAAAGTTCACGTCATCTGGTCACAAAAGAGTCATTCATTCACGTCAGATTAACGTCATTATTTGACGTCGAATATCACGTCTTCAAAATGGACATTGTCACCAAAAAAATGACGTCAATTTATGGGCATTTTATGACCAAAAAATCACGTCATATTCGACGTCACACGAGTACTTGGGTATCAAAGAAGGAAACAGACAAAATGCTTTTCCGATCTATCGGAAATATTCCATTTGAGGGTGGTTGTACATTTTTTGCTACCTTATCGCTTGGGTTTGACACATGAAAAAGTTCCACATTTTCTTTATATTGCAAGTAGCTCATTTCATAGCTGTCTAAGTTGATTTTTTATTTCATTCAAAGAAAATTCACAAAACGTGGAATTGAATTTTTTGTAAAACTTTTTATTTTTCATATAAAGACACATTAGACACTTGATACAGTATAAGTTTAAATTTTATTAACCCTCTAATGCATACTGTTGCCATATGGCAAAAAGTAACATAATCCACTTTTTTCTATTAAAGTAGAGCTCTGTCTCGACAAATCTGTATTTTTTTTCTTTTATTACATTCCATTCTGAGGTTTTCGATACTAATAACCCTCATATAGATGACAGTAGTAAAAGTGTATTCAAAATTAAGAGGGACTGTCAGTCCTATACACGTAATGCTTCATTTTTCAAATCATAGTTTCTTGAAAAGTATTTTTTAAACGTATGATCTGTTTGCACCAGATACGCAAATAGGGATGAAAGACAATTTAAAAAAGATTTGAAGGAACAATATCAATCAGTTTTTTAATTATTAATTTTTTTTAAAAGCTTCATTTTGAGAATCGTGGCGACATCTGTAGGACAACTTGGCTTAATTGATTAAAAAGATTTATTATTAATTTAAATAATTCACTCATGCATTATCTCTGTATGTAAATACAGAATTTAAATGATGCTTTTACATTTCAAGTACTTTTTATGACAAAAACGTTCATAACAAACGAGAATCTATGATTTTAAAATTTGATGACACACAAAAATGAATGTCGCCAAATCGTAGAAGGAAAAAAAAACGCCAATATCTAAATCGTTCAAACTGTAAACCTAAACCGCATGGAAAAGTGGGCGGAGCTCACTATAAATCCAGTCAAAGAATTTCGCGCGACTTTTAAACTTGACTACTTTAGTTGTAGTATAGGTTGGATACTTTTAGATTAGATTTGGTTTAAATTATCGTCGCACTAGAGCTACACGAGGGCTATTGGCGCTTGGATACTTTTAGATATTTTGATATGTACAGCTGTGGAAAAAGTTCCCACTAGTGATTATTTCGAACGTTAGTCATCCTATAGAACCTTTTTGACTTTGTGTTTATATAACATCATGAGTTAATTGCAGGACAAAAAAATTTCATAAGGAGCCGTCTTCATATTAAAAATGCTTTTAACTTTAAAATTTTCAATGGCAGCACCCAATTTTATAATTAAGAAATATTAAGAATCCTCATAAACCCTAAATCTTAGTTTTTGTTACATTTTGGCTGAATATTTGACGAGTTATTCAATCGAATCAAGTGACCTTTGGTTTACCATTTCTAAAATGACGGCCGTAGTCTGTGGGTTTATTGAAGGGAGAAATATAAACGTTTATTTAAAAATGTTTAGGGAGGGGTCCTGGGATGTATAGTCAATGAGGATGAAGCCCTAACGTTATTTTTAGAATATTTTATAATCTTTTTTTAAATTCGAAACATTTTTTTAATAGAAAAGAAGGTATTGACATGGTAGTCTTCCCAAAGTGTCCCGTCTGTCTGTCCTTACTTCGGTGACGAAATCTGTTCTATCCATCAGATCTTAAGAATCATTTTTGTCATCGAAAGATAGGACAGGAGGGACCTAACTTCATACTTTTTGTTCTTCTGTTTGTACGTCCATACGGACATCTGTAATCTTGTCATGTCGACGAACGAGCCATTAAAGTAGCATTGGAATTTAATTTCTAGTCATTTAAATTACTGTTGCCACATCAGCAATATCACGAAAAAACTTATTTGAAATGTTAAAGATTATTAATTTTTTCTTTGTAAATCGATTTGGAATGGCGTTATAAAAAATATACCACAATGTGATTTATTTTAATGTTTATTATATTTGTTTACTAAGAAAGTGGTTCACAGTGTTACTTTTTTTTGCTTAAAGAGCTAATTGGTATTATTTTACAATTAAATTCCTTTAATTATCAGTGCAATTTGGAGTTATTTCATGTTTATAATTGCCAAATGTTCTCGATTTATCAGGTTTTTTCGAATATTATAGTTATTGATAGTTATTTAATTACAAGAATCTCGTGTAATTTAAGGTGAGATTTTCAAAGCATTGCCAAAGATCACGGAAAGGATGCTACAGGATGTGACTCGTTCAATTTTACATAATTATTCTTCAAACTGCAAATAAATTTAGCAAACTATAAAGATAATTTATTTAATTTGCGGAAGAAAAAATGTAATTATAGTGGCCAATTTTTAGAGTTGAAGATTCAAATTGTAACTGAATGCTGGGTTAGTCTATATTTGTTCTGAAGTCATAAATCTTGTGCGGAAGTGGTTATAGGAGGTGGCAGTTAATGTTATTATAATACCCATGCGTTTCGACGAGAATTTCATTCTAGTAGTACTTAAGTAACTGCACATGTATGCTTTTTAATTCTTTAAGAACTTCTCGAGCAACATTCAAGAACATGTGTCGTTTGGTGGCAGAGTACTGAAAGTTTAATGTGCCAATCACTCAGTCCGACGCTATTTTAGAGGCCTTGAAAAGTTGCAAAAAACACGTCAAGATTTCCCGGCTCCAAAGGTGTGCAATGTAGAAAGCTTCTTTCAGAACGAATGTACAGATTAGTGGCAGGAGTAAGGCTTGTAATAAAGAGACCAGTGTCTAATTTACAAGAGCAACCGAATGAACAAATTGACAAAATGCCGCTAGCAATACAAAAGTTCCTGCACATGTTTATGAAGACCATAAACCCGCGTTTGCATGTATCTTGCTGACCTTATTATTGCCTTTAAAACTGCTAATACGACAGATTCATTATACATTGGGGTTTCTACTTTTGTATTAGTATGCCATTAGTTTTAACAAACATAAAGATTGCTACGCCAACAATTAAAAGAACGGAACTAGATTTAAGGGGTCATAGTCTTAAAAATGTGCAAAGAAGGTACTACAAAGCATAGTTTGATCTTTCATGCAATTTTTAACTACTCAATATAAAAGTATAATTTTTTTATATGCAATTCTATAATATTTACTTATTATATAACAAATTTTAAAATTTATGAAACTTCAGCCAAAACTAAAATAAATGATAACAAACATAAGACTATTGGAACACATTGGGATTAGGCTTGCGTGCGAAATTTTGAGGTCAAAATTGAAGAAATGACAAAGAAAATGATTTTATATTGTACAAATATGTACAAACAAAAGACTTATACCTAATTTCTAAACTCAATTTTAATAAGTAATTTTTTTAGAGCTTTTTTCTTAAATTTTTATTAATTATTTTTAGAAAAAAGCTCTTAACATAAATTCTAATTAAAATTGAGCTCATAATTTAGGTACAAGTCTTTGTTTGTACATATTTGTACAATATAAAATCATTTTCTTTGTCATTTCTCCAATTTTGACCTCAAAATTTGGCACGCAAGCCTAATCCCAATGTGTTCAAATAGTTTTATGTTTGTTATCATTTATTTTAGTTTTGGCTGAAGTTTCATAAATTTTAAAATTTGTTATTTAATAAATAAATTTTATAAAATTACATATAAAAAATATACTTATATGTTGAGTAGTTAAAAAATTACATTAAAGATCACCTTCTTTGCACATTTTTAAGACTTCTATGGCCCCTTAAGAACAATACTGTTTATGTGCCGAAGCTAAACTAGTATTCCGACGTTTACAGGGATGACTTTAGAGCAGTTCATAGCGGTATCAAATCTCGGTAATTATAAATAGAAATATAATGTATTAGTACGAGCAAACCAGAAAATAAATCGTTTCCTGAAAGATCGTAATATTTACAAAATAAATATAATTTATTAAACAAATAAAAAAATTAAATGAAAGAAAAATAACCAAACAACACAATTTTTTTCCTCCAGAACATCGTCCGGGCTCGCAAAAGAGTACCGGAA
This sequence comes from Hylyphantes graminicola, assembly GCA_023701765.1. NCBI lineage: Eukaryota > Metazoa > Arthropoda > Arachnida > Araneae > Linyphiidae > Hylyphantes > Hylyphantes graminicola. The sequence goes on from CM043112.1 coordinate 32,502,472, forward strand.
CCAGTTTTCGTTAGTCTAAACCTGATTACAATCGAACAATCTTCATCTTGTGATTGAGAAAGCTTTCCGTGCTCCACTTCCCAGAAAGAGAAACGTATCCCCTTTTTTAAATCGCCAGACGTATCATTTGGCGAAAATTTGTAACGCCACCTGGCGAGTCAGAATCAAAATAAAGTTGGCTGATAAATCCTCTTAAAAGTGAAATTATTAACAGTTGTGAAATTACGTCTTTGGCAGTATTCAATGTATAATAATATTAGAACTAAATACTGAATACTTTGAAAAAATAATTATAGTTCAAGAGGGTTATTTTAAAATATATTAAGTAGTCTTCTCTCATCATTCTTATCAAAATTGGAATTTTGTAGTTGGTTTTTGCCATATGGCAAAAATTTAAAAAATTGAAATTATTTAAATTCCAATGCAGTTATTTTTTTTCAGTATTTTTCCCATAATGTATGGGCATTAACGATACAAATATATTTTTTCGGTATGAAAAAAAAATTCTTGCATTACAGGGTTAAGTATTAAACATAGTTTTCATTGATCACTTATGCTCAATATAGGTAACTGGTTTTGCATAATTACGTGCAATGACAATTTTGAGTTAGTTACTCAATGTCATCATTTTTTTAGATTAATATAATGTAAAACACACTCTTTGTCATAGCCCAAATGCACATCTAGTGTGACACACAAAAAAAAAATTGTATGACTTATCTAATAATCCAGTATATAAATTATGGTTTAAATAATAATAAGTTGCCATTTTTTACTGCTTTTTCAATATGCATACGCTCCAAGTAGTGTAAAATTTAAAACCTGAAACCCTTAAAATAAACAGTAATATTTTTAAATCATAATTGAAGAGCTTAGTGCTTAGTGGAAGAATGTGCTCAGTGACAAAAAGTTGAAAATGAGAAAATCAACTTTAAAGATTTTAGTTTGCATTCATATATGTTGCAAACGGTTTTTGGAAACCATTAAAAAAATACTGAACTTAAAAATTATGGTAAAGGGCAAACTTATTATTTTTAAAGAATAGAATAATATGTTCATTGACACAAAAATCTCAATTTATTCAAAATTGTCACTTAGCACATTCTTCTTCTAAGTTATTTACTTGTCAATTATTGGCAAAAATGGCATTTAACAGCTTAACTAACTAGTTAAAGCTCTTTTTTCATACATATTTTGTGAAAATGTGCACGAATTTTTTTTTAAAAAGCAATAACTGGCACAAGGTCATTTATTTTTAGTGCCCTACAATTTTACTCACTTGGCTGTAAAATACGATGCTTCTTTCCCTATACAATAAGTACATATTTTAATGAGAATACAAAAAAAGCATTATATAAATAAGGTAATACACTTTCCATTTCTAAATTATATGTATTTAAAATAATTACTAATGCTTGTAAATGAAAGATTAGTTTACTTTATTACAGTAGATACCAGTGTAGAATAGAGATAAACTAGTATAGAATAGTAGATACTAGAGAGAAATACTATATGAACCACTTTTAGCAATCTTGAACACAACACTTAAAGAACCATTCATATTGTTTGTGACAAATTTCAAAAGGATCTTTTTCTCTCTACAAGAAAAGCAGGGGTGCTTTGGGTTAGTCCAATGAACTAAATGTCATGTTACCCAGCCAATTTCACAAACATAATGCTTCTTGCCTGTGTGAATGTGATGTTTTATGAAGTTGCTGTTTTCTGTACACAATTACTTTGGTACTTATATTTAAAATGCACATTACTCAGTCAAAATTGGTAGTAATGCTTTGGCATAAACATATCAACGATATCCCAATCATTTTGTAAGAATATGTCCTTAGAATAGCAAATAACTTTTGCAATTTGCAATCATATCAAAAATGTTGTAATTATGTTTTTACATCTACATTTTGGAAAAAAAGGAATTGAAATTTACCTTTTTTTTAAAAAAATCAGACCCCCCCATCCCCCTTATGGCAATTAGAAAAATAGAAAACTTAGAAAATAGAAAATCAAGTATGACTTTTCTTTTTTCAAAATTTCTATAATCCTTGTAACAGATGTGGTGTGGATGTTTTTTTAAGTATTTAAATCGAAAATACATTAAAAAAATATATACATTAAAAAATTCATTTCCCAAATTCTGACAACTAACTGCTATGATTACAAAGCCATAAACACAACACACAAAAATTATCAATTGAAGTACATGTGGGATATTGACGTTGACATAATCTTAAATAATAGAAAATAACATCTTCCTTTACATAAATGACCAAGCTGCCATAACTGGCCCTTTATTCTTCATAGAAATAGAGTTTTGTGTTTAAAAGAAAAGTACAATTGTTACAAAGTTCAATAACAAAAGAGTTCCATCTTGAGTGAACTTTATCTTCTTTTTTATCTATGTATAAAGTAGTTCAGGGAAATTTGTTTAACACACATTTCTCAAACTAAGGGCTTCTTTAAGTTTGAACAAAGAAATTATTTGGTAAATAAACATTTCTCAGTTTAGAAAAAAAGTTTGTAGTAGAGTTCACAAAACTAGACGTGCATCTACAGGGGGGGAGATGGAAGGGGCTCTAGCCCCACCTTCAAGAAAAATTGTTTTATGTTTTTAAATACACCAATAGTGGACACGTTACATACTGAATACAGGTTTGCAGGAGTTAGATTTCACTACACTATGATATAATTTAGCTGCATTTCTGAATTCTTATGCCTAAGAAATACTATAAAATATAAATAAAACATATTTCATTATTCCAAACTCCGCAAACGAACATTTTTCATGTGCTAGCTTTATTTGTGTGTGGTGGCGGGTGGGAGAAAACTGGTTTTCCCCTTCCACAATACAAATGCGTGCTACCAGCATAAAGCTTCGCCCACTTGCCTTATGAGGTCTGTGTCAGTCTTTAGCTCATGTTCTTTGTTCGCGTTAGAGTAATGTAATTCATTATAAGTTTTTATTAGTGACAGAGGTTACAAGTGCAAGTGTTTAGTGTAAACTCTTGTGCTTTCCTATGTAAAGGCTTTTGACAGACTAGCATTTTGCGTCAAGCCTTGCCGTCCGCAAATAAACCAATCTTAATATCCACAGGGAAATTCCAGTTGACACAGACATTGTATCATACATACTGACAAAAAACCAAAGAAGACTCAATTTTGTTTTGCAAGACAGCTGATATAAAAAGATTTTTTCAAAATAAAAACTTAAAATTTAATAAAACAAAATAAATTTTTAATAAAACAAAATAAAACCTAAAAAAAATACCTTAACCATAAAATCTTTTTTTTTTTAATAAAACTTAAAAAACCCTTTATGTGCTGGGTTTTATCTTTCATTATTATAGTCCCAACTCAAAACTTGCATCCAAAGAGCTAAAATGAACTTAAAGTAATGTCTTAAAATGCCGGTTATTCTAAAGAGTTTTTAAAAAGTTTTCTGTTGGCAATCCATGGGGCAACAGGTCGACCCCCCCTTCCTCTTAATAATTTTCTGAGAAACAAACAGTTTCTAACCAGTGTGCATAAGGAGGTGCCTTTTGAGAGAACTCTTTTCAGTGAATTGTTTGTTGCACAATTCACAAACATGGGGTTTCTCCCCAGTGTGGATAGTGAGGTGCATTTTGAGTGAACTCTTTTGATAAAATTGCTCGTTGCACACGTCACAAACATGCATCTCACCAGTGTGAGTGAGAAGATGTGTATTGAGATTACACTTTTGAGAAAATTGTTTGTTGCACACGTTACAAATATGGGGTTTCTCACCAGTGTGAATAAGGAGATGTTTCTTGAGGTTACTCTTTACAGTAAATTGTTTGTGGCACACTTCACAAGTATGGGGTTTCTCACCAGTATGAATAAGGAGATGTTTGTTGAGGCTACTCTTTTCAGTGAATTGTTTGTGGCACACTTCACAAGTATGGGGTTTCTCACCAGTGTGAACAAAGAGATGTTCATTGAGTCTACTCTTTTGAGCAAACTGCTTGTTGCACACCTCACAAACATGGGGTTTTTCCCCAGTGTGGACGAGAAGATGTGCATTGAGAGTACCCTTGTGTCTAAATTGTTTGTTGCACAATTCACAAATATGGGGTTTCTCACCAGTGTGAATAAGGAGATGTCTGCAGAGAAGAGCTTTTTCTGCAAATTTTTTGTTGCATATTTCACAAAGAAAAGGTTTCTCACCAGTGTGAATGAAGAGATGCTTTTTGAGAGAACTCTTTTGAGTAAATTGTTTGTTGCACACCTCACAAACATAGGGTTTTTCCCCAGTGTGGACGAGAAGATGTGTAATGAGATTACCCCTTTCATTACATTGTTTGTTGCACACTCCGCAGACATGGGGTTTTTCTGCTGTATAAAAAAGTACACGCTTTTTATCCATGGCTGTCCTATAAGGAAAAGTAAATAATAAATTTAAGGATGAGTATTAGAAAAGTATATTATTATAAAGTAAGGATGCACCAAATATTCGGTTACTATTCGGTATTCGGCCACTTAAGCCGAATATTCGGTTTGGACGAATAGCTTTACCATTCGGCCGAATATTCAAAATAATTTTTTTTCAAATGTCTTCTTGTTATCGTCTTTTAAAAGATCGAAAAGTTCCAAAACAGTACTATTTTTCTTTTTTGATAGACTCAAATACTTAAATTTTTGTTATTTATATTGCTAAATCAACTACTCAAGTTGTATTTAATAAACAAAGATTACTATATCACAATATTGTAATTTTTTCACTAAAAGTTTTAATTTTGTAATTGTATAATATTGTAAGCCATGGTTTTACTAGTTTTTTTTTCTAATTTTCATTCTGCATTGGATTCACCTAGATTTTTTGTTTTCATACTTCTGTTTTCGTGTTGTTTAGCAAGTTTACTTTTCTAAGTTCTATTTTACCAAGTTACACTTTCTAAAAGGCTTGTTTTAATAACAAACGAGTACTACTTAATTGTGTGTTGCTTTAGCTACAAATTTAATAGCTATATTGTATTAAAATTATTGGATTATTGAGTACATATACACACAATGTTGAATTGAAATTGGTTATTGAGGTTGGATTATTGATTATTGTTGGATTATTGAGTACATATACACACAATGTTGAATTGAAATAGGTTAATTCTTAGTTTCGGTGTACGGCGACTTTTTATTTCTCGCCAAACTTGTTGGCGAGAAAACATCGCGTAGCCACGCTTGATTGGACGACGCTACTCGGAAACCGCGAAGTCAAACAACTGTAAATCACGTGACGCTGTTCTGGAAGAATTGTTTAGGGAAAAAAATGGCCGCCATTTTCAAAATCCGTTACACTACATGTGACAACAAAATTATCAAATGTAACGTTAACTTCAGCCACTTAACCTCGATAATAGCATGCAAAATGCAGAAAAAATTTGCTTTTCCTTAAACTAAGTTATCGCCTATTGCTAAAACATTCAAATACATTATTTCAAGAATAAATACCTATAATTTCGCAGCGAATTTTAAAGTACACAACAAACGTGCGGCATAAATGCAATAAAATCCAATAGGATGGAATCAGTCAAATTTTCCGTTGTTAATAAATGGTTTAAATTATATTTATTATACATTTCGCATTTAAGAGCAATAATTGAGAAAATTAAAATAAAATGCAGATGATTTAAGAATTTAAAACGACTAAAAACCGAGTAGCGTCATCCGAAAAACACCAACCAGACCGGAAATGGTCGTTCACAACTGAACGAATCCCAAGAAAAAAATCAAAAGTGACTCATCACATTCTGAACCCACCTCCTTCCCTGTCAGGTTTTAGGGTTGCCACACACATCGCGGGAGGAATTTCAATACATGGTTGCCAGATTGGAATTATTTATCGCCTTTTTTGTCACCAATATTCCGAAAAAGTCGCCGTAAACCGAAACTAGGATTTAACCTTGAAATTGATGAATAATAAATACAACTTACTTTAGATCTCACAAAAAAACTGGTGTAGGTAGGTCAAATATTCGGCATTCGGCCCAATATTTAGACTTTGGCTGAATATTCGTTGTTCGGACAAATTTGGTATTCGGTGCATCCCTATTTTAAGGTATTAATAATGCAATATGCATGATATGTAGGTATTTCAATGCTATGAAAAAATATCTGTGAAACAGTATACCCTTACAAACTTATTCATTAACAAAAAATTATTTAAAATTTCATACACAATTTAATGAAGGATGTTCTTTATTTGTAACCCACCATTATATTGATCTTCTAGGGGAAAATACAAAACGTGTGACAATACTGAAGGCAACATTTAAATGAGCAACGTGATTGATATGGTATACATCTGATGCATTAACTATTTCTTGAAACATTCGAAACTCATCTAAACAGAAAAGGTAACATAAGTATTTATAAAATAAAAGAATAGTGGTGAGAAGAAATAAAATAGTTGGGCCATGTACTGTACACAAAATTCCGATTTTTTCTTTCTGAAACAATCGAAACTTTAATTATAACTAAATTATAAGAAGTTCCTCTACCTTTGTTTACATCACCTTTTTTTAAACTTATATTTCGTTCCCTGTATTTTTTATTTTTGTAAGCTGGGGCATTTGTGATTAAAAAAAAATCAACATTAGGCAATAATACAGCATAGTCCAGTGATACACAATACCGAAGTTATTGTCCTCTTCCAATACATTTCACTGGTGGTTTTTTTTTTTTAACGCTTAATTTCGTTTTAAAAACATTTAATACTTTTGAATTAAAAGAAACTTGCCTTGCTTTGTTTGAGTCATCATCTATATTAGACTTCAAAAAAGGTTAAATCAAATATTGTTGAACATAGTTTTAGCTACACGAAAAGACAAACTCTTACCTATTCAGAAGTTGAGATGGCTACAATACCTGAAGCTTTCAAATCATAGAGATCATTTCAAATAGAACTAGACCAAATAATGCAACCTTCATTTTGTTTCACCTCACCCCTATTCTTTTATTTTATAAATTAAATAATAATAATGAGAAATATTCCATCTTTTTGACGAGACGTTTGCAATGTTTTGGTTGGTTGGTTTTTGACATATATTTTCAGGCTTGTGTGCTTGGTCGCAAGGACCCGCTTATAAGCCATCGTCAAGTAGGACAACACAAGACACACACATACACATATGACAGATGTTGCCATCTGTCTCCACCTCCACAATTTAGACATGTCCCTGAAGGGGAGGGAAATTTTCTCCAGGAACCTGTACCCATGGTGAACTGCGCAATGACCGACCACAGGACTTTCGGACCCAACAGATTTTACGAGCACGTACTCCGCATATACTCGGTAGGTCTTTAGTGGCGACCGGGTCTCGAACTCTCAACCTTCCGATCTCCAGCTGAGACCCCTTGACCACTAGGCTCCCTACAGCCCTTCGTTTGCAATGTTTAAGGTAGGTAGATAAGTTGATAGTTTTCTATTTTCAAACCTCCGTAAAATACTTTAACGTATCTAAAACTTGCTTTGTAATTTTAGTTACCGGTTAAGTTGTGAAGGACGGAACATTCAGCTACATCGTATGCTATCGCTGTCGGCACTTTTGAATCCCTTGTTTTAACGACAACTTTTGTTCGTATGTATATTTTGGGGGAGGGGGGTCGGGGGTCAGCACAAATACATTTATAGAGTGGTGGTGACTTTCTTCTCATTTTTTTAAAAATTATTTTCTATACTGTTCATCAAAACGGTATATTCAAAACTCGTACAATTTTATTCGTAAATGCCATTTAATTTTAATTAAGTATTCAGGTGTTGGCTCGTCACTTGACTGTGGTTCTAAAATGCGACGCCCGTCGCCAATAGCCCTCGTGTAGCTCTAGTCAGGGCCTTGTGGGCCAACTATGATTGCGCAATATTTCTGTACTTAGGCCCATTGCCTATTCTAGATGGCTCTGCTCTCAGTGGTGGCTCTAGGAATTGCCCAACGGGTGGGCTGGTGTACCCCGACAGGGGGGCTTCGGTATAATTTAAAATTAAAGTTTTTTTTTTTCAAAAAAAAACATTCATTCTCGAATTGGTTCCAATATAACCAACAATCAACATCAACCCGTGAACACTTCGCATGGTTATTATTAATATTCAAAAATGAAACAAAAAACCTAACTCATCAAAAAATTATAATTTGATTATTAAGTTTGTTCAATTACAAAATTATATTTCAGCTAAATGCGCTACTGTTCACTGTACATGTTTCTTTTCAACTCGATACAAATCCTCAACAATTTCCACAATTCAAACAGTAGGATTCTTCCTGATTATATATTTGTTTGCATTATTATCTCTTAAAGTTATCCTTTCATCTTTTCGAGCGAAATGCGCTCAACGTTGAGCTTGGCTGTAATACACCAAAATAAGGTAATTGTCAAAATAGGGCAACATTTAATTACTTTGATTAATTCAAAAAAGGAATTACACTGAGTGTTATTTCAATGTTAAGAAAAAAGGAGCCATACGTACTCGTTCTCATTATTTACACTTTGACATGAAAATTTTTTACAAAATTTGAAAAAAGTTTTAAAAACAACATTTTAAGGTATTTCAAACAGCGAATCATTTTTTACGTACCGAGACGAGCACAAACAACAAATTTACTGCTTCTTTTTAATTTTATAAAAAAAATTAGTAAATCATTCTTTTTAAATAAAAATGTATGCATTAAAATACTTCCAAACAATCCAATAAAATAATAATCGAGGTTAAGCATACCCAAGTAGTTTGTCCCTTTCTTCCACATTCCCCCCCTTTTCACATTCTTTTATGCTTACAAAAAAGCACATCTTTTAAAAGTGCACTAAGCAAATCCTTTCGAAAGAAAACTCTTAGTGGCAATAAACCCTCCTGTGGTGAAGGTCAACTATATGCACCCCCACTACAAGTTCCCGAGGCCATAAATTCCTTAGCAGTGGTGACATATGATACTTCTAGTTGGTAACTCAAAAGAAAGAGGGTTTCTACAGCTACAACCCCCACTGTTTGGGGTAGTGGGACGATAAAAGAGAAGTTACATTTCGCCGCTTAGGGGTATGCACTCAAGGTCAATTGAAGAAGGGTACGAACCACGACTGAGACGACAGTTTTGGAAATTGCGAAACAGTGTTGAATTTTGAAACGGTTAAAAGGGTTTTTTTCCGACTCACAAATTTTTCAGATATTGTAAGTTAGTTTTACCCCGACGAAATTTAACGAAATTTAAAACTTCCCCGACAGGGGGGCTTGAGCCCCCCTAGCCCCTCTGCTGCCGCCGCCAATGCCTGCTCTAGTGCGACAATGATTCAAACCAAACCACTTAATTAAGCCAAAAAAAAATCAGAAAGAAATGGTGCTAAAAATACTCGTATGTATTTAAATATATAGGCAAACTACTAAATCAATAATGCAAACACTTTCTCCACTTATATGCTTGCCTTGCATGTGAAAGGTCCCAGGTTCGGGCAAAGGTTCCAGGTCCGGTTTCGGTCTTCTCTGCGACAAAAAGATCGGGTGAATATTCCGTATAGAGAGAATGCATGTTGAATACACTTTAACGTTGAGAAGTTGTGTACTATGTCTCCCTTAGAAAATAGCATTGGGTCTTTATTCAGGTGTCCAATCGTCACTTGACTGTGTAGCTCTAATGATTTTGACAACAGGCGGGTTTACATGAGCCATCAAATCCATGGAATGAAGAGCAAACTCTGCAATTTTTCCCTCTTGCCTTTTTATAATTTTCATTATGCTAAAAAATATGCTTAACATGATACCTCACTGAAGAAAAAACTCTATTAATTGGGCAGCGTTATTCTGCTGCATATATAAATACATACTATATGAAAAATTTTCTTTTTGAAATCGGTAATGAACATCTGCAAGTTGACTTAACTTTTCCCATAATTTGCGATTCAAACATTATTTTCGATTGTTTTTATAATGAGTAAACATAAATAGTAACTTATATCTTTACTAATAAGTTTTTGAGTTTTCACTTATTATAAGTCAAAACATTCTCAATTAATTAACAAACTATTTCTGTCCCATCTTTAAACTGATGTTTAAAGGTTTGATTGAAGACTCTTAAAAATGTCATAGAAGGAAACAGACAAAATGCTTTTCCTATAGTTTAAAAAAAACTAACTCCCCGGCTCTACAGTCCATGCTGGACTGTAAATCACACACTCTTAGTAAAACTTATTTTTTCATATAAAGACATATTAGACATTTGATTCAGTATCAGTTGAAATATTTTATTAAATAGTAAACATAGTTTTCATTGATTACTTATGTTCAATGTAGGTAACTGGTTTTGTATAATTTCATGCAATGAAAACGTTAAGTCAGTTATTCAATGTCATCATTTTTTAGATTAATATAATGTAAAATACACAATTTGTCTTAGCCTAAATGCACAGCCAGTACGAAATAAAAAAAATGTAGGGCTAAATTAATAATCCAGTACATAAGTTATGGTTTTAATAATACTGCTTTTCAATATGCATACACTACAAGCAGTGTAAAATTTAAAACTTGACATCCTTAAAATAAACCGAAATATTTTAAAATCGTAATTAGAGAGGTTAGTGGAAGAACGTGCTCAGTGACAAAAAGTAGAAAACAAGAAAATCAGCTTTAAAGATTATAGTTTGCACTCGGATCTGTTGCAAATGGTTCTTGGAAACCGTAAAATAGAAATACTTAACTTAAAATTTATGATAAAGGACGAACTTGTTATTTTTAAGGAATAGAATAATATGTTCATTGACACAAAAAACTCAATTTATTCAATATTGTCACTCAGCATGTTCTTTCACTAAGCTCTTCAATTGCAAATTATTGGTAAAAATGCCATTTCACAGTTTAACTAACTAGTTAAAGCTCTTTTTTTTTCATACATATTTGTAAAAATGTGCACTATTTTTTTTAAAGCAATAACTGACATAAGGTCATTTATTTGCTTAAGTGCCCTTCAATTTTACTCACTTGGCTGTAAAATACGATGCTGTTTTCACTATACCAATAAATACATATTTAACATTTTATCGAGAATACGTAAAGAGCTTTATCTAATTAAAGTATCACGCTTTCTATTTCTAAATTACTATATATATTTAAAAGAGTTATTAATGCATGTAAATGAAAGGTTAGTTTACTTTATGACAGTAAATACTAGTGTAGAATATCTTCCTTCACATTTCAATCACTATATCAACCATTTTTAGCAATCTTGAACATAACACATCACTTCATAAAGAACCACTTATACCGTTTGTGACAAATTTCAATTAAAAAGTCCTCTGTTGGTTGTCTAAGGAGCCCCTTTTCAATTCCCCCCCCCCATTAATTATTCTCTCAGTGCGCCACTGTACAAAACATACTGTTTTTACGGTTGTGTATAAGGAGAAGGTGCCTTCTGAGTGAACACTTTTGATAAAATTGCTTGTTGCACACTTCACAAACATATTGCTCACCAGTGTGAGTGAGAAGATGTGTATTGAGATTAGACTTTTGAGAAAATGGTTTGTTGCACACATTACAAATATAGGGTTTATCACCAGAGTGAATGAGGAGATGTGCATTGAGGTTACTCTTTACAGTAAATTGTTTGTTGCACACTTCACAAGTATGGGGTTTCTCACCAGTGTGAATAAGGAGATGATTTTTGAGGCTACTCTTTGCAGTAAATTGTTTGTGGCACACTTCGCAAGTATGGGGTTTCTCACCAGTGTGAATAAGAAGATGTTTGTTGAGGCTACACTTTTCAGTAAATTGTTTGTGGCACACTTCGCAAGTATGGGGTTTCTCACCAGTGTGAATAAGGAGATGTTTGTTGAGGCTACTCTTTACAGTAAATTGTTTGTGGCACACTTCACAAGTATGGGGTTTCTCACCAGTGTGAATAAGGAGATGTGTCATGAGATTACTCCTTTTATTACATTGTTTGTTGCACACTCCGCAGACATGGGGGTTTTCTGCTGTATAAAAAAGTACACGCTTTTTATCCATGGCTGTCCTATAAAGAAAAGTAAACAATAAATTTAAGTATGATGTTAGAAAAGTATATTATTATAAAGTAAGGAATGCACAAATATTCGGTTACTATTCGTTATTGGGCATATTCGGCCACTTAAGCCGAATATTCAGTTTGGACGAATAGCTTTACTATTCGGCCGAATAGACAAAATATTTTTTTTTTTTTCAAATTTCTTCTTGTTATCATCTTTTAACACATCGAAAAGTTCTCAAACAGTACTATTTTTCTTTTTTGATAGATTTAAATTTTTGTTTTTTTATATTGTTAAATCAAGCTATACTCAAGTTGTATTTAATAAACAATGATTACTATATCACAATATTGTAATTTTTTCACTAAAAGTTTTAATTTTGTAATTGTATAATATTGTAAGCCATGGCTTTACTAGTTCTTATTTTGGGATACCGAATTAAAACTTTACTGTGTACAAGAAAAGGCAATACATACTTGTTGAATCTGTCATAAAAGCAAAATTTTATCGTTTATCAAATTATGAATATCAAAAATTAAGTTTAAGAGGGGTAAAATCATAATTTTATAAAATTTTAGATGCTCATAATTAAAAGGACATTAAAGATTTTGCTGCTTTAATTTACATATGATGAAAACATTACAGAAAAAGACGGTTATTTTCAGCTGTGGTCCGCATCTGATTTTATCGTTATAAATTTTGAAAGCTTCAGAAACAAGCATCAAGACGAAAAGTACTTACTACTTCTGTAGTGAGAAAACTTTGTTTTCTTCCTGGAAAAAATGTCTTGGTGGCATATTGCCACTAAAATTAAAAGGTCTAAAACTGCTGTTGGAAAGTGTAATCATTTGTAGATTAAATGGTTTGGTTTTTAAAAGATCTGGTCCAAAACCACAACTGACTCTGAGCGAGATGAGAGAATCATTGTATGTCTTGCTGTCATTCAAAAAATGTCTGCCTTTGAAATTGTGAGTATTTTTGAAAAAGACATTTCAAAGTCAAAAATTGTTTAAGAGTTTTGAAGAACTGCAACTTCACAAAGTACGTTAAAATGAAGGTTGAACCCAAAAAGAAGTGAATACATGCTGTGCAGAAGTGGATTGCAGACAGTGTGAACTGGAAAAATGTTATACAATTTTCTGATGAAAAGAGTTTCTATCTTGATGGCTCCGATGGTTGGAATAGTTAATGGCATGATTTGAGAAAGGAACAAGAAGTTCTAAAAGAACTAAAATTGCCTATAGCCTACTTTCCTGTTACTTAAATACTTACTGAAATTCTTATTAGGAAACAACTAGGTTCGTTACAGTAGGTGCCATCTATACAACCGTTTCTACAGAAAATTTATACACATTAGAAAAAATTTCCCCAAACGCAGCATACAGCAAAAATTTAAACTTCTTAAAGCCAAAATCCACCATTTTCATTAATTTCCTTTTGCAAATAAAATTTATAATATCGTCTACTTTATTTATTTGTAATTCTATGAATATAATTAAATATTTATTTATAACATAAAAGATGAAAAATGCACTTGAAATTAGAAATGTAAATTAAAACTTAATCACGATTGTACGAAAAAAATATGCCTTTCCACTTACACAGTAAACAAATAATAAACAATCAATTAATAATATTCCTGACATCATTTAAAACTGATTTATAACCAAATCAAATTTTGTTTATTCATTTAAAATAATAATTTTAAAGTTTCTTGTGCCATTGTTGAGTCGGCAACAGCGATTTAAATTACTCGAAATTGAATTTCAATGCTTATTCAAAGGGAAATTTGACGACAAATAGTAGATTTATGTCGGTCCAATCATGCAGACAGACGGACAAAAAGTATGAAAGTTGGGTCTCTGAGGTCATACCTTTCTAGCAAAAAAAGAATTTTTAGGATCGGATGGATAGAACCGATTTTGGATAATTTTTTTGGAAAACCAGCGTTGAAGGGATATTTAAGCGCAAGGTCAGCAGTACAATTCATTTGAAGAGCTAGAAGACAAAATTTATGCCATATGGTACCGTATCGATGCTGGATTTTTGACGAAACATGCTGAAAGTATGCCTAATTATTAAGTAGAATGTCTGATTATTTGTGTAAAATAGGAGCAGCAACAAAGTATTAGTTGCATAAATAATGCCAATAAATTGTACTGTCCTTATATTTCTGAACCACCAATTATTCTCTATTCTTCTCACCTCTATTACTTCACATATTTCAACTTTACTTTTAAATTATTGAGTTAAAAGCTTATAAATAGGGTTTATACACAATATAAAAAAAATCAAATATATATACACTTGTTTTAGTAAATAGGTTTCAGTATTACTGAAGTAGGTCCATCTTGAATGCAAGCTTTGGAAACATTTTCCTTCCCTTCCCCGCATGCGGTTTTCTTCGAAACGGCGGGAGGGTGTTCCCCCCCCCCCCCTACATGGGGAAAAACTAACTGTTTTGATTGTAAACCTCAAGCGCGCTAGGATTAGATGTGCGATGTTTCCCCCTTTCGTAGAAAACCCAGTGAAGGAAGGGGCAAGAGAGTCTTTTCGAAGCTTACATTCAGGCTGGAAATGGTTTAAAGCAAGAAAAACCTGATGTCCTTATAATTCTGATCTGCACTGTATTTCTATTTTGATAATTTTTTTTTAAAGTTAAAGTAAGCATTTCTCATTTTGTGGGTGGCAACCTACTAGTCTAGTTCTAGTGCGTGGTAGAATTGTTACCAAGTTTGACTATTAACCATTAACCATTTTTTTAAATGGCCACAACATTGCCTGCTGAGAACGTCATCGTCTGGAAATTCAGAACTCGGTTGTGATGAAGGGAGAGGGGTTTTAGAGACAGGAAATTTCTTTTTAATTTATAAGATTAAAAGAAATGATTATTCAAATAAGAAATGATCCTGAATACTGGATGAATGTGTAATACACTAACCCCTCGCTATAACGCGCATTCGGATATATCGCGCCTTGTATCATGTCTCCCAATTTTTTCAATATAATTAGTATAATATTTATCAAGTCACAAGTTATATCACGCATTCAGTTATATAGCGTTTTTTTTTGCTTGTCTCTTTGGAAGCCCAATATAACAAGGGGTTGCTGTATTACTTGTTGTACCCAAAAACCAAAGCCAGTTGTTAAAAGTTGAAAAGCACTGCTCTGTATGATAAAAAATGGTTAACTCCCAGATAACAGCAAAATCAAATAAAATTTTGTTGTACATAATATTATTTTCACTAAAAGACTAACTTAATCTATTTTGAAGTTGGGGCTACGATATACTTGAGGGTGTCCTCGCCACGCTGGGTGATGTTTCTTTTATGGGAACGGCTATATTTTAATGAATATGTATTTAGTTTTAGCTTTGTTTTTTAAGGAACCCCCATTCTTATTGGTTTAGAAGGAAGCGTTTTCGAATATTCATATTCAGATTGTTTTAAATGAAAGCATTATTTTTGAATGTTCAGAAGTATATGTAATTTCAGAGGTTTGTTAGTTCTTTGGTGGATGTCGGCTGGTAAGTTAAATTTTTTCATTGAAATTTTCCAATGTTTCATTGAAATTTCATTATGTTTCGGCCGCCATTACTGTTTGCAGGGTGTTCTGCAGGAACAGAATTGGCGTCAAATCACCAGTTTCGAAATTCAATTTTGTGAAGTATAGTTATACCGAAGTTGAGCTAGAGATAGTTACAATATGTAAAGCTTAAAAACAGAACTGAACAAAATGATACAACCAATTATTAGGGAAGTAAAATATTGAGGAAAAAGTATATAAAAAATGCTTGTTGTATATAAAGTAGGACTAATAAATGAAGTTAAAATTACTAATACATTAGAAAAAAATGTCTAACAATGAAACAAATAGTAATATAATCGCTATAACATCTGGCAGATTCATAGCTTTTTTTTTTATTTTATATCAAAATTCCGGGCCTATTTATGGTGGCCAGCTTATGAGGTCTATTACCGAGCACGGTGCGATAGAACTAGACTGTAATTATTTGTATTAAAAATGTGCAGCATTAATTATCAATATCATCATCAGAACCATCGTTAGATTAGGCAAAACCTATATAAAAATAATTTATGGGAAATAATTAAGAAGAAGTATACCGTTCAGAAGAGAACATCACAACGAGAACGAGACCAAAGCTCCTTCTTTGACGAGACGCTTGCTCGCTTGCAATGTAAATAAATTCAAATTGTAATGTTATCGTTTCCAACTGCCTACTTCTAACCTCCTTTAGGAGCGTTAACACAGCTTAACAAGTAAACTAAAATCTTGACTAAAATCTTGGTCGAATGGATGGCAAATTACGAAACGCATTAAGCTGTGTTAAGGCTACAAGAAAGGCTAGAAATAGTCAAAAATAAACTCGGTTAACCAAAACAGAACACAAGAACAGTTTATTGATTTTATTTTAAGTTTTAAGCTTCTTGTCTCTTGGTCGTCGTTCGTCGAGGTTTTTATCTCAATCAATATGTACTCTACTTCTCATAGTTATTATTTTCCAAAACTTTATTGTTTGAGACTATTTGTCTGATCAAATAATAACCAAAAACTAAATCCATAATTTCAGTACAAATATTTAGTCTCGCTATGTCGCACCGTGTTCAGTGAAGGCGCTAAGGTAAAAATACATTCATTTATTGGTATCTTTCTCAATTTTATTTTTTCATGGAATTTATTCTAAAAGGCAAAAAATATCTTTAAATTAACGTTGAAAGTAAGATTTGCTTTAATTGCTGGATCTTTACATTTCAAATAAAGTCAGACAAGATGGTAGATGGTCGGTAACAAGTTTAGATGAACTGAGGTCCTTTAATCTAGACCCTGGTAGTCTAGGATATGTTCTGAACAGGCTGGCATAAGATGACTCTTGTTGCAGGTTGGAAAAGTCTTGCAGTCATAATTAAAGGCATTCCTTTGACGGTGACTGTTAAGCCTTGAAATTGCTGCTATATATGGTTGAACCCCCTCAAGCTCAAGGATGCAAAAAATCAGTTTAGGCTACATTCCAAAATTTCTTTAAAAAATTTAATTAGAAGTTTATTTAAAATTTAAATAACTAAAAAAATTTTTTCTCTAATGGAGCTGCAGCATTGGCGGTCAAGCCTTTGCAGACTCAGCATATTTCCCAGAACTGAGAACCATTTTTTTTTTTTTTGGCACCACGTAGGCGAATCTCGCTGCCAATTTTGACGCCCAGATTACAATGAATCTGAGCTCTCTGTGGCTGTAAAGTATGTCGAGATTTAATTTTGTCGAGAGAACCAAGCCAAATGGACCCTCTAGGGATCTTTTACATGCCACATAATCATATGACATGTGTGCCCAGGATTTCCCCATCCAGAAAATCCGACGACTCAGCCGGGGATCGATCTTGGGCTTACGAGGCGGACACGCTTAACCTCTCAGCCACTGAGCCCCTTAACTAAAAATTTAATCTACATTGAAATAACATGCAAATTCCATTTTTATTCAATATTTTCACTGTTGCCATTACATCAAATGTATGAGAAACTTTATTTAAAATAAAATTCTTGAACAAATATTTATTTTTGTGTAATAATTCAATTTGGATTGTTGTAATAGCAGCACAGTAAAGTTATTTTGAAGGTTCATTGTATATGAATGAAGAAAGATGCATAAAAAATTCTAAATTTGCATAAAAAGTATGAAAGTTTCGTTTTTATTTTTAATGCAACATTTACTAATTTATTTTTCGAAATGTAAACTTGAGGTTTCAAAAAGATATTTATTTAAAAAATACATCATTATTCTTCGAACTTAAAAAAAAAGAAAAAAAAATAGCAAACGATAAAGATTAATTATCCAATCTTCAAAAGAAGATTAAAGACAATTAATAATTTTGGCTTATAAAAGTTTGAATTAGAACTAGCTAAATGTCCTGTTTGGTGAATTTCTTTCTGAGGTGCTGCCAGTGTGTTTCCTGTTGAGCGTAAATATTGTGTGGAAAAGGTGTAAGTGACAGATTCTGTAACAAACCAACTTGTTTGTTTGCAGTTTCTTTCTCTTTTGTTTGCAGAAATTTTGTGGAAACTGAGAGATGGTTTTAAAAGTTCTTAAGTGCTAAAACAAAATCGTAACTCGAATATTTCTTTTTTTTTTGCCTAATATTTCTTTCAGCAAGTAGTTAAGCATATTTGAAAAAATGTAGTAATATAATTGTGGGAGCATCTTTGATAAGTTGGTAAATCTAAGAATCCGGTGATGCTTGGCGTGCGTCTAAAAACAACAAATCCTTGGCGATGGGAAATTTGTCATTTATAAAAATTTCTGCGCTAGAGCTACACGAGTGACTGTCCAATACGCTGTTTAGTTTCGTTCAAATTAACGTCCCAGTAGAGCTGCAGGATCGGCAATCCAGTTTAGTTTGAATTAACGTCGTACTAGAGCTACACAAGTGGCAATCCAGTACGCACTTGTTTGTAGCCTCGGGCATTTTTTTTTCTCTAAAAAAACACCAGTATCCAGCATTGGGCAGTATTTTAGGGCCCATTGAAAGCCTAAATACTCGTTTCGGGCCCCGGGCAATTTTTTTTCTCTTAAAAAAAAACGGTATCCAACATCGGGCAATTTTTTTTTCTCTAAAAAACATCAGTATCGAATATTGCACTTTATTGTAGGGCCCATTAAAAGCCTAAATATTTGTTTGGAACCCCGGGCATTTTTTTTCTCTAAAAAAAAATTCAGTATCCAACATCGGGCAGTATTGTAGGGCCCATTGGAAACCAAAGTACTTGTTTGGGGTCCGGGGTAATTTTTTTTCTCTAAAGAAACCATCAGTATCCAAAAGGGGGCAGTATTTTAGGTAGATAGATGGGTTTGAATTATCGTAGCTCTAGAGCTACACTAGGGCTATCGGCGACAGGCGTCATAAGTTAGAACCATAGTCAAGTGAGGAGCCAACTCCTGAGAAAGCACCCAACGCAACAGTTAAGGGCGTCATCGTACGCAGCGTTGGGACTTTGGAAAGTGCTTAATGTGCCCTCCCTCTACACAGGGTATTATTCGTCGGACATTTCTCGCTGCTGGGCTCCCTAATCCTGGCAGTATTATAGGGCCCATTGAAAGCCTTAATACTAGTTTGGGGTCCCGGGACGACTGACAAAACTGAACAACAGCTAGCTGGCCGACCCTCTTCAAATCGATAAAAAATTCCAAATTTTGGTACGCACCATCCATGACTTATGACATTGGAGGGGGTCTCTGTTAGAGCCAAGCACTGCGACCAGAGATCTATTGTACTGTCCCCAAGGACGCACCATCCATAATAACAATTGGATGTTCAAAAGCCAAAAGTAACAACAAACGAAACCTCGCAAAATGACGATAAAAGCAAAATTAATTTAGAACAAAATAATTCCGACATGCACATTATCCGTGCCATTTACCCACAATTCCACGCAAGTATAACCAGCGACAAGGGATCATCCATGCAAACGATTGGACAAAAAAAAAATTAGAATATATATATTAAAAATATGTTAGATTATTATAAAAATAGCATTAGATTATTATAAAAATATAATTACAAATATATTAGAATAATAATATATAATTCTACTGCGCATCCCCACAAACGTAATGCATTTCACCATAAAATGCTGTATCATCAAAAAAACGTTTATCCCCCTACCAAAAACACCAAATCCCTTGGCGACAGAAGCACCGGATTCTTAAGATTAACCGAAAAGTTTAAAAACAAGCCCTGAAATCCTTGAAATGTGCTTGAATTCTTACCAGCAATTTTGATGGACACCCTGTTAATTTTTGTTATCTTACAGGTGTCTAGCTCCTCACTTCTCAAATGACAGAGCTTAATCTAAGAATTCTATTATTTCTCTCTTCAGACTAAATGTGCATGCTCATGCAATCGGTAAACAAAAGAAAAGTTGTAATAAGCATTAAACACAATTATGAGCATCTATCGAAAAAAAAAAACATTCATATGTCTGTGCAGAATTTTCTAAATCATTGGCTTGAATGTGGAACTGGTAAAAGCCATATTATATGCATTTAAAAAGGTTGTACTCTTGGATAAGTTGACATTGCAGATGGCTTGAACATTTAAATTATTCCAGAAAAAAATATTAGGTTACTATTAGTAACCTAGTTATTAAAACTTTTCAATTTTATGATTATTTAAATCAAGTGAAAAGTCTTAATAACTAGGTTACTAAAAGTAACCTTTCTAACTTTAAGTTTCGTTTTTCTTACATCAAAAATACCTTTACTTTTTTATATAATTTTCTAACATAAATTTATTAACTTTTCCTTATAGGATAACAATGGAGAAAAATCATAACCTTATTCATGCAGAAGGAAAACCTACTGCTTTTGAAATTTACCATGAAGAATTTACCCGATTGGACAAATTTAAAGGACATATCCTCACCTCCACAGAGAAGAAACCGTATATTAGTAAGCCTTGCCAAAATCAGAAACCCCTCGTTTGTGAAACATGCAACAAACAATTCACTAGAAAGAGTCATCTCAAGACGCATCTCCTTATTCACACTGGTGAGAAACCCTATGTTTGTGAAGTGTGTAACAGGCAATTTGCCACAAAAACTAACCTCAAGATCCATCTCCTCGTTCACACAGGTGAGAAACAACATGTTTGTGAAGTGTGCAACAAACAATTTGCTCAAAGGGGTCATCTCAAAACGCATCTCCTCGTCCACACTAGTCAAAAACCCCATGTTTGTGAAGTTTGCTGCAAACAATTTGCTGAAAAGAGAACGCTCAAAAAGCATCTCCTTGTCCACACTGGTGAGAAACCCTATGTCTGCGGAGTGTGCAACAAACAATTTACTCAAAAGGTTCATCTCAACGCACATACACTCATTCACACTGGTGAGAAGCCTCATGTTTGTAAAGTGTGCAATAAACAATTTAGTGTAAAGAGTCACCTCGAAAGACATATCCCCATTCACACTGGTGAGAAACCCCATGTTTGTGAAATGTGCAACAAACACTTTGCTCAAAAAAGTTCACTCAATAAGCACCTCCTTATCCACACTGGTAAGAAACCTCATGTTTGTGAAGTGTGCAACAAAGAGTTTACTGAAAAAGGTTCACTCAAAAAGCACCTCCTTATCCACACAGGTGAGAAACCCTTTGTTTGTGAAGTGTGTAACAAACAATTTACTCTAAAGTGTAATCTTACTACACATCTTCTCATTCACAATAGCAAGAAACCTCATTTGTAAACTGTGATACAAGTACAATTTATTCTGCAGTGTGCTATGAAAATACAATAAAAAAATACAAAGTATATAGCTTAGCCAAGAGGCGGAGGGCTGTAACTGTGTAAAATTTTGTGTATTGATAAAAAATGATAAGGATAATGTTCAAAAATTGCCATCCCAATGATTTGCTTCACAATTTTAAAAGAGGGTTTTGTCTTTTGATCAGTAAATATTGATATTAATCAGTAAAGTACAAAGCCATTTTCATAACATTAAAAAAAAAGTGAAGAACATTATCCAGATTTTTTATCCATTTCTAAATTATGTGTGGCAAAGCATAAAATGATGTTGCAACCATAGAGCTAATCATATTTAAGGATTTTGGATTATCTTCGTCCCTGAATGCCAAGCTGTAAGCCTTTTCTTTAAATGTGGCTATAGAAACACAGTTTTATCAAATCGTCAAATGCATGAGGAACATGCTGCAATAAGAACTTCCAAAAGGAACACTTTCTGTATTTTAATAAAATACATATAAATATCTAGTTTAGCAGATGCTGCGAAATAGCAGCGCCAGCTGAGAAATGTCTTATCTTACCGCAGTTACCTGTGATGTCACAATCTGCATCAACATTTTTCAAAGTTTAGGCACAGTAAGATATCACAGGAGAATCAAATCAATACAAAATTTAATAAGCTTATTCTTAAATAAATTTAACGGAAAAGCTGAGATCATTGTTTTAGAAAACAATTTATCAGCCTCAAAATAAAGATTCAATAAATGGAAAAACATATTTCACTAATTCCTTTATAAAAGTATTAAACAAAAGAATATTTTGGAAGTCAATGTGTAAAGAATGTGGAAAGCTTTCAAAATATAAATAAATATTTTTCTTTAGAAAAATCTTTTTTTGGAAATATAAATGTCATATATAGTATTTGGTCTTCTATTATTCACGATATATTTTACACTACAAACAGAAGAATTTTGTTTTCAATATACAACAGTCAACAGCTTTATATAGAAAAAGAAATGTCTGACTTGGAGTATATTAATTTGAGCATGTATAGGAGTGACATTATTTGTATTTTCAATAACTATTTTAAAACACTTTTTTTTAAAGAGAATATAAAACATTTAAATTTGTTGTGCAACTTTTTTAATGTATTTTAAAAGATATGGGTGTAATATTTTTCTTTAGAATTTCTTTTTTTTTTCTGAAATGGAAGTGTCATTTTTTGCATTTGGTCTTCTATTATTCATGACATCTTTTACACTACAAACAGAAAAATTTTGAAATTTTTTGAAGCATCAAAATCTAGATATTTTGTTTAAAGTGTTTTTTTATATAAAAGCTAAACATCATGCTTTTGTAGATTCACTAATGCAGGGCTGCCAGTGGCGACTTAAAAGGCTACTAAAGCGACTATTTTAGCGTCTAGGCGACTATGGCTACTATTTAAGTCCAAAAAGGGCCCAAAAACGACTATTTTAAGCAAAACCTTCAACTATTTTCGATCTTGGGCGACTTTTTTTATATTTTTTTAATTATATAATTTTCACATAGATGGCGCCACGATGATACTGCCGATGCACAAAACGTGAAATGCCTTTAGTATTCGTTTGGTTCTAATCTCAAATCCAACAGCACAACAACCACATGCTAACAAAACATACCATAACTTGATTAAAATTTAACTGCTATCAAATAAATTCAGAAATAAATGCTAATTGAATTTTTTTAATTACTGAAGTAAGAGGGAGAAACGTGTTGTCAACACACTAAGTAAATTTAATTTTACTGGCAGTATCAATCCTTTCATATGATAGTTGGTGTTGCAATTTGTAAATTTAGTTTTAAATTTTTGGCACTATTTAGCATTTTAACTTCTTTCTCGCTTTTGTGAAATGATAGGCTTTTTCTAGATGAATGAATGTTGTTTTTTCTAGATTTTTTTTAAGTATAGCTAAAACAAATGAAAAATTAAAAATATATTGCCCGTACACATATCGCACACCTAGATCTAAAGGGAGCTAACTCAAAAATGTCAATTTTTGAGTTATGCACACCATCAAATTTCTTATTTCAATACCTACCGACTAATAAAACATATTTTTAATAATAATAATTAATCGACGCTGGATGGCTACAAATGTCCCTTTTTTTGAAGTAGCAGGCCTCGCTCCCTCTTCACCGAAACAGGATCATCTTTAGTTGCAATCAGTATCACAAGCGGATAGCACGTTGGCCATCGTAAACAAACTAGAGTTATTTTAAGTTGCATCCGTGTTGTCAAAATTTCAAGCAGTATTATTTTGACTTCTCGCCATTTTGATGGTTAACGCTGAGTAAATTAATACAACATTCTGAGTTGAACCAGTTTTGCTGGCAGGGTGAGTAAATTTTTTATTTGTATTTAGAATTGTTACCGTATTGTTGAAACATTTTTGAATTTGTAGTTGAGTCTGTTTAGTTGAGTCATTTTTGAAACTCTTATATTTCTTTAAAAAACAAATTAAATTTACTTTTTTGGCTATTGGCGATTAGAGTCTTTTCATCTGAATATAATTATATTTTCATCCTAGCAATTACATAGTTTGCTCTGTTTTACTGATCAAATTTTGAGTTAGATCTCTTTAGATGGGCTCCACAAAGTCTAATTTTACAACATCGCTAATGAGATCGAAAACCAGGGATTGGAAAGTTACTTTTAAAAAGTAACTCTGTTAGAGTTACAGTTACTCAATTAAAAGAGTAACTCTGTTACAGTTACAGTTACTTAATATAAAAAGTAACGCGTTACAGTTACTTTTTAAAAAGTAACGAACCACAGTTACTTTTCAAAATTTCAAGTTATAAGAAAATTTAAATTTAGCCATCTTACCATTTTTCAAAGAGAACCATGATAAACGAAACATAAGCTCAAACAAAACACTGAAATTAGAAATTATAATGAATAAAAAAAATTCCATTTAATTTTAATCCTTTTACCCTGACAATCAGCTGACATTGAGTCCATTTGCAAGCACTGGGGTAGGTATTGACAGAAATAAGGGTATCTCAAGAATGAACGTGAAATCCCTTCCCCCGCGTTCCAAAGTCAAGTCCATATCTTCTCTCTAATGAAGTCCATCACCCCACAGGAAGCGAACCCCCACATCCGTTTTCCCCCACTGGGAAACCACAGGGGGTCATGGGGTCATCTGTGACATTCCTCTAAGAAAGTTGACGGTTACGGTACACCCTCAGTAGCCAAAGTGGACAATTCTATTAGATGCTTACTTTTTCCCTCCCAAGAAAAGCTCGTATTTCGGGAAAGCGAAATGTTCAATTCTTAGGATAGTGAAGTTTCAAAATTGGCATCTGGCAGTCTTCGTAAAGTAACGGAAAAGTAACGAAATTTTTCGTTACTTCGTTACCGCTAAAAGTAACTAAGTTACAGTTACAGTTACTTTCTGAAAAATGTAACGGCGTTACTCGTCGTTACCCCAAAAAAGTAACTGTTACAAGTAACGGCGTTACAAGTAACGCGTTACTCCAATCCCTGTCGAAAACGTTATATTTATGGCTTTTTAAATCTATTTGACGAACAGGATCCTATAATTTAGTGAAATACACGTTTTCTATTTCAGCCAAACACTGAAACGTGGACGGTTTCAATAAATATGAAATTAGAAAGGAAGGGAGAAAGGCAATATCACTCTTATAATATTTACTCAACATGCAACTCTGGAAGATGACTTGAAGGTGACATCAATTAGTGATGAAGTCTCATCTATAGAAACTCATGCCGCTTTATCCATGGTTGATAACTCTATTCCGAGCACGTTTAAACAACAAAAGACTGGTGCACCAAACTATTCTATTTCACCAATCCGAAGCGATGAAAGTGATATTGATGACTCCGATGAGGATCCTAATTTCCGATTGTTTCACAAAAGTAAAACCCCATCCAAGGATTTTACCTCCTATCGCATCGTTGACTTCGTCAAGCACTAGCAGTAGCAGCTTGAATTCATCGAAATCTAATAGTTCGTCGGACACAGATGATGATAGTAAGCAACCCAGATAGCACGTACACTTACAGTAAGTTTGCTTTTGATGTGATCCATCCGATCATTGCAAGTGTGACGTCATATGTTTGAATTTCGTTTGCTTCTAGCTTGCAGAAAATCCGTTTGCTTCAGAATGTAGTTGCGATGTCTTTCAACAGATGGCAGTAGAAACTTCTTCCAGGATATCCTCAGAATTTCCCCCTATTCTCACCACGGGGGGGAAGGCTTGACCATACCCTCGTTTGGTTTTCCAGGAAGCCGCGTGGGGGTTTCTCTCCGCTTCCCCCCCCCCCTTCCCCTCCCCAATCTAACCACCTTTTAAAACACGACGCTCACGTCTATTTTTGTCGTTTCTTTAAGACCCCCCGGGGACGAGGGGATGGGGAGACACATTTTGCGTTGTAATCTCAAGAACTGAAGCTTCTCCGAAAACTATTGGTATCCCCAACTAATTAGTTTCGGTCACCCGTCGGGCTGTCGTCGTGTGACGCCGGACGCTCTTTCTAGCACATGGCGATTTGTGAGGAATCCCGGAAAAAAAAGCACAGGAAAAAAAAGCATAGGAAAAAAAAGCACGGAAAAAAAAGCACAGGAAAAAAAAGCACACGGAAAAAAAAGCACAGGAAAAAAAAGCACACGGAAAAAAAAGCATAGGAAAAAAATGCACGTGGTCAAAAAAGCATAATAAGAATGAACTCATAATTATCGAGATGCATTGTTTATTAACGTCGTTAATGACGGCTTAGAAGGGTTGCGAATACAAATTACGATTGTGGTATGGGTGTACACGAGGGGGTGAAGTTATAATCGAGATGAATAATGTATTTTTTTTTCTGTTAGAAAGTTATGACATCTGCGACCCAACTGCCGTACTTTTTTCCGTCTGTCTAATTAAAATTTAATTTGAAGTCATTTAAATCGTTGTTTGAAAATATTTCATTTTGACGTTTAAAAGTTTAAATTATATCTGGATAGCTGTGTGCGACTTTATTTTTTTTTAATGTGTGATAATCTTGTATAGAAACATTTGTTGATGGCACTTACTATTACAAACCCACTTGTTTCGGAATGCGGAGGGGAAGAGGGGGAGGGGTACATGACACTTATTGATTGATCGCTGAGACCAACTGGGGTCACCTCGCCCCTTTACGGTAACACTGTCGCGTCGGTGCTAGACCGATTTCTATTTCTCCCTAGGTGGTAAAAGGGTCATTCTTGAGAAAACGCACAAAAACATGTCCCCGCAAGATATCTTTCATATGAAGAAAAGTTATGCTTCCACTTGAATAAATTAAAATAAGGAATATTTTATCTACTTACTAGCGTTGAAACAATTCAAAAAATTATTTATCCTGTGTACAAATTTGAAATTTGTGTCCACAGACTATGACAAGTCATGTCCGTGAGCAGTCTCACCGTCATGTCCGGGAACTGTTTTTGTTAGTTTATACTAATTAAATACCAATTTTTCATAACTAAAGTTGATTTTTAGTTCAAATGACACTACTAGAACGTACAAAACATAAAATCTAATCATTAAAATAAATATAAACATATATATATTTCCGTGAAAATAAAATGTCCCACAGATTTTCGTCATGTCCGTGTGCAACTTATTCCTTAGCTTGCATAACTATCTAGAAATGATAATAGTACTCTGATTCAATCTTATTAGTATTCAATAATACATTTTTAACGTTGCATCACGTCAATAGTTTGAATACCACAATAGCTAAAAAGTAATTCGAACTTAAAAGTTAAAAATAGGCCATTGACAAGATCATAGCGTCATTTCTGTGGTCAAGATATGAGGAGGTTGGCTAATGATTTTCACCTATAATTTTGTATTTATAGAAAGAAATAAGGTATATATTGCAAGTTTCGTTCTCTAAAGCCTAAACCTCTTGCGCCTGGAAGCTCTTATTTACGATTTTGTCATGTCCGTGGGGACCATCATGTCCGTGTATTCGGTCCAATGTATTCCTATATGAATAATAAATATTAATTGTATGATGTGGACTGATATTATTTTTCCAATGCAGTACGTAATTGTAACTCAAATCCAAAGTTTCAAAAACTTTCATAAATATTTTTTTTTTCGAGATTTTTTTTCTCAAATTGCACGTTTTCTCAGGAGTGACCAAAAACCAGATAAGCTGCTGCCCCTCGCAATATAAAGGGGAATTATAGAGGAAAACTGTACGTAAATTAGTGCTTTTTTTTAAAAAAATAAAACACGCTTATTAACAACTTTCAATCGCCAAATAAAACATTTACATTAACTTTATTTCCCAAAGTTGATCAATGTTATTTATCGTTTGTTAAACTAATTTGGAGTTCGGAGATAAAATATTTAGTAAAAATGTTTTAAACATCGAAGCAAAACTTTGCATTTTTTTTTTTTGAAGAATAATTGTACTCTTTTTTGCATCTTTATTATTACATACATAAAAAAAATAATTAACCATCCAAAGAACATACTAAAATGTCACAAAAACTGATTTATATCACATAAATTAATTTTTTTATTCCTTTCTATTTAATATAAAAAAAGTTTCTTGTACATTTGTTACATTAGAAGTGGCAATGTTGATTTAATTACAATAAAATTGACTTCTTTTGCGCCTTAAATAAGCATTAAGGTTTTTTTTAAATGATAAAATGCTTGTCCAAAACTACTTAGCACTTCTAATATTTTTTTATAATTAATTAAAATAATTTGATCAAATATTGAAATTATTGACCAAATTATTGACATTCACCCAACCAAATGTAATTCCAGACGAACCAAAATTGAAAAACATAACGCTGTAATTATTGCCATACATATGGCGTCAAGCATGCTTACTGAAATGCTTCGAAATTGATTTTTTTTCTGAGATTTTAATTTGTTTTTTCAATGCGCAGATTTTTTTTTTTTTTTTGATATGCCAAACTTGTCTGCAGCAAAGTTCGCTCTATGAAAGTGGGTGACGTACAGACAGACGGATTGACATTGACTTTTGCTTTATAAACTTAGTATGGAAGCTATATTGATTTTAAAATTTACGGAAAAGTCAACGTTTTGTTTACATATTAAAGACTCTGAATGACATCATAGCTAACATCAAGTCGGATTTTTTTTTCATTTTTACACTTAGCTTATTTTGAGATGAATCGTTCTATGACAAAAAAAAGGAAAAAACATAACATAATGCATGCAAAATTAAAAAGTACAAACAGAAAAGTTACCGATTTTTTAGCTTATGTTTATTGATGACTTTTGTCCACATATTTGGAAAGGATTATTCAGATCGAATGATGAATAATCCTATTTTGCAGCTCTTTTATATATAACGGTAATTAATACCATTATGAGTACTATATACTATAAACTTTGTCATACGGAATTTCTAGCAAAGGTGGTACCGGTAAAGTTTTAAACTTGAAAATAGTAGAATATGTTAAATTTTTAATGCCAAATAAAACGATATGCCGAAAAACTTTTAATTGTTAAAAAAAAAAACTTAATCCATTTCCGAGAAATATACTTTATTTTACATATTAAAGGTCAATGCAAACTATTTTTTAAAAAATAGAGAAAGAGAGGCTGGTTGGCCAAGTCGGTCAAGGTGTTCGCCTCGCATGAGGAAGATCCCGGGTTCGGTCCGGGAAAATATAAACGGCCCTTACAACTAAAAATGTTCGTCGAAATAAACCCGGCTAGAGGTAGTGCACGTTAAATATGATTCAAAGTTCATACGCTGCCTACAGGCTCGTCACTTGACCGTGGTTTTAATTTGCAACGCCCGTCACCAATAACCCTCGTGTTGCTCTAGTACGACGTTAATTCAAACTAACCTAACTTTAAAAAAAAATACTGTATAATGAAATATTAGGAGCTCCAGAAAAAAAAAGTTTAATACAAATTCTTTCAGATAATAAAAAAGGTGAAGTCATAATAGAGAGTAGTTCGAAGCAGAAACCAAATTCGATATCAGCATTAAAAAATATTGTAGCAATATTTTGTTAGCTTCAAAAAAAAATTATCTTAATTATATTAAAACTTCAGTTTTGGTCATTTGCAGAGGATTGTTTTCGATTATCTTTTGAGCACAAAAACTCTTGACTAACGCTGTGTATATTAAACTGGTGCACGTTAAATCGGCAGTGGTTCAAAGTCATAATGGCACGATGTATATAGATATTCCAATAATACAAATATAGATTTCAATCCAGATTTTTAAAAATTTTTGACTTCAAACAATGTGCTCTTGTGGAAGCAAATGCATTAGTTTTTAAATAAAATATCATCACCTGCACTAGTTATTTGGTCAAAGTACACGTCTCACAGCCTCAGTGAATTTTTTAACATAGTGACTGGGCGACACTAATGTCGCCCAGTGAAAGGAAAATGTCGCCTAGAAATATGAAAATTAAAACACTGGGCGACAGTGAAATAACCGTAATTTACTAAAAATCCCATCCGTTAAACCCTTAATAGTATTTTTAAGGTGAAAATTTAAATTTAAAAAAAAAAGGCAAGTTGTAGCCAATTTGAGCTTATTCTCAGAGATTAAATTTATGGGCTTTGAAACAAAATATGCGAATTTCGCCTACATTTTTGTTTTTAAATTTCTGTTGTACAGCTGTGTTTTACCAAAACTTGGACACTTTCTTAAAATGTTAGTCAATAAATCTTAAAATAAAGTAAGTGTGAAATGGTTTAATTGATATTATTTCATTTGTATGTTAAATTGACTAGTAATACCAATGTGACAAAAATAACACTTTTGGGATGTCATATCTCAAGCAGGTTTCAACTATTTTTTGCTATTTTTATATTTTCAGAAATTTAGTTGATTACTAATTAATAATGATTTTTCCCCAACCCATGAAAACGTAACGTTTCACTCTGAAATCACAGTGAATTTAGTTGAGTACTAAATTATATTAATGTGTTTTTTCCCCAATTTATGGAAAACGAAAGTCTCACTATAGTAAATCACCCTGAAATATTCACCCTATTCTTACAACGCAGCTCTCTCTCTCTCTCTCTCTCTCTCTCTCTCCCCCCCCCCATTTTATAAGTAATGTCGCCCAGTGAAAAATTCTTAAAAAATTCACTGCACAGCCTAGTGATGCAATCCTACCACGACCAGAACTCTCACTTCTCTACGACTGTCACCAAACGAAACACGAAACACAATTCTACCCATCCCCCTTAGATAAGTAGGATGCTACCCCCTCCCCCTTTACCAGCAATCCACTGCCGCAAGGGGTATATGCACTTTCTCCAGGGCAGTCTTTTCTAAGAAGTGACCACGGCAGGGGTTCTATTCAAAAAACAGGGGAGAAGGTGGTTCCAGATGTTGGCAGATCGACACGCGCTAATTAACTAGGCGACACATTGGCAGGTGATAGCCAAATGTGGGGTGGCAATAATTCGCTTTCATAAAGTGGAAACTACTTTTTTTCAATCTTTTTAAAAAATACAAATATTTAAATTATAAATTTAATTTCGTAATTAATTGGAAAATGAAAATTTCTTTTGTGTCCAAAATACTAATTATTTTCATAATTATTGCAGTACCTATATTTTTTACTGAGATTACTTCAAATTAAATTTCAATGCTAATTTGATAACAGATGGACAAAAAGTATGAAAATTGAGTATCTAATGGGAAATTCGCTGACAGATACTAGGTGAATAGACAAACGGACAAAAGTATGAAAGTTGGGTCGCATATCGCAGATGTCATAATTTCTAACATAAAAAAATTATATGTTATAAAACCTCGATTATTACTTCAGAATGATTCATTACTTCACCTCACCCCCTTGTGTACGGCCTGCCACAATCCAAATTTCTATTCGCAACTCTTCTAAACCGTCATTGACGACAATGCATCTCGATAATTATGAGTTTATTCTAATTATGCTTTTTCTTCCTATGCTTTTTTTTCCGTGTGCTTTTTCTTCCTATGCTTTTTTTTCCGTGTGCTTTTTTTTCCTGTGCTTTTTTTTCCGTGCTTTTTTTTCCTATGCTTTTTTTTTCCTGTGCTTTTTTTTCCGGTTACCATTTGTGAGAACAACTTGGTTTATTTCGGACAGACGGATAATTTCCACTATCCGAATGATTTTAATTTTTTTGAGAAATTTGGAGTATTAATTTTTCATACTACCGGAAGATGGTCAAGCACATATTAAAATATTACGTAGTTTTATTGTTTATTGCTGCACCTTTGCATCTCGTATATCGAAAATTATTACAAAGAAAAAAGTGCCACTTTACTAAAATTTTGATGCTAGTGAATGCAAAGTTTCAGACTTTACAGGCAAGAAAATCTCCATAGTTATGATTTACTAGATTTTAATATGGCGACACAAAGAAGGAAACGAGGGTTTTCAAAATAGTTATAAACAAGGATTTATCAAAATTTAATTCGTTAAAATAATCGAAAAAAGAAAACCAAATTTGTAACAAGGATTTAAAAAAAAATGCTGAAAAACCCTGAAATTTTATATGCACATTACACGGTTTACTGCGCTCAGGGATAGGATAGTTTACATTTTTTAAAAACTTTAAACTTCTGACACATATGTAGTATATAAAGAATTTTTTTAAACAAATATATATTTTAAATGTGTTTTGAAAGTATTCTTAAATAATTAACCTTTAATACTTCCTGATTTTAGTGAATGTTGAGGTTTTAAGTTCTAAAATCGCACAGAGTTTATTTTTAATTAGTTTTAAGTACAACATGAATAGTATTAAGTTTTAAAGTGTAATTATTCACGATCTATTGGGAATATTTAAGTTTTTGGATGCTTTAACTCTACGAAATCCATTCTTGACAGACATTAGAACAACCCGTCTATCTCTTCCGAATGGTACGATTTCTGTCAGCTTTCTTTTTATTCTTATGTAGACAATTTTTAATAAAAAAAATTGCATTCTGAACTTAATGTATAGTTAAAATACTTGATCATACATTAAAAACTAATACATTTATTTAAGGGGAGATCATAGTTAAAAATGACCAAAAAATTGAATTTTTGAAACCAGTATTTTCTGATAGATGTTTTTCACAAAACTATGTAATTTTCAACACATAGGTACACTTTTCTCTAATCTATTAAATATTTCTTTAATTTTTTTGTGTGTGTTATAAAACCTTTTTAGATCTATTTAAGTCACCTAATTTAGTCTTAAAAACTAGAAAAATATATTATTATTTTACTTTTTTCTTAAAATAAAATTTAAAAATTACTTTAGGCTAAAAATAAAAAGGCGACCAATATCAATCTGTTTACTTCCACTTGAAAAAATTGTTATGTGCTTTCATTGTATATATTTTGTACAAAGTGTACCGAAAAAATACTTGTATTTTTAAAAACTCGTAATTGTATGTTTCATAAGATGCCTTTTCTTAAAAAATCATTTTTAAAAATAAGATTCTTAGGTGTAAATATAATAATAAAAGTACAATCTAAATTTGGTACAATTTTTTTATTGTACCATAATTTTTAAATGATTTAGAGCCTTTCAAAATCAATACTAAGAATTGCTCATTTTTGCTGCCGCTAACTATGATCTCTCCTTAATATTGTGTTGGTTGAAGCACGTTTATCTACAAGGCATTGTTGGAATTCTTGAGGCGTAAAATTTTGGAGAACCTATCCCATCGACATAACTTAACTTTAATTAAATAGTGCCTTGAATATTGGAGGTTTAAGTTATTTTGAAAACAAATACATATTTAAGTAGAGAGGATTTTTTGTGTAAAAATTCGCAGACTAGCTTGAATCAGTAAAAAGTAAAAATTTATAAAATAATGTGCCTTGTGGTTTATATCGTCTTTAGTGTAAAGTGTATTCAAAACATGTTTAGCTTTATCGAAAAATATGCTGAGAAAATCTTATCACCATACACTTCAGAAAAGATTAAAAACAAATTAATAAGAAAATTAGTTTCAACACTTAAAAATGAAATTCATTATTTTTTACACTAGAAATGAACAAATCATTTACAAAAACTATATTTTTCAACAAAAAAAACTTTTAGAATGAGCTTTTGTTTTAAAAAAATTATGTAGTCTTACAAACACTATTAAGGAAAGTATACATATTTAAAAAAAAAAAAAAAACAGGGATTCTCACGACATTGGCGTTATGACGACATTGGCAAATTAGTATTCTCATCGAGACATAATTTGCCACTGCACTTAGTTTCTTGATTCGAAACGAAACAAAATGTTTCTTTTTTACAAGGTTTCGAAAAAAAAAAACACTTTCTCTTTTGATAAATAATCATTTAATTATCTGGCAAACCAATCGATTTCGTTTACACTTAGATACATTAAAAACGGCCCTTGTAAAAGGTAAAAAAATGTGCTGATGTTAAAGTTTATGAAAAAGCGAAATCTTGTTAGTATCGTTAAAGACGTTGGTAATGTGTTTATGGACACAAATATCTCAATTTTTAAAAAAATTTCACTTAGCGCATTTTCCACTCAGTTCTTCAATCGTCATCAATACCCCTGCCATTACACACTTAAAACAAAGGAGTGAAATCCACTCCTGTAGGAGAAGTGCATTTTCGACACTGGAAAGGAGTGAATATTAACTCAGACTGAGTTATAATCGCTCGTTTGGAGTGATCTTGTTGCAGATTCAACATACAAAGGATCCACTCATGTAGGAGAAGTGCATTTTCGACACTGGAGAAGTGAAAATTAACTCAGACTGAGTAAAAATCGCTCATTTGTTTTAAGAGTGCAGGTTTTAAACACCATAAAATAATTTAATTAAATTAGCAATAATGAAAGGGTTCATTTTACTAAGAGGGATGTGACATTACTAAGATCGTTTTTTATTAATGTAATTTTTTTTTAACTGGAAAATGCAGTTACGTTAGATTTGTCCAAATGTAAAAAAAAATCCCTTTTATTAATCTTTTAAAACTTCGTCTAAATAACGATGATTTGGATTTTTGAATACAAGAAGTTTTTTAATATTTGGTACTTATGCATACTCTATACTCTTTGGAAGTATGTACAACATATTATCTGTAAATAAATAAATGTGTTGAAACATGCAAAGTGATTGTTTTACTTGTGTGCAAATATTATAAATTTTATTTAATATTAATTATAATTTAGTAAGAAATGCAATTTAAAATTTAGGAACGATTTCAAAAAGTTTAATAATTTAGGCTGTGAATGAAAAAAATTATTGCATTCTTGTGCGGGAAAGTGTCACTCATTGAACTCATAATCACGCTAAATAAATATTTAAATTAGTCCAAAATCTGGAAAGCGATTTCAATCGCGATTCGCTTTCAAAAAAGCCCATGGAACAAGCGAAAGGATTCGGACTTAAGTGGTTTTCTCTGCAGGCGGTCCTGCCATCTCCTTCCCCCCATGCTTCCCCCTAATACTGGTTTTAAACATCCCTCGACGGCTTCTAAGAACCGATTGAGGCAGGGCCTAATCTATATGGCTGGGCCTAAGGGGCCAAAACACATGTCTTTCTACTTCGACATTCTTGACAGAGACACTGGTCTGCTATGGTCTGGTGTCCGTCATGTATCCATGTGGCTGTCCTTGTCATTTGCAGCTTTTATTTTGGGTAAGGTTTTTTTTTTTTTGCATTTTAAAACTACTGAATAAAATGGCATGAGCTGCAAGTTGTGACTTGCTCATTATAAGTTCTTGAGCATGCCAAGTTAGAAACCTTATTTTTAAATTACTAGATACTCTCTTTTGATGAAACTAAATCAATTACTTTTTTTAATGTTATTTGATTGATTTCTAAAAATAGTGTGATATTAATTTTAAATAAACTTTAATAATACTATTTTTGTGTGTGTGAGAAAGTTTACAAACCAGTTGCAAAACAAAAAAAAGGCACTGATAGTTAAAAAAAAATCAATAATGTGTTGATATTTTTTTGTTCATTACATTAAATTTGTGAAACACGATTGAATGTGATTGAACTTCTCAAGCAGCCAAAAAAACCTATCCATCTAAATATTTACTTTTTTTGTCTATTTTTTTTAATATTAGTAATAACTCTTATAATTTTTATTTTTGTTAAATAATTAGTGGTTTTTATTGTTTCAAAATACCTTGAAAATACAATATCGAGCTATGAGAAGGTACTATTTTTTAGTTAAATAAAAAAAATGAACTGATAAGTACTACCATCTATTCGCTGGTTGAAGTGAGAAGTGTTGGCTAGAGGGCGCTGTTAATCGGAAAATCGTGCTCTAACCCCTGCGTACTTCCGGTCGTACTGTTGTTGTTATTTACACAGCGTGCTTATCATCGGTTTCGAATCCAAAAAATTATTGCTTTTTTCTATTTAAAATGAGTAGTTTGTACAATTCGAAAAAGAAAGGAAGCTGTTGCTCTGTTCCACAGTGTTCCATGCGATCTGGAATGAATGATTTTTCGAAAGTTAGAGTATTTCGGTTTCCAAAGGATATGGCAAAACGAGCTGCGTGGATTCGAGCGATTCGTAGGGAAAACTGGACTCCAACTTCAGCAAGTGTAGTTTGTAGTAAACACTTTATATCAGGTAAGCATTATCTTTTTTATTGTAATTGGCTAGTTTAAATACATAATTATCCATCAATATTATATAGCTGTAATCTGCTTGAAGATGTTTTGGAAAAACTGAATGTAGATAGAACACCTTGTGTGCATTGTATTTTTTGTCAGTGCTTGTGATTTCTGACAGATACATACACAGATACTTGATGACCTTGGTGTAAGAATTCTGAGCTGGTAGATTGACAGTTTGAACTCTGTTTTGACAAGAGAATGACCAGAGGTCCAGAGGATATCATGCATTAATACTTAATATCAATATCATCTTTATAAAATGCAATGGAATTAGTTATGTAGCAGAAATTTTTCTTAAAAGCAGTATACAGAAATGTATTAAGAAAATTAAAGCATTTAAATTTAATGAATATATTAGTATGTAACTAATATACTGTGTGCAGGTCCTGACCATGATAAGTTGGGGCCCAAGGCTTGGGGGACCCTTCCTAAAAAATAATGTAATTTAGAGTGAATTCTGGGTAATTTATAACCACTCAAGTTTTGTAAAATATTTTTCTGTGTAAGTAACATAGGTGAAGCTTATTTAAAAACTTATAAAAAACCAAAATTTTATATGCTTATAAATTAATATGAAACTATTTTTTATATTACCCGCTAATAAAAATGTACTTTAAGTTGTTTTGGGAGGCCCTTATAAATTATGGGCCCAAGCCTTGTGGACCTAGGCAATGTGTGAGCAACTAGTTTATGCAGTACATAAATATCAACATATTTCTTTAATAAATGTCACATATAATAACTGTTCTTTTCTTTTAAGGTCAACCTTCAACGGATCCAAACCATCCGGACTGGGCACCTACCATATTCTCTTTCAAAAGGAAGAATGAGGAACAAGACGAATGCAAGATGGCAAGATATGCTAGATTTAAAGAGAGAAGAGAAGCAACGACCGTTGCAATTTCGCAACCCGAGCCAGAAATGGAAGCAGATATTGATGCTAACATTCCTACAACAAAGGAGGTAGGGACAATTAGTGATGTGACAAGCAGTCACTACGACAGACTAGCTGAGGAAAATTCAGCTCTCCAAAAGAAGTTGAAAGATGCTGAAAAGTTACTGGCAACTATGCAGAAAAATCAAAAAGCTCTTGCCATAGTTAATGAGCAACTACGGAAACAAGTTACCTTTCAAGATAAAAATTTTCAAATCCTTAATAATGATGAATTGCTACAGTTTTACACTGGTTTGCAAAATCGTCAAGTTTTTGATCTAATTCTCAGACAATGTGAAGCACAATGGAAGCCTAGTGTACCAACATCTTTATCATCCGAATACCAATTGCTCATGGTATTAATGAGATTAAGACTGGGACTTTTACTAAAAGACTTGGCTCATCGTTTTGGCACATGCCATACAACAGTCAGCAAGGTTGTCAACGACTGGCTGAATATATTGTATGAAGTGTGCCAAGCATTTGTAGTTTGGCCCTCCAGGAGTTGCATCAAAAGAAATCTGCCGATTGCATTTCAGAATGAAACATTTAAAAAAGTAAGAGGGATAATTGACTGCACAGAGGTTTTCATACAAAAACCTTCAGCTTTAAATGCTCGTGCCCAAACTTATTCCTCCTACAAAGGTCACAACACCGTCAAGTTTTTGGTCGTTTCCACTCCTTCAGGTGGAATATCCTTTATTTCCAAAGGTTATGGTGGAAGAATCACTGATCAAAAAGTTACTGCCAAGAGTGGCATTTTGGACCTGGTTCAACCAGGAGATGTTTTTCTAGTAGATAGAGGGTTCAATTGCGAAGAGCTGTTTGCAACGAAAGGTGCAAAACTTTTGATCCCTTCTTTTACTAAAGGTAAAGCTCAGCTAACTGGAGAGGAA
Source organism: Hylyphantes graminicola (assembly GCA_023701765.1). NCBI lineage: Eukaryota > Metazoa > Arthropoda > Arachnida > Araneae > Linyphiidae > Hylyphantes > Hylyphantes graminicola. Next base: position 32,540,205 of record CM043112.1, read on the forward strand.
GTGATAGTGTCCAGGAAATATTCCAATGTGAGGATTCATGTCGAGAGGAGAATCGAAAGACTAAAGAATTATCGGATCCTGTCCCGTACCTTGCCTATTTCAGTTATCAAACGTGATAGTGACGTTGAATTAGCCACAATTGATAAAATATTGGTTGTGTGTGCTGCATTGACAAACATGCAAAAACCTATTATAAAAATAGGTAAATAGTATCCAAATGCTTGCTCCACTACACATTTTATTATTTTCTCAATGCTTTATTTTTGTACTTCAAACTTTTACTTATACTTACTTTTGTACTTTCCTCCTCACATTCGAATATTTCCTGGACAGTATCACTTCCTCTCCTGCTACAGCACTCCCAGCAGGAACTGACCCTCTTAATATAAAATTAGCCTCACAACATACACATCTTTTTAGCCATTAAGAATGTGATATTTCACACATAATACATATTTATTTAACTCTTTAATGCATACTGTTGACGTTTTGCAACAAGTAGCATTGTCCACTTTATTCTAAGTAGAGCTCTCTCTCTCGACAAATTTGTGTTGTTTTTCATCCTTTACATTCCATTTTGAAGTTTTAGTTACTAATAATCTTCATAGATGACAGTAGTAAAAGTGTATTCAAAATTAAAGAGTATGAGGTTATTAACTGTTGTGAAATTATGTTTTTGACAGTATTCAAAGTATAATAATATTAGTACTTAATATACAAATAAATGTTTAAAATATTAATTTAAGTTAGAGGTTTTTTTAAATATATTTAGAAGTTTTCTAGTCATTATTATCAAAATGAGAATTTTGTAGTTGGTTTTTATCATATTGAAAAAACTCAAAAATTGAAATTATTTAAATTATAACTTTTTTTCAGTATTTTTTCCATAATGTATATTTTTTCGGGATGAAAAAAATTTATGCATTAGAGGGTTAACAACAATTTTTTTATTTTAAACACATGGACTCTATGTACAACTTGATGGCATGATTAAATTAAAGAAAAACATGTAATTTAATAATTTTAAAAAAATGGGCAATTCCATGGTGTCGGATATAAGGTTAGGTTAGAATTATCGTCGCACTAGAGCTACACGAGGGCTATTAGGTGTCGGATAAAATTATTTACTCATGGTTTTAGAGGCTGGAGAGCCCACTCAGTAAGGCGCTTGCATGCGAAAGGTCCCAGGTTAATACACATATGAATATGGGTGGTCTGTAGTTGGCAAGGGTGTTAGTTAATTCCAATATAACTGTGTTGCCAGTTTCAGATATCATTATTCCAGAACACGCATTTTCAGCTATTCAGTACACTTTTCTCTGTTTCTATTTTACTTGGAGGGTTGAAATTTTCCAAGTTGTATGAATTCAACAAAGTAAAAGTTTTCTAAAAAAAGTGCACAAAATATGAAGATTTGTTTGATTTTGAAGTGATTATAATTTCTTAATCAATTCAGCTGTGAAGAAATAAACAAAATCCATGGAATCACTGAACTCATTCACTCATTCTAACTGAAGCTAAACTAATAAAAATAATAAATTTATGTCTTGAAATAACAAATAAATTTGTTTATTGAATGTGAAATACCTTTTTGTATTCGATTCTCGCACTCAAAAATGAGAACTATTTACCCTTTTTCTCGTAGAACATTTGTATACTGCAAACTTAAGGTCGGTTTAGGTATAACCAGTGGCGCACTCAGAAAATATTTATAGGGGGGGCTGACCGGGGACTTGGGCCAAAGAAAAAAAAAACTTTTTAAATGCTCCTTAGAATTAGAAATGTTTTATTTATGTTCTTTTTAAACAATTGCTCCCTACTAGAGTTGTTTTAAAAACAACAGTTCTTTAACAAGTTTTATTACTTAATAAAGTACATACTACTTAAAAATGTAAGAATAATTGATGACAAAACTATTTTAAATTTTTATTAGATTAAAAAAATTACCGGTAAGAAATAAAAGAAATAAAATACTTTGGAAAATAAGTTATGAAAATACGTACAAAAACGCAATAATACAAAAAAAATAATAGTAATTTGAAATAATGTTAAAATAATAATAAAATAAATATAATAGGAAATAAACGAAAGATATTCCACTCAAGCAAAGCAAAAACCCAACTACCACAATAAAAATATTTTATGTACAAGTACACATTTGAAAAAATATGCAATTTAACACTCCAAAATTATTCATTTAATAAGTAATTATATAACGATAATAAAAAATAAATAGTAATTTCTTACCTTATTTTTGACTAAAAATGAAACTTATTTTAAGAGATATATTTAACTTTTACCATGTACTTATTAAGAAGTTTAGAAGGTTTTGAAAATTATGAGCATTAGAAAAGCAAGGAAAAAAGTGATAAAAATTAGCTTTCATTTTTAAACAACGCGCATACTCGTTAAAAAAAAACACTCGCAAATAAATAGAAAGGATTTACTTCAAATCACGCGACCAGGAACCGACCTCCCCTCCGTAGATGGTCTCTTGGTTGCTACTGAAAGATGGAACAACAGCAGATAGTTGTACAACTATAAGCCAAGCCCCCCAATTTCCAAGCCCCCTTTTGTCCCCAGAGTCACTCTTGTGATCCCCACCAAATTTTATTGCTTTGCCAAGGACACCGGCTTTCCTTGAAAATCACTTCAGTCTTCAAGATAACGGATTTTCCCCGCACAGAGGAAAAAATTTCATATAGCCAGGTCTACAGAGACGGTCTTTTGTGTCCTAGTCCAGCTGGTCCAGTTACATTTCGGGGGAAAAAAGATAAAGACACTGATAATTGGGGGGTACGGCCTTGATATAGCCCCCTTAGAAAACAGTATGTTCTTCATACCAGTTTAAACATCGGTTGTTTATTATATTATTAGTGAAGGCGCAACGCAAATAGTGATAAGAAATTAAAATAAAGATAAAATTAAATATTATTGCCAAATAACTGTCAAAAAAAGGGATTGTTAAAAAAGTTAAAAAGGGCGCCTGTATGATAATAAATGGAAATGGGCTTTATGGGTTCCTAACGTAGCTTTCTGTAAAATTATTGGGGGGGGGGGCTAACCCCCTCCCCTCACCTAATTATTGGGGGGGGGGCTCTCCCCCTCCCACCTATAACTTACGGCCCTGGCTATCGCACGACGAAAATGCATCAAAGATCATACAAAAAGAACTGAGAACACCTATTCAGTGTTCTTCCATTGTAATCGTTTAGACAGGGCCGTGTGGTGCTATGATGCAGAGAGGCGGCCGCATCAGGCGGCAATTGAGTAGGGGGCGGCAAAATTCGAGATTCTAAACTCTATTTTTTTAAATACTGCTTCAAAAAATTTACTTAGTATTTACTAAATCTGTGTAAAACAAAAACTTCTAAAACTTCAAATATAGGAAGAAAAAGAACGGCAATTCTAATGAATATCCGAAATAGTCAGAAAGAAAATAGATCTAATACAGGCCCGAGCAGGCCAGGGGGAAAGGCGGGGTTGAGAGGGAATTTGGGTATTAATCCCCATGCGCTCTTTCTGTCGGTTTCTTATCTTCAACCAGGGCCGTCGCGAGCGGGGGCGAAGGGGGCGTCTAGCCGCCCCCCCCCCCCTTAAGTTTTTTTTTGGAAAATGGTAATTCGGCAAATTTGAGAAATGTTCGTCCTTTTTATTTTGATACCGAAGTGTGAAATTTTTAGTGAAATGTGCACAATTGGAGCACAACGCAAATGCCAACTCTCAAAACTCCTGACAAACTATACCGTAATTCGACAAATTTGTAATTTTTATTTTAATACAGTTTACCAAACTGCTAAAATTCTTAGTGAAACAAATGAAAATCCAAACACAACCCAAATGCCGACTCACAAAACTCCTGACATACCATAAAGTCATTCAGCAAAGTTAAGAAGCCCCCCGTTGTCATTTATATTTTAATACCGAACAGTGAAATTATTTAGTGAAATGTGTACACCCATTAAAATCTGAACACAACGTAATTGCCGACTCTCAAAAATGACAATGTTTCAAATGTTTTTGAAACAGCTGAAAATCCGAACACAACGCAAATGCCGACTCGCAAAACTCCTGACAAACCATAAAGTCATTCGGCAAATTTAAGGAATGTTTGATATTTATATTTTAATACCGTGCAGTGAAATTATTTACGAAATGTGTACACAGATTAAAATCCGGGCACAACGCAAATGCCGACTCGCAAAACTCCTGATAAATCAAGACATTCTGTAAATTTTAGACATGGCTGGCAGGCATTTATGATTTAATATTAATTAGTAAAACATTACTGGGGGGGAGGGGGTAGTGTTTCTTTCTGCTGCAGCGAATTTTTAGGAGCAACTTCAACTGCATTAAAGTTTACTTTTGGTAATTCTAAAGTTAAGGTACGTCTCTCTTCTGAATCTTTATGATATACGAAAAAAACCCTCCTTTATCTGTGTTCTTTATGACATCAAAACTATTTTTATACACATTTTACAACAAAAAAAATCTTTACTATTTTTAGCTGTTCAAAATTTATTTCAGCTTTTGCAGTACATTTACGTTGAAAAATGCTATGCTATATCAAACAAATATTCACCATTGAAAATTTTGATGCATTTTTTTGAAAGTATATTTATCAGTTTTTACAAGTGTTTCACAAAAAGCTCTAGTTGTCCTGATGGTCAGGTTGAAACCTGACCAAGGTTTCTCCGCCTTGTTCCCGGCTGGGTGGTCAAATTATCAACACCCTATCTTCTTCAGCCCCCGAAGTTTGTCTGGAACAAGAGCATTCTTCGTATTTTTCTACCCCATGTGTTATGTAACTGGATGCTGGACTAGAGGGACACAAAAGATCGTCTAGACACAGGGCCATAGAAAGTAGGAATACTCTTATTTTACTAGCCCTGTGGCTATTGAGGGTTTAGTGTTTTGCGTGGGGAAAATCGGTTATCGTAAACTCGATAACCCTAAACAAGACAGTATCATTTTTTTCTTCTTCGAAGGGACAAAAATGACTTTCTTCAAAGTATACCGGTTTTGGTAAGTGTGCGTAGACAAGGGGGCAGTAAAAAGTGTTGTTCTCACGGGGGGACAGGAGAAAGGGGGGCTGTCTGGAAAGGGGGCTGGTGGTTTGGGGTCTTATTGGAATTGGATGTAAGGCCGTATGGTTGTTTGCTTGCTCTTGCTTTGTCTCCATATTCCAGTAGCCATAGACCACCTACGGAGGTCAGTCGCGTGGTCTCAGGTAAATCCTATCTATTTATGCGTGATTTTTTGGAAATAGCTACGTATTATTTAAGAGTCAAGCTAATTGTATGAACTTTTTTTTTCGCTTTTCTCATGCTTATCATTTCCAAAACTTTCGACACTTCCTAATAAGTACACAGTAAAAGTTTAATGCATCTTTTAAAATCAGGTTTACTTTTCGTTGGAAATAAGGTAAGAAATTACTCTTTATTTATTTATCATTATATAAGTTACTTAACTAATTAAAAGTACCATTTTAAAAGTTAAATTGCCTAAATTTTTAACTATACACTTGTTTACTTAAAAAAATCGAAATTAAAAAGAAAGGACGATATTTTTATAATTATAAAAAGAAACAAAATATAAATTTTGCGATTAAATTGCGCGTCAAATTTTTTAAATTACGTTTTCCTTAATTCCACGAAGAAAATTACTTTTGTTTTTGTAGATATTTGCATTTGTTACTATTGAAAATGTAGAAACGTTCAATGAATTTTTTTATTTAATTACACTTAAATAATAGTTAAGCACTAAATACGCATAATTTATAAAAAAAATTACAATAAATAATCACCAATATAATTTACAGTGAATAATAAAAATGTTTTTGTATAAAATAAAAAATATGCCATTACTAATTGATTTACATAAACTACTTGTTAATAATATAATTGCATTAACTAATTGATTATTATAGGATTACATTAACTATTGATTCATATTTATATTGATGTAACGTAATTGTTTCGAAAAATAAGTAGACGACCCCCCCCCCCCCTTCTCTCCTTTAATTCCTCGGGTGTTTAGCGTCAGCCCCCCACCCTTGGTAAAGTTTTGGAGGCGCCATTGTTGCGGCTTAATATCAAAAGTAGTTAATCATTTTAAATTATTATAAGTTTAATTAAAACTAATTAATAATTGTAAATTGCTTATTGTTTAATTAAAAGTATTTAAATTTTAATTTTTAAAATTTTTGAAAATCATAAAATTATTTAATATTTTATTCGGCAAAAATGTGCCGAACACGCAACATTATTGCAAAAATCATTGCTTCATTGCACGCAAATCATTTCACGCAACATCATTGCCCAAAAGGATTTGCATGTTTTAATATCCAGCTTAATAAGTTCATTCATTGATAAAAGAAAATTAAGCCGACAGCAAAAAAAAATAATAATAATAAATAAAAAAAATACGAATTCGATTAAAAAAATTTGACCAAAAATTCGGATGAAAGACCTCACTGTGCGCTGGCAGTGAAAGATTACAAATATCAAAAATTTTCATTAAAATATCAATTTCATCCTCATATTAATAAAAAATACATATTTTCTGTCTTTATACAAACCCAACTCTACAAAATATTCATTTTAAATTGGGGATTCTCTGTAGACTTGAATTTTTAAGTCCTCGTATATTTTTTGTTTTTATGTGCCTATTGCAATTGTAAAATTAATAACACTTAATATATAATATAAATAACTTAACTTAAAAATAAAAACGAAACGAAACATGTGTTTTTACCCAACAGTTGTGAATAATGTAAAAATGATTAAAAATAGCTTTCATATGGTTGATTGATAGAAAATTTTTCAGTTTTTGAATAAAAATGTAATTAGTATGAATTTTTTTTTTAAAAATAAAGAGCGGCATTTTAATGATTTGCATCATATGAAAAAAACATACCACACGGCCCTGCGTTTAGAAATCTATTTGGCTGCCGTAATAGTGGGTTTAGCGTTTCGAACAATTATGACGTCTGATTTGAAGGAGACTTTTTGTTCAAACTACAAGAAGATGCTGTTGCTTGTTTTGTTAGGAACTTATGATTGGCCGATTTAAAAACATTGGGTAATTTTTTTCTTGAGGGGGGGGCTATAGCCCCTTTAGCCCCCCCCGTGGGTGCGCGCCTGGGTATAACTGAAGTTTAGATAGTTTGGTGCACAACAACACATTTTTAGAATAAGTTATTAGAACTATGTGACAACCAAAGTATAGAAAAAGGTTTGTTTTTATTTTTAAGCATAATTTGACGTAAAAGTAACAGTTATAATATTAAGAAGAAAAAAAAAATAATTGTATTGTTGACTGATCGCGACCAACAGATGGCGACACTATTTTTGTTTTATAATTATAACTTTTTATAAATTAAACAAACTTAAACAACATATTTCTCATTAAAATTTCTTTATTACACTCTGGCTATAGACTTTTATTTCTGGTAAAATTTTTGTATTGTTTGAATTAATATTTATCTAGCAGATAGGGACAAAAATTTATAGCATTGACTATATTGGGCAGTTGGATAACTGACGCTTCCTCTTAACTCTACATTTTAGCAATAAATTTACTTAAACACCTCAGCTCCCAACCTTTTTGCACCTGCGTACCACTTAACTTTCTGAGAAATACTCTTTTAAAAGTGTTTAAATTTTTTTTTTTAATTCTGTGAAAACTTCAAATTTAATGGTTATATATTTGTTTATTTATAACATGCTTATAATAAAGGACAAATAAAACAATTAAATTGTATTATTTACAGTGTTATTTATTATTCATAGGTCTAAAAACATAAAAATAAAAAAAAATAGCACAAACTCGGAATTTATCATAGCACAAAATATAGTTTTATAGTCATGAGTGTGAAACTTGTAAGCGTTCAGAAAATCCACACAAAAAAACTCGTAACAAATAGAAATAGCACAGCTTGCTGGAAGATCAAAGGTTACTACATTTTTATATATCTGACCCAGAAGTTAAAGATTTTTCTTTAAAATAATGTTCATGTTTAAAATAATGAGTAATATGTCTGCTTGCCCTTTGTTCATGTGTTTTCCAGAAGCTATTAATAGCATCAAGTTGCTCAAATTATTTTAAGAACTTCTTTTCTAAAAAAATTAATAAAAACTAAAAAATTTTGATTTTAAATTATTTTAAAAATAGCTTCTAACTAAAATTGAGCTGAGAATTTAGGTATAAGTCTTTGTTTGTACATATTTGTACAATATAAAGTCATTTTCTTGGTCATTTTTTCAATTTTGACCTCACAATTTGCCACACAAGCCTAATCACAATGTGTTCAAATAGCTTCATGTTTAATATCATTTATTTTAGTTTTGGCTTAAGTTCCATAAATTTTAAAACTTGTTTTATAATAAATAAATTTTGTAGAATTACATATAAAAAATTATACTCATTTATTCAGTAGTTAAAAAAAAGACATGAAAGATCAAACTATGCTTTGTAGTATCTTCTTTGCACATTTTTAAGACTCCTATGATCCCTTAAGTATACTGTATGGTTTTGAGATTGATCTTTACAGAAAATTGTTCGTTGCACACTTCACAAACATGGGGTTTCTAACTAGTGTGAATGAGGACATGTGTATTTAAAACACTCTTCTGGGTGAATTGTTCGTTGCACACTTCCCACACATGGAGTTTCTCACCAGTGTGTATGAGGAGGTGCCTTTTGAGTGAAACCTTTTCAGTAAATTGTTTGTTGCACACATTACACACATGGGGTTTCTCATTAGTGTGAATGAGAAGATGTCTATTAAGGACACCCTTTTGGGCAACATGTTTGTTGCGCACTTCATATACATAAGGCTTCTCACCATAGTGGATGAGGAGTTGACTTTTGAGAGAACTCTTTAAAGTAGTCTCACATTTCACAAACATGAGTTTTTGCAGAATTGTGATGGGCTTTCTCACCAGTGTGAATGAGAAGATGTTTACTGAGAGAAGATTTATGAGTAAATTGTTTGTTGCACACTTCACAAACATGGGGTTTCTCCCCAGTGTGAATGAGGAGATGTGCATTGAGATTACTCTTTACAGAAAATTGTTTGTTGCACAATTCACAAACATAGGGTTTCTCACTAGTGTGGACGCGGAGATGTGTAACGAGGTAAGACATTTTAGTAAATGTTTTGTTGCACACCTCACAAACATGGGGTTTCTCGCCAGTGTGAATGAGAAGATGTACATTCAGCTGACTTTTTTGGGCAAATTGTTTTTTGCACACTTCACACACATGGGGTTTCTCACCAGTGTGAGTAAAGAAATGTGAATTAAGCTGACTTTTTTGGGTAAATCGTTTGTTGCACACTTCACAAACATGAGGTTTTTCACTAGAGTGAATGAGGAGATGTGCGCTGAGGTTACTCTTTGCAGTAAATTGCTTGTTGCATTTTTCACAAACATGAGGTTTCTCACCACTGTGGGTGAGGAGGTGCCTCTTGAGTGAACCCTTTTGAGAAAATTGTTTGTTGCACACTTCACAAACATGGGGTTTCTCACCAGTGTGAATGAGAAGATGTATGCTGAGAGAATATTTGTGAGTAAATTGTTTGTTGCACACTTCACAAACATGGGGTTTCTCCCCAGCATGAATGAGGAGATGTTTATTAAGGTTACTCTTTTCCGTAAATAGTTTGTTGCACACTTCACAAACATGGGGTTTCTGACCAGTGTGTATGAGGAGATGCTTTTTGAGTGAACCCTTTTCAGTAAATTGTTTGTTGCACACTTCACAAAAAAGGGGTTTCTCCCCAGCATGAATGAGGAGATGTTTATTGAGGTTACTCTTTAAAGTAAATTGTTTGTTGCACACTTCACAAACATGGGGTTTCTCCCCTGTGTGTATGAGGAGATGCCTTTCGAGATCACCCTTTTGAGTGAATTGTTTGTTGCACACTTCACACACATGGGGTTTCTCACCAGCATGAATGAGGAGATGTTTATTGAGGTTACTCTTTATAGTAAATTGTTTGTTGCACACTTCACAAACATGGGGTTTCTCCCCAGTGTGTATGAGGAGATGCCTTTTGAGATCACCCTTTTGAGTGAATTGTTTGTTGCACACTTCACAAACATGGGGTTTCTCCCCAGCATGAATGAGGAGATGTTTATTGTGGTTACTCTTTACAGCAAATTGTCTGTTGCACACTTCACAAACATAGGGTTTCAGTTTGTTACACAGCTCACAAATATATGCTTTCTTGCCTGCAGGGTTGAGGAGATGTCCTTTAAGCTTCTTCGATGGTGCAAATTCCTGGTTGCAAAGTTCACAAGTATGGTCCATGGTTCTCCTACAAAAAAAGTAAATAATAAATTGAAATATTTGTGTTAGAAAAGTATTCGATAAATTAAAATATATTTTTAATATAATGTTAGTAATTTGTGATACAAATTGTTATTGTCAACTTATTAATTACCAAATAATTATTAGCATAGGGTTTCATGTTAAATACATTTGATGTATTTAAACACTCCTTAAGATTGCCAACACTGATCGTCAAGTCATTTCAAGTCAAATAATCCAGCTAAAAAAAATACAATTCGACATACTTGGTAGGCTGTTTTTATTGAAACTGTGTTTTTATTCTTTAGGTAGATGTAAAAACATATGTATATATTTTTTCATTTTATCAAATTTTTACAACAACAGCATTTTGAAATTTTGCCAATAATGTGAACTGTCCTGAAAAAAGATTACTTGACTAGCACCTAGTCTTCTGCATATTTCAGTATAAAACAGTTATTTTTAAAGTTAGAATTTTTCTGTTTTTTGGAAAATTGTTCAAAATTAAATGTTAAATTGGAATATGTGTTTGTAAACTGCTCACAATGATTAGGGGAAGGATTTTTAGACGTTTAAAAAATGATTTTAATTACAGTAGACGCCGCTTAATGTGATCACATAGGGACGAACGTGATTTGATAACAATAACCGATTGATTACAATACACGAAATTAAGCAAAAAAAAGATTTTTTAACGTGTACGCATTAAAATAAAAAGTAATTTTAAATGAGGGAGTTGTTGCTGTAAAACTCTATAGTATTTAATAGAAATTAATGCCCCTAAAGAAAAATAACTAATATTGAGTATGCTTACGCATTTAATGATAAAATGCAGAAAACAATGCAAAGTGCAAAAGGTTAGTTATTAACAGAAAAATAAGTCATCAACTATCGATTGTTTAGCATTCTTTCCAAGCAAGTCCTTTACGAATCACTCATAATCATAATGCTTATGAAAGTGTTCCGCATTGGCTTTGTTTTGCACACCTAGATATAAGATCTATATAAACCGATCACAATAAACGAACATTTGATTACAATAAACGATGATTTTTCAATGTATTTTGATATAAGAGGACAGGACCAAGCGATTTTGATAACATTAAACAATTGATAACATTAACCGTGATCACATTAAGCGGCGTCTACTGTATTTTCAACAAATAGTTTTGAAAAAACATTTTTATAATTTATTCAAAAGTTACGATTCCCATTTTCTTACCATTAAACTTGTTACAAAAAATTAATTTTTCTTGTTGTATTTTAACATTTTGATATAAATGAACAACATTGCTTTTAGGTAATCAAAATAGGAACTTTAATACGTTGCCGGTTGCCGGTCAACATGGTCCGTGGAACAGGTACAGCAGAGAGAGTGTTGCCAAATCTCGATTACAAAAATGGGAAAGGTGGAGATGACAGTGACAAGTAGTTACAACACTTTCTTCCTTCATAAAAAAAACATTAAAACATGGAGTATAAAATAACATCACAAGAAATCCTAAAACTGGACATTAAGAATGGAAGTAAAACAATTACAGGCAAGACAAATTAACAATTAAGTAAAAAACAATTAACAGTTCCGGTACAGGTGCAAATGTCCAGACTTTCTCCTTTCAAAAAAAAAAAAAAAAAGTTCAGCCTTCTGGGGGGCTTCTTGGGTCGCATCGACCTGCGAAGGGGAGGCCCAGATACAGTTTGGGGTTGTGCTAGAACAGGTGCCTGAGGGGTCAGTACTGGTGGTGTCGAGTTCTGTCCCGCTGGTCCTGCAGAAGTGTCCGGCGGGGACAATGCAGGTGGTTGCAGGTCTGCAGACACAGCAGGTGGTTGTGGAACTGAGGACCCAGGTCCATCAGGCAAGAGGGCACCCTGTAGCGGCACTGCTGCCAGCCTCGCGTTGTCAGGAATCTGGGGAGGTGTTGACTGTGGCAACTCCCGGTGTTTTATTTGGTCAACATGCCTCGACCATATTCCTGCAGCAGTTTCCACCTTGAGCATGGTATTGCCTACTGTCGCCAACACAGTTCCTGGAACCCACTTGGAGCCGCGGCCAAAATTTCTAGCCCAGACCAATTCTCCTCCTGCGTATACTGATGTATAACAAGGTTCTTGTTTCTTTGTCGAGTTCCCTGTTTCTTGCAGTAGATCCAAACTGCTGCGCATCGACCGACCAAACATGTTTTCAGCAGGGGATCTGCCTGTGGCTGCTGAAGGCGTGCGCCTGTAGGAGAAGAGAAATCTTGCCAGACGTTGGGCAATAGGACCTTCTGTTATCTTCTTTAATGCTGACTTTGTCGTGCGAACTGCCCGTTCCGCAATTCCGTTGGAGTTAGGATGGTAAGGTGCTGTTCTGATGTGGGTGATGCCATTTCTTGACATGAACCTTCGAAATTCTTCACTGGAGAAAGCTGTTCCATTGTCGTTCACCAGGCTTTTGGGAATACCAAAACGAGCAAACAGGTCTCGCAGCACTGCAATAGAAGCTGAAGAGGAAGTGCTTGGAACCGAAAAAACCTCGAGCCATTTTGACTGAGCATCCACGATGATGAAGAGCGTATGACCATCCACTGGCCCTGCATGGTCCACGTGAATCCGCTCCCAAGCTACTTCTGGAACTGGCCATGAGACATGTTTGGATGCAGGTGCAGCAGAATTTTCTTGACAGGGAATACAACCTTTAACTTTGGATTCCAGCTGACTGTCGATGCCTGGCCACCATACATAGGATCGTGCAAGAGCTTTTATGGCTGAAATACCTTGATGCCCTGTATGTAGCTCGTCCAAGATGAATTCACGAAACTTTTCGGGAACAAAAACTCTAGAGCTTCTGAAAATTACTACGTTCTGCAGAGACAAGTCATCTTTCACTTTCCAGAAGGGTTGAATATTCGCTGTAACTTGACTTGGCCAACCATTCTGGATATAGGACTTCAGTTGGTTAAGCACAGGATCTTTCTCCACCTCTTCTTTTAACATGTGTGCCGTGACAGGGGAATCATCCAGCTGGCTGAGCAGAAAAACAGACTCCACGGGCACAGGGGGGTCTTCACCTCTTGTCTGCAAACGAAGGCGACTGCAAGCGTCTGCATTACCGTTTGAACTTCCCTTGCAGAATTGAATTTTGTAAGCATATGCAGAAAGCGTTAGCGCCCAGCGCATGATGCGAGCTGCTGCAACTGGTGGCACTGGTTTGTTTTCAGAGAGTAAACTCAGTAGCGGTCTATGATCTGTTAGCAATGTGAATGACCTTCCCAGAAGGTAGTTTCTAAAGCGTGTGACACCAAACACCAGAACCAAACCTTCTTTCTCCAGGTGGCTATAATTCTTTTCAGCTTTTGTTAAGGAGTGTGATGCAAAAGCGATTGGACGATCTCCTTCAGCCGTTTTGTGAGAAATGACAGCACCTAATCCGTAAGGACTTGCGTCACATGCTAACACCACTTCTTTGTTGTTATCAAAGTGCACAAGCAGAGAGGAGCTTTTTATGGCGAGTTTGGCTTCCTGGAATGCCCTTTCCTTGTCTTCTTTCCATTCCCACTTCCTGCTCTTCTCTAGTAGCTTGTAGAGAGGTGCCAAAAAGGTTGCCATGTTTGGTAAAAACTTGGAGTAGTATGTCAGGAGACCGATGAATGATCGAAGGTCTTCTACGTTCTTTGGGGAGGGTGCTTTCTCGATGGCGTCTAACTTGGATGTCACTGGATGCAACCCTTCTTTATCTATTCGGTGTCCCAGATATTCTACAGAGGGCTTCATGAACTCGCACTTGCTAGGGTGCAGCTTCACTCCAGCTTCTTGTAGTCTGGATAGCACATCATCCAGATTCTTTAGGTGAGCTTCTTCTGTCTCGCCAGTCACCAACAAGTCGTCTAAGTAGCAGGAGGCTCCAGACTGTCCTTGCAAGATCTTGTCAATCTCTCTTTGGAAAAAGGCAGGAGCCGAGGCTACACCAAATGGTAATCTAGTGTACCTAAACAGGCCCTTTTGGGTGTTGATAACTAAGAATTTTCTCGATTCTTCAGCCACCTCCATCTGGCAGTATGCGTCGCGCAAGTCAAGTTTGGAGAATGATTTCCCATTTGCTAGCTGTGCAAATAAATCTTCTATATGAGGCAATGGATATTGCTCCAATTCGGTTGCCTTATTGGCCGTCAGCTTGAAATCGCCACAAAGACGTATTGTGCCATCCCGCTTAAGAACCGGAACCACAGGAGCTGCCCATTCAGACGTCTTGACTACTTCGATGATGTTTTCATTTAGAAGCCTATCAATTTCCTGATCAACTTTGTCCCTTACCGCATAAGGTACACTTCTTGCTTTGAAGAATTTTGGCAGAGTTGATGCTTGTGGGGTGAGTTTCACTTGAATGTCCTTCATCAGACCCAACCCTGGGGGAAAGAGTTCCTCATGCTTCTTTAGCAGAGAGCTTAACGTAGCTCCGGGTGGACTGTCAGCTCTTGCGTGGTTAGCAGCATGAGGGAGTCTTTCCTTGTAAGCAGACATTAATCCAAGGTTGTCTATCCAGTTTCTCCCTGCCAGGCTGACTGACCCATCTTTTACTACTAAAAGTGGTAAGATGCTGCTCTTCCCTCTGAAGGTCACCAGAACTTTCACTGCTCCTTCTATTTGAATAGAATGCTTTGTGTAAGATTGGAGTCTGATATTAGCTTCCTGTAAAGCTGGCATTGTAGCATTTTGTTTGTAAACAGAGAGAGGAATTAATGAAAATGGGGCACCAGAATCTAACTCAAAAGTCATGTCTTGACCTTCCACACTGCATGTGACTTTAGCTGCTGGAGGTGCTTCGCCGATTTCGCACCGCAAGTTGAAGAGATCGTATTGCTGATAAACTTCTTCAGTCTGAGGTTGGATGACTTGATTCACTTTGCCTGGCCTTGATTCAATGGAGACTTTCTTTTCTTGATCCTTTTGATTTGGACATGCACACTTTGGCAATGTGCCCAATCTTTCCACAGGAATTGCAGGTAGACCGCAGGAACCGGCAATCTTGCGATCGATGATTATCTGCTCCGCAACGATTACAACGAACTCCGGCTCTTGCGGAAGTGGTACTCGGCGGCGGAGGATTCCTTTTCACCTTTGCTTTGTTTGGCATGGATTTCCGCTGGACGAAGTTGGCATCGGAAACCAAGGCGACCTTCAAATCCCCCGCATTCTTTGCAGCCATCTCCATGGAGAGCGCGATCTCCATTGCACGTGCCAGAGTGAGCGCATTTTCGGAAAGCAGTTTTCTCTGTATAGCTTCCTCCTGTATGCCGCAAACGATGCGGTCCCAAAGCATCATGTACAACGATTGGCCGTAGTTGCAATTCTTGGCCAGCCGCCGCAGTTCCGCGATGAATGTGCCGATCGACTCACCTCCCTTCCGGACTCGCGTATTAAACCGGAAACGCTCCACGATTTCTGACGGAGCCGGATCGAAGTGCCCGTCGAGTACCGCTATCAGCTGTTCCAGAGTCCGTGCAGTCGGGAGTACTGGAGAAAGAAGGTTCTTTAGGAGACCGTAGGTTGACGGGCCAATTACGGTGAGGAATATCGCGCGCTGGCGTTCGGCTTCTGCGATCCCGTTTGCGATGAAAAACTGCTGAAGACGCTCTGTGTACTGCGTCCAAGACTCTGTTCCTGGATCATAGCTGTTTATCGTGCCGAACGTAGCCATTTCTTCTCAGGATGGTCACCGCGTGTGCGTCAGTCCTCGACTACGTAGTTAGGCCTAGCGGATGCGCCGGTCACGTTTCGTCTTGTTTTGGTTACTCCATCGAAATTTATTCGTTGCCGAGAACTGGTGGATTCTTGAAGACTCGTCGCCACTTGATATAAATGAACAACATTGCTTTTAGGTAATCAAAATAGGAACTTTAATACGTTGCCGGTAGCCGGTCAACATGGTCGGTGGAACAGGTACAGCAGAGAGAGTGTTGCCAAATCTCGATTACAAAAATGGGAAAGGTGGAGATGACAGTGACAGTTACAAGTAGTTACAACACATTTCATTCTGGATATATAATGAATATTTTTAACAAATTTTAGATTTTTATAATAAAAATAAATAAAAAGTTGAGACTAAAAGGTAACAAAAGTATGCTAAGATCTCCCCTAATTGATTTGGGCAGTGTATTTAGAATTTAGGGCTGCTAATATAGTTAAAAAAAACACCTCTAACCTGCAGAAAGATATATATTTTAAGATTTTGACGTATAATAGAAAAGTGGCTACAAACCCAGGTCCAGATCAAAGGAGCCCTCAGCCCATTGCAACATTAAAATCTATATAAAAAAAACAATACTATTAAAACCGGCAATAATACTTGTAGGCAAGGATTTTTACTATTAGAGGATATTTATATAATAAATAAAAAAAAAACCTTGTTTAATTCAGGTTTTTATATGACGTGCAATTATATTAGAATGGACTGATGAATCAGGATTGTTTATAAACAATATTCTTCCATTTGTTATTTTACCCATGAAAGCAAATTCAGAGGAGTCAGATAAGACCAAAAGTAAACTAAACTCACCAGCGCAACAGCCCCTTAGTGGGCCAAGGCCTGCCGTGCCCATTCCAACGTACATGACCAAGGGCTCTGGGGTGCTAGACATATGTCCCAGTAAGTACTCATTTTATCGACCCACTTAAGAGATGAAAGGCTGAGTCAACTCGATCCGGGATTTGATCCCCGGACCTGCGCTGTGGCAATGCAAAGCACTACTACTAAGCCACTGGGCCTCCTTGGGCCATATGCTGAGGAATAGGCACACATCTTGTCGGTTCTTCCAGTTTAGGTTTCTGGTTTTGAATTATCGTCGCACTGGAGCTACACGAGGGCTATTGGCGACGGGCGTCGTATTTTTAGAACCACAGTCAGATGACGAGCCAACACCTGAATAGGCACCCAACGCAACCGTTAAGGGCAACATCCCAGTTAAGGTTTCAGAAGGTCCATAAGGATGCATAAATACAATTGCATAGTCACCTTCTTCTTTGTTTATATCTCTTCCTACACCAATCCACTATTTGGCTCAGGCCTCAAAGCCAAATTTTTTTTAACAAAACAAAAATATAAAAATAGGAATAGAAATAGGAAAAATAGGAATCATTGGTTTAAAAAAAGAAATTATAAAAAAGTTTCAAAAACAGCTTAAGTTGTGTACTTTACTCAGGGTTGGTATGATTTTACCCGACCCGAAAAAACCCGGGTGGGTTTTTTCAAAAAAACCCACCTAAAAAAAACCCAAGTGGGCAATTGAACTTAAATCCCCTTTATTGAAATTTTTTAAAAAAGTTCAAACTTTTTATGCATACAAAAATATATTTTGTATCATTTTGAATTAATATTTTAGTATTATTCTTACAATGTTTGTTCCTTAAATTTTGAAAACACGTTTAAAAATTTAAATATATACACTTTCCAAAGGTCTTTTGAGGGTGAAACAGATACAATGAATGAATATTATTCTCAATTTATATTTTGATTTAGGAGATTATTTTGATTTATTTATTATCTGGAATGTACATGTGCGCTTTATTTATTACACATAAATCAAAGATATCCATTTCATTTGTCATACATTTAACTGTATTCTTCTGCTCAATTTTCTAAAAACCTCACTTAAAAGATTGCATGTTCTGTTTCTTAAAAAATTTTTACAAATATTTAAAACTTCCCTAAATAAACCACAAACCCAGACAAAAAATATCCAAAATACATGAAATAAAAATAAAACCTTGAAAAAACCCCAATAACCCTGAAAAAACCCCAATAACCCTGAAAAAACCCCAAAAACCCTGAAAAAACCCCAAAAACCCAAGTGGGTTGGGTTTTTGATGAAAAAACCCGGGTTTTTGACAACCCTGACTTTACTTCTATGTGTCCAAATTAGCTAACTTCATTTCAATAAAAACAAGCACTAAATAATAACTATCGAGCGATGGTGCTTTTTTATTTTTAGCCCATGAGTCGATTGTTCAAAAATAAAATCATCCAATGGCAAAAATGAAATAAAAATACGGCTATCTCATATGAAAGCAACCAAAATTACGATTTAACTAAGACCCTTTACTATTTTTATTAATATACTAGCTGACTCGGCGAACTTTGTTCCGCCTAAGGGGCAATAAATAAGCAAACTTTTGATTTTATCAAAGTCAATTTTTTACTTGGATAATAAATGTAAATTTTAAAAAAATTAATCGAGTATCGTCGAGTATCGAATTTGAGTATCATCGCATAAATCACATTGTTCATCAATTTCCTTACCACCAAACACTTCCATTAAGAATTTCAGACCCAGTCAGCAAAGACTTTCGACTTGCTTGCGGTAGGTCCCAGGTTCAGGTCAGGGCATCGCCAAAATAACTGCCAACCTATAAACGGCTCTTACAGCCAAAAAAAAATTTCCGACAAAAAATATCCCGTCTAGAGAAAGAGCACTTTTAATATTAAAAAAAATTCTCGACCCTGCCTATGATGTCGCTCTTAAAAATTGCATTAGGAACCTACTCATGTATCGTCTCGTAACTTGACTGTGGTTCTAAATTACAACTCCCGTTTAAAATAGCTCTCGTGTGTAGTTGCGACGATATTTCAAAATAACCCTAACCCATAAAACTGGATGGGAAGAGGTAACCTACGTTAAATTTTCAACTTCGCCAAATTCCGCCAATGCCAAAATTCAATCAGCCACCAAGCCATCTTAGCATCAAAAAACAAAACAGACATTCATCCTCTTGTATGGTTGGAAAAGTTCTATGAAGTATAAATTCCTTATTTATGATGAAAATATTGCTTCATATCTTCATTTCTTACCATTTGTAAACATCAGTTAAATTTAATTTGAAAACTTGATTAAAATCTAGTTGAGGAAATCTGATCCACCAAGAAAAAAAGATTTAAAATCAGTAAATAGAATAAAACACTGATATTTAAATATCAATCCAGCAAATTAAACCAACACGCTCTTTTTTTCTTTGGTTAATTTATGTTCACGCTGAATGCACTGAAATTTATTTTAAGTTGAAATAAAAGCGTAAATAAAAATCTTACAATGCTATTCCTATGGCTCATGTTTTGCACTATTACACCCGATTGGGTTCGAATTTCGAAATAAAAAATGTTCTATAGCCTATTCCTGGTTCTAAGCTACCTCCCCACCAATTTTCAGCTAAATCAGTTCAGCAGTTCTTGAGTTATAAATTGTCTAACTAACACGGTCTTCTTTTATATATATAGATATTTATAAAATTTAGGATTTGTGCATTATACCATTTGGTAATTAGGGAGTTTGCGGCCCAGTGGCAGTGTTTCGCATTGCCATGCCACAGGTCCAGGGATCAAATTCCGGATTGGGTGAGGTTGACCCATCTTTTCACCCCTTGAGTGGGTCGATATAATGATACCGAGAATGCTTGGGAACGATACACTGGGGTTCCGCGAGAGGCTCACCACCTTACAGGGACATATGCCTAGCACCTCAGAGCCCTAGGTCACGAAAGCTGCAATGGGCACAGCAGGCCTTGGCCCAATAAAGAGCTGTTGTGCTGAGGAGTTAATTAGGGAGTTCGGAAAAGGAGCATACATTGAAGGGTTCGTTTAAGGGGGAATGCATACTAATAACTGCTATACAAATAAATCTTTGTTTAGCTGTTGAGTTACTTTGGGTACCATAACAATGCATTGGAAAAAATTGTATGAATCACAACATGACAAAATTAAATAATTATACCAATCTATACTACTAATTGTGCTTTCATTTCCTTACAAACACTTTAAAATAATATTAACTTTTATTTATTATGTTGGGTAGGGATGCACCAAATACCGAATTATATATACAACCAAATAATTATTTTTTCTGTCAGATCTAAGTAAGTTGTATTATTGTATGTAAAGGTATTTATTATTCATTAATTTTTATTCAACATAAACATATAAGTACACAAGTGCACTATAATTTTAATACAATAGAGCTATTAAATTTTTAATTAAAGAAACACAATAAAGTAGTACTCGTTTGTTATTAAAACAAGAAACAAGCCTTTTAGAAAGTGTTTGAAACTTGGTAAAATCACAACACGAAAACGAAAGTATGAACACTAAAACTGAAGAATTAAGATATGATGTAGTGTTGCGATTCGGCAGTCCCGGGGAAAAACACCTGCACACCTTGCCCGGGCACGGGACATGACGTGATTGGGAACCAATCAGCGTTGATTACCTGGACTTAGCTTTGTCCGGGATTGCCCGGGGTGGCTTGCTTAGCCGAAGCCATTTTTGTCATCAGAACGGAATAAAACTTTAGAAGGCAAGGACGTGAGTTCCTCTAAAAGCCTATTTTTGTAAAAAGATGTAAAATTTAATTTGGAATATATTTACGTTATTGTTAAAAAGTGATGTATTTATTTAGAGTTGAATTTTATGTGATAAAGTAAAAATTAGTCATAAGGACTTTCATCTTCAAATGGATTACAAAAATCGTGAAGAATACAGTCGAGAATCGACATCTGGCGCCCCCGGGGTGGGCATGGATTCGCCCACCTGTACACCGCTTCTGAGCGAAGGACTTATAGAGGTAAGCTAAGCTTGCTTCCTCTTTAGAATAGAATATTAGGACTCAATTTCTATTGCGTGCTAGTGCTATTATATATTAGAAAATAAGGAATTTATTGAGAAATAAATTTATTCTTGAGTTTATTATTTTAACATGGAACAGTTAAAAAGATTAAAAGCGGCCGAACGTACCGCTTTTACGAAGGCACTTAATGCCGTGAAGGAAATAATTAATAAAGAGGATAGCACTAGCGAAGATATTGAATTGAGTTATAGTTTATTTAAACAAAAACAAGAAAAAATAGAGAAAACACATCAGTTGTTTTTAGATAGCATAAAAGACGACACAGAATTTGACGTAGCGTTTAATGAAATCGAAGACTATAATGACAAGTCTGTAGAAATATCTGTGTTGGTAAAAAGGGCTTTGAATAAAGCTAAACCGGTTTCAGTACCCATAAATAATACTGAAATTATCCGTAATAATGCAATTAATTACGATGAGATTAAAAGACGTCCGCGTTTACCGGAGATCGAGTTGAAAAAATTTGGCGGTGATATAAAAGAGTATTTGTCATTCCGTAATCAATTCGAGAAGATTCATAACAGTGAACACTTAAGTAACGCTGAAAAGTTCCATTATTTGATACAATCTACCGAAGAAAATTCCGATCCTAGAGAGCTCATTGAATCATTTCCGGTAACAAACGAAAATTATTTATTGGCGTATCAAAGCCTGGAAGATCGTTATGGTCAAGACGATCTAATCATTGAAGTGTACGTCAGGGAAATAATTTCACTGGTGTTAAATAATGCGAACAGAAATAAATCGAAATTTTCTCTGAATACGTTGTATAATAAACTATCGACGCAACTGCGTTCATTGAGTTCACTAGGAGTTACGACCGATAAATGTGCCGTAATATTATTTCCATTGGTTGAAAATTGTCTACCTTTGGATGTACTTAAAAACTGGGAAAGAGTGAGGGTAAATTTGAAAAAGGACCCAACTACGAAAAATAACGAAACACAATTGGACGCGTTACTGGCATTTTTGAAACAAGAAGTAGAGTCAGCTGAACGAATAAAATTGTCAAGAACTGATTTTACTGTCCCGAAAAAAGATGTGTGTCAAGGTCGCGTGTCACATCCTCCCGCTCCTGAAAAGCCAATTTACAGCACTACAGAACTGTTGGCAACTCAAAAAGCGGATGAAAGACTTTGTTGTATTTTCTGCCCTGATAAATTCAACCACGAAAGCCGTTTCTGTAGACGGGCTTTTTCAATTCCTTTAGTTGAGAAAACAGCCATAGTAAAAAAGAGTGGTTTGTGTTTCCAGTGCCTTGGTACCCATTTGGCAAGATTTTGTCGGTCCAAGGTAAATTGTGCTAAATGTTCCAAGCGACATCTTAAGTTCATGTGCCCCTCGTTAGACCAAAAGAAATCATTTGAGTCCAATGAAGCTGTCGACGACAAGGTCGTGAACTCAGAGTCTACAGACGTTTTGCACTCTTTTCCGCAAACCAAATGTAATGTATTTCTCCAGACTCTGGTGGTAAGATTGATAAATAACAAGAGAGAAAAGAATGTTCGCGTTCTTTGTGATTCGGGTAGCCAAAAAAGCTATATTTTGAAGTCCACAGCCGAAGAGTTGGGATATAAATCACAGGGCGAACATGTCATCACTCATTCACTATTTGGGGGAACCAAAACTGATGAGTGTAGACACCAGAGCTATAAGATTTACTTAGGCAACCTCAAAGGGGGATATTTGTGTAATCTGGACGCGTTGGACCAAGGACTGATATGCAATGAGATCCCAAGTATTTGTGAAGGCCCATGGATAGAGGAACTACGGAAAAAGAAAATCGACATCTCTGATATTGGAAGACAAAACATTCCAATAGAAGTTCTGCTCGGTTCAGACGTACTTGGAAAGCTCTACACTGGACGAAAAGAACAACTTCCTTCCGGACTCGTAGCCTTTGAAACCAAATTGGGTTGGTCCTTGTCTGGGAAGATCCCTACCGAGCTTCGGTCAGAGAACGTCAACATGTCCGTGATATCCATGCTGAGTCAAGGAAACACACCTATTCCAAATTTATGGGACCTGGAACTAATCGGAATTACAGACCCAATTGAACAACGAAGTAAAGAAGAGACAAAACAAGCGGTACTTCTACATTTTCAAGAAACAGTACATGTTAGAGAAGACGGAAGATATGAAGTAAGCATGCCTTGGAAATTTGACCATGCTCCTCTTCCAGATAACTATGAAATGGCCAAGAAAAGATTGGACTCTACATGTAAGAAGCTTGAAAAAGGCGACTTGCTGAAACAATATCACCAAGTACTTGAAGATTGGAAGAAGGAAGGAATTGTAGAAAATGTACCAGATGCAGAATTGACAAATCCTGGACATTACCTTCCTCACTTACCCGTTGTAAAAGAACAGAGTACTACTCCACTTCGTATATGCTTCGATGCTTCAGCCAAGACCCTGAACGCACCTTCACTGAACGACTGCCTCGAGATAGGAGTAAATCTCATAGAAAAGATCCCTTCTATTCTGGCACGTTTTCGTCTGTACAAAATAGGAGTCGTTTCGGACATTAGGAAAGCATTTTTACAGATTTCTTTGCAACCCAAGGAGAGAGACTTTTTACGGTTCCTCTGGTATGACGAAGAAAGAAAACTGAGGGTACTACGACATGCAAGAGTAGTATTTGGAGTTTGCAGTAGTCCTTTTCTCTTAGGTGCTGTAATCGACCACCATTTGAATAAAGAAGCACTTGCGGCTCAAGACAACTCCTTTACGAAGAGTGCTATTGAAAAATTGAAGGATAGCTTTTATGTCGACAATTGCGTCACGAGCATCAACCGTGAATCCAACCTGGAACCTTTTATAAAAGAAGCTACTGAAATAATGAAGAGAGGAAAATTCGACTTGAGGGGTTGGGAAAATACATCCTTGGATAACAGCAAAGCTATGGATCCCATTAAACTCAATGTCTTAGGTTTAGTGTGGAACAAGCAAACAGACACTCTGGAGCTAAGTTCAGAAGGATTGCATTTCGACGAAGATCAAAAAGTGACAAAGAGAAAAATTCTTTCTCTCCTCAACAAGATCTACGATCCGGTCGGATATGCAACTCCGGTACTGTTGCAGCCGAAAATGTTGTTACAGTCTGTCTGGCAAGAGAAGACTCCGTGGGATGCCGAGGTGAAAGAAGACATCCAAAAGAAATTTCTAAAATGGTCCAAGGAACTGCCGTACCTCGTGAACATCAGAATTCCTCGTTGGATTGGTGCCTCAAGTGATACCACAATTAGCCTACACATTTTCTGTGACGCTAGTCAGATTGCGTACGCCGCTGTAGTGTTCGTAAGATGTGAATCCAGTGACGGAGTAGCAGTGCAGTTACTTCAAGCTAAGAGCAGAATCTCTCCTTTGAAGAATGTCACAATCCCGAGAATGGAACTGCTTTCCGCCACAATTGCAGCTAGGTTGTTTGACTCAGTTAAAAACAGCCTGAAGTTGAACAAAGTACAAAGTTTCTTTTGGACAGATTCGTCTACAGTTCTGACATGGATAAAAAGACAGGAACAATGGTCAGTCTTCGTGAACAACAGGATAACTGAAATAAGAAAATTGACTTCATCTGAAGATTGGTTTCACATCCCGGGTGATCAAAATCCTGCCGATTTACCATCCAGAGGGTGCGGAGCTAAGAGATTGGCGGAAACAAGATTTTGGGAAGGTCCGGACTGGTTGAAGTTACCACAAGAATATTGGCCTAAGTCATCCGTCAACCCAGATGAAGGAGCAGTCGAGTCAGAAAAAAGGCGAACCGTTGTGTCAGCAAACAACACGGAAATCGAATCAGTAATAGGACTATTACTAAAAAGAATATCAAGCCTAACGAAAATAATCAGAGTCATCGCTTGGATCATGCGTTTCCGACCAACAGCCAGGAGACGTGGTCCAAAGTTGAGGTCCAGAAGCATTCCAAACTTGACACCTGAAGAATACACAAGAGCACGAAACATACTTTTCCGATGTGTGCAGAAAGAGTCCTTTAAAGATGAAGCTGAAAAGAAATCTCTGAGAAATTTGAACGCTTACAGAGATGAAGACGGAATTTTGAGGATGAAGACCAGACTTACAGATGAAGATGAAACCAAAGAATTTCTCTCACCGGTTATCCTTCCGTCCAAACATTTGGCAGTCAAGAGACTGATTGAGCAGCAACATCTTCTGCACAAACATGCGGGAACTCTCACATTGCTAACAGTTTTACGCAACGAATTTTGGATAGTGAAAGGACGCAGGACTGTCAAGAGCGTTGTAGAAAATTGTAAATTTTGCAGGAGGTACCAAGCCCAGTCTCTCAGGGTACCGTTTCCTCCACTCCCAAAAGATCGTACCAGTTTGTCTCATGTTTTCCAAGTGACTGGTGTAGATCTGGCCGGCCCTCTCATTGGTAGAACTGGTGAAAAGCACTGGATAGTGATCTTTACATGTGCTTTATACCGAGCGGTGCACCTCGAACTCATTCCATCTCTGAGTACACCTGCATTCATTCTTGCCCTACGAAGATTTATAGCCCGTAGAGGTCGGATTTCGGTCATGTACTCAGACAATGGCACGAATTTCGTCGGACTGCACACAGCTTTGCGAAAATTGAACTGGTCCAAGATACAGAAAGAATTCGAAGTACAACAGATCAAGTGGAAATTCAATCCTCCTTCAGCCCCATGGTGGGGAGGGTTCTGGGAAAGGCTCATACGCATCTTGAAAGATCTGCTGCGAAAAAACTTGGGACGAGCCTCCTTGGATCTGGATGAAATCTCCACTCTGGTTGTCGAATGTGAATCCATCATGAACAGCCGTCCATTGACCTACGTTTCTGAAGAGCCAGAAATAAGAACTCTAACACCAGGAATGTTTCTGCAGAGTCTTCCTGGAAATGAAGTACCAGAACTGGACAGTGTCGACAAAGAGAACCTCGTGAAGAGATGGCGTTACATACAGAGACTGAGAGAGAACTTGAAACAGCGCTTCAAAAAGGAATATTTGGGGTTCCTCAGATCTTCACACGGCGGTCGCACTGATACCATCCAAGTTGGAGACATCGTTCTCGTTGGAAGCGATGACAAGAAGCGATTGGTCTGGCCACTGGCAGTGGTGAAGGAACTGTATCCAGGCCGAGACAACATCAGGCGACTTGTCAAAGTAAAGACGTCGAAAGGGACACTCTTGAGACCCATCCAGCGACTCTACCCGTTAGAAATTCGGGGAGAGGATAGACATACTGTACATAATATGTTAAATTGTCTTAATTTGTGATTTTAATGTTGTTTTTTGAGTTTTTCAGTGTCCCTTTCCAAAACTCAAGGTGGGGAGGATGTTGCGATTCGGCAGTCCCGGGGAAAAACACCTGCACACCTTGCCCGGGCACGGGACATGACGTGATTGGGAACCAATCAGCGTTGATTACCTGGACTTAGCTTTGTCCGGGATTGCCCGGGGTGGCTTGCTTAGCCGAAGCCATTTTTGTCATCAGAACGGAATAAAACTTTAGAAGGCAAGGACGTGAGTTCCTCCAAAAGCCTATTTTTGTAAAAAGATGTAAAATTTAATTTGGAATATATTTACGTTATTGTTAAAAAGTGATGTATTTATTTAGAGTTGAATTTTATGTGATAAAGTAAAAATTAGTCATAAGGACTTTCATCTTCAAATGGATTACAAAAATCGTGAAGAATACAGTCGAGAATCGACATGTAGAATGAAAATTAGAAAAAAAATAATAAAGCCATGGCTTACAATATTGTTATCCAAATTAAAAAATTAATCTTTTAAAATCTTTTATTGAAAAAATTACAATTCTGATCTATTATATAGTGTAATTGGTTCTTTTAAAGCTTTAAAGATACATTTTTATTTAATGAAACAGTAAAGCTTTATTTACCATTATAAATAACAAAAACTTAAGAATTCGAGTCTATCAAAAAAGAAAACAAGTCCTGTTGGGAATTTTTCAATTTTTTAGAAGATGATAACATGAAGAAACTTGAATTTTTTTTAATTTCACTATTCGGCCAAACGAAATATTAAAAAGCAAATATGACTAAAGTGGCCAGGGTTGTCAAAAACCCGGGTTTTTTCATAAAAAACCCAACCCACTTGGGTTTTGGGGTTTTTTTCAGGGTTTTTGGGGTTTTTTCAGGGTTATTGGGGTTTTTTCAGGGTTATTGGGGTTTTTTCAAGGTTTTATTTTTATTTCATGTATTTTGGATATTTTTTGTCTGGGTTTGTGGTTTATTTAGGGAAGTTTTAATTATTTGTAAAAAATTTTTTAGAAACAGAACATGCAATCTTTTAAGTGAGGTTTTAGAAAATTGAGCAGAAGAATACAGTTAAATGTATGACAAATGAAATGGATATCTTTGATTGATGTGTAATAAATAAAGCACACATGTACATTCCAGATAATAAATAAATCAAAATAATCTCCTAAATCAAAATATAAATTGAGAATAATATTCATTCATTGTTTCTGTTTCACCCTCAAAAGACCTTTGGAAAGTGTATATATTTAAATTTTTAAACGTGTTTTCAAAATTTAAGGAACAAACATTGTAAGAATAATACTAAAATATTAATTCAAAATGATACAAAATATATTTTTGTATGCATAAAAAGTTTGAACTTTTTTAAAAATTTTCAATAAAGGGGATTTAAGTTCAATTGCCCACTTGGGTTTTTTCAAGGGTTTTTTCAGGTGGGTTTTTTTGAAAAAACCCACCCGGGTTTTTTCGGGTCGGGTAAAATCATACCAACCCTGAAAGTGGCCGAATACCGAATAGTAACTGAATATTAGGTGCATAAATAGTGTTGGGGAAGGGGGGGGGGGTCATCAGATCTGTTTATGAATATGTTTAGTAGTTCATTTGGAGTACTATTACCATCAAGTTTTGTTTGGAAGTTCCATAAAGCCCATTTCACATGGGGTTCCTTCTGCACAGAACTGCTCTGACAGGGTTGTGCGACTGCGCACGATTCCGACGTCACACGTTCCTGAAGGGGTTGTTTAAAATGACACTTATCGCTGATCCTCATCCTGGCAAATTGTTTACAAATTTCCTATCACGTGCACCACTTTCTTTCAGTTTTCATATGCACCAATTTTCTCATTATTTTTCTATCATATTTTGATTTGAACAAAATAAAGAAAACATGGTTTGATTCAATTTATAATGCAGTCGTCAGATGCATTTAATTTTATGTAGCTTTGATAAAAAGAAGAACTAATTTTGCAATTTTTAATTCATATTCTATCCTTGATTTAAATATTCACTAGCCCACGACCACAAGGACAAAACTATGGGTTTTTTCACTCCAATGACATTCGTGAAGTTTCACAAACAACTATAATTTCAAATATCTGTTATGGGATCCTGTGAGCGCGGTAAAATCTGTTATAGGAAAGAAGTGCAAATAAAAAGTATTGCAACATTCAAGCTGTTCTTGTGATCACGACTCACAGACTTAATGAGAAGAAAATATTCTTGTTGCTCCGACTTGGTCTGAACCGGAGCAACAAAAGTAAAGAGACCCACTTAAGATCAAGCAGAGCCAGAAAACTGTTAATATGATCGATCTAACAGCTAACTGATTTCTTATTTTGGTACAGCTAGCGTATCGGGTCCAGGTCCTGCTCTAGGAAATCGGACTGTATAACCACACGCCTGGCGTGCGGAACAACATTTCACACACAAGTCGCGCGCATGCGTAGGTGGTTCGTAGTTTTCGAGACACGTGACGGCCCACGGCCCGCTGTTTTTCAATTTTGGCCAAAATGGCGGCTATCATCGCACGCGATGATAAATTCTCTTCTTTTGAAGAATTTAACCTAAATCTGAATAAATATAGCGAAGAAAATCATGTGGATTTGCATATTAATAGGTCAAGAACCCTAGAAGCAGCTAACCTTGTTCTCATTTTAAAAGCAAGGTTTGCACCTGTAAAAATTCGGGTACAGCAGTACAGCTAGCGTATCGGGGCCACGATCGACGGGGTACCAGCGTTTTTTTTTTTTTTTTTAAAGAATATAACAGCTCGGAGGGCCATAATCGACGGCCCGGAGGATTGCCGAATAGCCACAATCGACGGCCCGGAGGGGGTACCAGCAGTTTTTTTTAGGAATATCACGGCCCGAGAATTCACCAATTAGCATTATGGCCCCGATACGCTAGGTGTTCCAAAATTCGTGTTTGTTTGCTAATATTTATATATAAACTCATTCGTTCCATCAACCCTTCCTTCACAGCCATGACGTAAACAAACCAACTGCGCATGCGCGGTGCCTGGCGTGTGATTTTTTATTCTAACGCCTGGCGTGTGGTTATACACGGCCCTAGGAAATCTAAGACTATAGGCACAACCTATTTTGGGGGCCCCTTTACGGAAAATATTATGCATGATTACATGATTTCCAATAATAATGGTACTATATGACCCATGTATAAAATTTTTGCTACAATTTTTTAGGCTTCCTTACAAACATTGATCAAAACAATTACGTTAGGTCAATTATTCACTTAAAATTGAGCAAAAAACAAAGTGGAGTATCTGAATTTTTTTTAAGTTTACTAATATTTTGGGGATTTACAGCATTTAGCATAATAGAAACTGAAATTTAGGGGCCCCTAAAATTTGGGGGCCCTAGGCCCGGGCCTAACAGGCCTTATGTAAGAGCAGGCCCTGATCGGGTCCACAATCGACGGCCCGGAGGATTGCCGAATAGCCACAATCGACGGCGGTACCAGCGGTTTTTTTTTAAAGGAATATCACAGCCAGAGAATTCGCCAAATAGCATTATGGCCCCGATACGCTAGGTGTCGCCTTATTTTTCCATTTTAAAAAGAAATAGAAAAAAAAAGCAATATTGGGAATAAAAAAAGCATATTTACCGTAAGGCCCTTTCACCGAGCACGGTACCATATAGCGAGATTGAAAATTGAAATTATTATTGTTGTTGGGTAGTGGTTTTGCTGGATTTATTATTATTGTATAAAGATATGCATATTAATTGGTCGATTAGCCAAAGCCATTTAAACAAACAAATTTTACAAAATAGGGAAGTTTTGAAGAAATGAGATATGGAAGAGCATTAGAGTACGAGACGCTTTCGCCTGGTAAAATGTAAAATTTGAATTTTGATTTGTTTGTTTATTTAATCTTTTTCGGGTATCGATTTATGGCACTTAGGAGATTTAACACAGGTAACTACGTTTAGTAACTTTAACCGAGTAAACTCTCTGTGGTCAGTGTCTCGATCTCCGGATCGAAAGGTCCCACGATCGAGTTCTACTCGCTGAAGACACGCCGAGTATATGCGGAGTAAGTGCTCGTTAAATCTGTTGGGTCCTAAAGTCTTGTGGACGATCATTACGCAGTTTCCCATGGGTACAGGTTCCTGGAGACTATTTCCCTCCCCTTCAGGGACATGTCTAAATTGTGGAGGTGGTGCGTGATAAATGTCAGCATCTGTGACGTATTTGTGTGTGCTGTGACTGTCTTACTTGACGAGGGTTTTATAAGCGGGTCTCTGTATGGACCAAGCACACAAGAATGAAAATATATGTATACCAACCAACCAACCAAAGTTGCGTAAGATTTTTAAATAGTTGAATAGCTCTTTTCTATTTATTTTAATAAATATTAAAAAATAACAATATTAGATGTAAAACATCTTGTAAAAGTCTAAATTATTAATGGCGCTTATGTGATCAGTAAAACACAGTACTGAATACATATATATTTCTAAAATTACACATAAATATAAACAAACTTGAAAATCAAATACTTCGGAAGAATATGGAAGATAAAAAAGTAGGGAACAATTCAATTAATTTGACTACCGTTTGTACTTTATATTTAAAAAAATATTTTCATTTTGAATTATAAAAATTAGCATTTAAGTGAGTCCAAATTCTGGTAGCAGTGAAGGTCACAAATATATATTTCGAATCATGGACCTAATTAACAAGTTCCAGTCTTAGTTATTCCATTGTATGTTCGATTAAGAACAGAACAAAAAAATGTTTAGAAAACTGGTGCTCACGATTAAATCCTAGTTTCGGTATACTGCAATTTTTAGCGACAATAAATCAGAAAGAAATTTTGGATTAAAACACTTTGCTTTGGAGACCCGCGGTCCAGCATGCCAATTCCCGCTTAAGTACAAAATGCATCATAAATTTAATCTAAACCATTTCATAACAATGGAAAAGATTATGAATCCAATCCCATTGGATAAGCATGCTTTGATTGTGTGCAAGAAAATACGCTGCATAATTACAGGTCTTTATTTTTAATATTTCTATTAACTTTCTGCTTTTTCAAAAAAATATTTTATCATATTCTTGCATGCTATTTACTGTGTACCGGTCCTTTATTCTTGGATTTTTTTTCGATATTTAGCATTTTTTAAAAAAATAATATAATATTGCATTTGGGTGTTTGAATGTTTTTATTATCAGTGAATGGTCGATGGTAATTTTTTTTTTAAAATAATATTTACCATGTAAATATATAAAATAAAAAGTAATATAGAAATAATTTCAATATTATTGTTGTAAGGAATGCAACAGATTGTGAAAATGGCAGTCATTTTTTTTCAAACAAACGCTCGCAGAATGATCTAGAACTAAAGAACTTCCGAGTGGCATCTCATCCAATCACGCTTCACTATACAATATTTTCTCGACAACAAGTTTAGCGAGAAATAAAAAGTTGCTGTATACCGAAACTAGGATTTTACCGTGCATACTAAATCTGGGTGAAATCCTAGAATCGAAATCACTTTTTATCCCACTATAATTTTGTTGGTGACGCATGCATGATTTCCAGTGGAAGTATAGTCAATCATGTGACTTTTTATAGCTTTAATTATCACTTTGACTATATAATATATTTACATGACTTTCTACACTTCATATTCAACCTTGTTTATAACATTGAGGTTCCTTGACTGATGCTATAATTGGGTAATACTTACTAACTTCTTCTCAATTTTGTTATCTCACATGGGATCTTACCTTCTTTGCCCTTGACTGGCCAATCTACCAGTGTGGACAGTAGTAACAATAGCAGCATATTTTTAGAAATTGCCTTTTGTAGTTTGTGTGCCGCTTTAGTTTTGACACTTAGGTTGGCGATTGGGTTATTGGATATTCAAATCTGGCGCAATGTTTGGTTAAATTCAGGGCTGTATTGGGGGGTATATGTGGTTTTCTTTGAAAAATAGAGTATACTCTGTGATTATTTTCCAAATTAGCATATACCCTTTAAATTTTTAATGAGTTTTATTTTAGTTTTTAGAAAATAATAAATTCAGCCAGTCCTGTTTGTACCAAAGAGGTTTGTGAGGTAATGGTTGGAAACCATTCTGGCAGCGACTATTGTCCAATCAAAAAGCAGTACAAGGGTGAGAAGAAAAGGAATCTCGAATTTTTTTAAATATTTTTTCGGTTTGGTTTGGTTTGAATTTTCCCCGCACTAGAGCTACACGAGGGCTATTGGCGACAGGCGTCGTATTTCAGAACCAACATGATATTTTTTCGGAAAAATAAATAATTTGCTTATTTTTCACATTTCTATGTTATTTACCTTTCCTCTCTCTCTCTTTTTCCCTTCCAATTAGTTAAGAGCAAGATTTAAAAGATAAGTTTATTTTAGATGCAGTTTAGATGCAGAATCCAATAATCCATATCCAAATTTACAAATATGCTACTGTAATTCAAGATGTAGAAAAAAACTTGGTTTAACCAAGTTTTTTTCTACATCTTGAATTACAGTAGCATATTTGTAAATTTTATTACCAAATACCAACTTATATTAAGAGTATACCCACTCATTTTTTATTTCGGCACTATACCCTGTGCAAATTTTACGAATACAGCACTGGTTAAATTCAACTAATCTTAAACTGTGATAACTTTTGCATTTATAAACAGGAAAATCAAGAACCATCATATCAAAATACCTTTGTTCTATTTTACCGAAATTCATTATTAATTTTCGTTTATAGGTGTGGAAAATAGTGATAAACAATGAGCCATTGAAATTTAATTAATTTTAATTTGTCTTTTTTTAGGGTATTCACCATTGATTCCCAACCTGTGGTAGGCGGAAAAGTTTCAGGTGTTGCACGCGAGTGATGTGAGCAACATGATGCTATCAATAGTTTCTGTACGAATGAGCAGTGAGCATGCAAACATATTACTCAATATTTTAAAGAGAAATCTTTAAGTAACTTCTAGATCGGATGTAGTACCTATTATAATTTAACTTTACGGCAATCTCTTTTAATTTTGATGCCATTTGTTACAAGTTACTTGTGTGAGAGTGGCTTTTCTGATATCTTGTACGTAAAAACATAGAAGCAGAATAAGTGTGGAAGATAAATTTTAAGTGAAGATAAGTTCCATTGATCCTATTGTTTATATTTTAATCACAAACAAACAACAAGTTTCTCACTAAGACTAAAAAAGTATATTTTGTATGATTAGTAATTTTTTGCTGAGTTTGTACTATTTTTTTATTTGTATGTTTTTAAACCTAGGGTTAATAAATAATTGAAAAAAATTTTATATTCTTTTCCTCCTTTTTTTAAATACTTTTTCTCCTTCATTATAAGTATGTCATAAATAAACAAATATCTAAACACTAAGATAAAATATGGAGTTTTCTCAG
This sequence comes from Hylyphantes graminicola, assembly GCA_023701765.1. Lineage (NCBI taxonomy): Eukaryota > Metazoa > Arthropoda > Arachnida > Araneae > Linyphiidae > Hylyphantes > Hylyphantes graminicola. The sequence continues at coordinate 32,573,852 of CM043112.1, forward strand.
GAGTTTAATTGAAAAAGCCTTTGAACACTTTTAGAAGGATAAATAATATGCATTTATTAAATTATTTAGGTTTGGTGGTGTGCCAAAATTTCTCAAAAAGTCAAGTGGTACGCAGGTGCAAAAAGGTTGGGAACCTCTGGTGTATACCATGAAATTGTTTTTAATCATAGATTTATATTTAATTATATAATATTTTGCTACAATTTTCCTTTAATTAAGATACTATATGAAATAAAATTTAATAATCTACAATATATTTGTGTATGTGGCTGATGATTATCCAAAAACAATTAATGACAATAATGTAGCTTGTTCTCTCTTTATAGTTTACCCTTTTTGGAACCGATCTTGAGAAAATACCTTGTTTTAAAAGAACATTTACCGTATCAATATATACAGGTCTTGCTGTAGGATTAGGTCACCTTCTATTTACTAGTAAGTAATTCATAAATATTTCTTGTATATTTCCATAAATATCGTTATAAATTATATTACTTCAAGAACTGCTGCTTTGTACCATATATACTCGTATATATGCCGATTCTTGAATAAGTTCAGCCTCCATTATTAAACTAAATACCCTTTCTAGTACTTTTATATATACAGTTGAGCCTTGTTAACACAAACTCGCTTAACACAACGTTTGGCTTAACATAAAATGAAAAAATTTTCCCTACCTACAAAGCTTTGAGCTATTTCTAGAAATCTCGTAACACAAAAGCCTACTTAACACAAGCAAAAACATTTAAAGGTTTTTGCTTTTTTTCTTAGTGATTCAAAGTTACGAGGAACAAATGAAGCAAAACATTAGAAAGAATTGGAAAATTAACATTATCATAATAAATTATCTTCTACTTCTGAGAAAATCACAAGATTTCCCATCATTCGTTAGTTTTAATCCAATTGCTGTTCCTAAAAAAAAATTCTAAATTTTCTGTAGTATGAGTCTAAATGAACTTTATTAATAGAATTTCTTATTCTATACAGAGTGTTACATCATAACATTATAATATTTTTTCAATATTATTTTTAAAAAAACTATTCACTGATTCAAAGTGAAAAAAAAATCCTGACGGTTAACACAAAATGTTGGACCAATCTTGCTGGGCCTCTGGCTTGTCAATGGTTGACAATTTTTGTATTTGTTTCAGTGTTCCCTTCGAGTTCCTGTTAACAGGGTTCGACTGTATATATACACAACTCGGATTAAACACTGGTTAACAATGCAAAGTTTTGGAACATAATGTTAGGGGGATGTGGTGGATGGAAAAAGGGGCCAGAAAGAAATCTTATAACTATCGCTATTTTAAAACTTTCATAAAATAATAATACAGTAAAACTTCTCGGGAGCGACCACTCTCCGTTCTGAGGAAAATCGGTCGTTGAGGGAGGGTGGTCTCTTCGAGAAGTTTCCTCACTAAGCTGCTTAAATGTTCAAATCAATTTTATAAACAATGGTTTAGTAGTAAAAATTATGAAAAGTATTAAAATTTCATCATTTTATTAAGTTATTTTATTTATATCCAAAAACAAGGTGATATTTTTTTACAATACACATTTAAGTTACAATCTTTTAGAATAAGAAGAAATATATATATTTTTTCGATTTTTTGGAAAGTACTTCATATTTCAATTTGTTTTTTTTTAAAGTTTTGTAAAGATACTATTTATTGAAACGTCTTTCGTGTTTCTCAAATTTAAATTTCACTGGTGTTATTCCATTCTGTGAGTTTGTTAAACTCCTTGAACGCCCGTCGCCAATAGCCCTCGTTTAGCCTAGTGAGACGATAATTCAAACCACCTACCTACCTTATCTACCTATTTGCCATCAGCTTTAGCCCCTTGTTTGTGTGACAACAATCAACCCTAGTGATTTGTTTTTGGAAGGGCGTGTCCAAGCGTCACTTTGGCTGAGGATGTCAACGTACATAATGGGTCCCTACCTTACAATTGTTAACTGAAGTAAAGTGAAAGAAGCTTCCTATTGACAACTTGGACAATTCGTGGAAGGTCTTTCGAAATGATCCTTTTAACAGCAAACAGGGGAGAGGGCTGAATTTGTTCCAATTTTTCAGGCTGGTGAACCTTCCGCGCTCTAATCTGGATAAAGGTAATTCAAAGGATGAAAAGGGCAAACAATGACCATTGGCGGCGGGAAAGCAAGACTTCTTGGAAAAGTGACCCCCGGATGAGACCTGTAATGTGGTCGTAACCGGAGGTTGGTCTGGTCTTTCTGAGAGGCATTTTAACATTAAGCGTATAGGGGGAAAATCGGTGACTTGAAAAATTGCCCGTTTGCGGAGGTGGTCGCTTAATCGAGGTGGTCTCTTGTAGAAGTTTTACTGTAAAATATGCAGTTTTAGCTTCCCATCTAATTTATTATTTTATAACTGTTTTTTTTTTGTTCATATCTTTTGAGAAAATGCTTACATTGTAACAGATATTTAATTTTAAAAATAATGCATTACCATCCCGCTTAAAATCATTGCTGTAGATTTTAATAGTAATTCCTTTGAATTTAGTGATTAATATGTTACAAAATATACACTAGTGAATCCTTTTACTATTGCAATAAGAAATGAGATCACAAGCATTGTAAAAGTATTGCAAAATGTGTGCCCTAATTCGAAAAAGACAATGACAGTTATTACAAAATTTTACAGAATTTGACCTTTAATATAGTATTTTCCTATCTATGACTGTAATTTATTTACCATTTTTATTATTTTTATCTGATAGGAGTTTAACCCCTTTGAGAAATACAGACATATAAACCTGTCATCTGACTGCCAAGTTTTCCAGAAACAAACATAATTTTTTAAAAATATAAATGTTATAATTTTACACAATTTTGAAACATAGAGAAGTCATTTAAAACCACCAGTAGCAGAAATATAATTTAAAAAAATTATAATGAAATAAAATTCTCAGTATAAATGTAAACTATGATGTAATTACCTAAAAATGTAATTCCTATGCAGTATAAACAAGTTTACATTCCATTTCATATCTTATACAAATACAAAAATTGTCGACCAACAACAGGCCAGAGGCCCAGCAAGGTTGGTCCAAAATATATCTAATTCCTTACCAGTTTCCAATAGTTATCGAGATTCTTCTTAAAATCTTCCACTCTCTTCGAATGCACAACATATTCTGGTAAAGCATTCCACTCATTGACGACTCTATTGTAAAAATAATGTTTTCTAACCTCCCTTCTAAAGCATGATTTATTCAATTTCTGTCCATGCCCCCTGGTCCGGCTATTTAAGGTAAAACCTAAGCCCTCCATGTCTCCCTGTTTAATGAACTTGAACAACTGAATTAAATCACCCCTTGATCTCCTATTTTCCAGGGAATACATGTTTAACGATCTTAATCTATTACCATAATCAATACCCGATAAACCCTTAATCATTTTTGTAGCCCTATGTTGAACCTTTTCAAGCATTTCAATATCTTTTCTGAGAAAGGGGGACCAAAACTGAACAGCATACTCCAGATGTGGCCTTACCAATCCCCTATACAATGGCAAAATAATCTCTTTAGATTTAGAAGTGATACTTTTTCTAATATATCCTAACATTCGATTGGCCTTCTTACTTGCTTCAACACATTGTTTACTCATTTTAAAATCATTGCTCACAAAAACTCCTAAATCTTTAACAAACTCACTGTCTTGAATACTCTCTCCCTGTAAAACATAAGAATAATTAACATTGTTCTTGCCCAAATGCAAGGTTTGGCATTTATTCACACTGAACGACATGCCCCACCTTGCAGCCCACTCAGTAATTTTTGTTAGATCACTTTGCAATTGCTCAATTTGCTCAACAGAATTAACTGTACTCGTCACTTTTAAGTCATCTGCAAAAATACTTAACTTGCTGTTCAACCCCAAGCTGATATCATCAATAAACATAATGAATAAAATTGGCCCTAGTACAGAGCCCTGAGGCACTCCACTTACTACTTCATTCCAATCAGAGTACTTACCATTAATGTGAACCCTTTGTTTTCTATTGGTCAACCAATTTTTAACCCAACGGATAACGGCTGTTTCGATTCCAAGTCTTCGCATCTTATATAGCAAAGCTTCATGAGGAACTTTGTCAAAAGCCTTTTGGAAATCGATGTAAATAATATCAACCATATTGCCTTTATCAATCTCTTCAGTAGCAGTGTAATAAAACTTTAAAAGATTAGTTGTACAAGATCTACCCTTTCTAAAGCCATATTGATTTTCTGAAAGTAAATTATTAGTTTCCAAAAAAGTCATTATATGCCTCTTCAATAACGTCTCAAAAACTTTACCTAAAACAGATGTAAGACTAACTGGTCTGTAATTACCCGGATCAGATTTTGGCCCTTTCTTGTACAATGGAGTAACATTTGCCAATTTCCAGTCTGCTGGCACCTGTCCAGAAATAAATGATGACCTAAAAATAGTCAGAACTGCATTCCCTAACTCTTCTGCACATTCAACTAAAATTTTAGGATAAATATCATCAGGCCCAGGTGCTTTGTTAGGTTTCATAGTTTTCAATAGATGAACAACATCCTCTTTAGAAAAATCACACTCGATACATACCTGTTTTTCAGTTACTTCCCCTGAAACATGAACATTTTAAAAATCTTTATTAAAAACACTAACAAAAAAGTCATTCAAAAGATTTGCCATTTTCATGTCATGGATTAACTGCCCTTGACTACCTTTAAACCTTACCTTGACTACCGACTTATCCATCAAAGTATTGAACATGTTTTATCTAAACCTTTTCCGATTTGTATTGTGTCTGCATTAGGATATGAAATTGTAATGTAAACACATACTACATAAACCTAACAAATAAATTTTGCTTTTTTTAAGCATTACTTTTGGCACACATGGGTTCATTAAAGTTTATCTTCTGTTCATAAAAATGTTTAAATTAAATAATTTTCCTTTTCAAATTTCTTCCATTAGTAGATTATGTTTTTTATCGGCAAAGTGAAGCGATCAACCGATCTAGCAATGTTGTCTTTCACAGTTACTACTTTAGGATATTGGTATGTATATTTTCAGGGATTAGAAAGCTACTTTTAAAAAGTAACTCTGTACAGTTACTTTATTGAATAATTAATTTTGTATATGAATAAGTAATTTTATACAATTACTTAATCTGAAATGTATCTTGTTATAGTTAAATAATATGAAAGGTAACTACTTTATGCAGTTATTTTTAAAAATTTCAAGTTATAACCTTACCATTGATCAAAGATAACCAATATTAAATAATTAATATTTTTTATTTAGTTTTAAAGAAGTTGAATTTCTAAACTGGCATCCAACTGCCTTCATAGAGTTAAAAAAATTCTTTGTATTTCGTTACTGCTATAGATAACTGAGTTAGTCATTTTCTGGAAAATCTAATGCTGTTACCTTAAAAAATAACTGTTACAAGTAATGTGTTACTCCAATCTCTGTATATTTTCAGTGATTTTTATTTTATTATTTTTATATACAGGGAGGTTATAAAATACTGCTCCCTATTCGGAGTGGTCTGTAGCTTGAATGAATAATCCAAATGCAACAAAAATTGAGGCACTTACTAATCAAGAAGGGGGAAAAAGAAATGTATCATAAAAAAGACAAAATCCTAAAAAATAATCCTAAAAAAGAATCATCATAAAAAAACTTGTCTTTTGACCAGAATCTAAATTAGGAAACGTCGTCAATTATGGCCAAAAACTGCCAACACAGCTAATTATGCCTCGTAATTTAGAACCCTGGTCAAGAGACGAGTTTGTTTTTTATGATTCCATTCTTTTTCCCCCTTCTAGATTAGTAAGTGTCTCAAAGTTTTTTGCATTTGGATTAGTCATTCAAGCTACAGACCACTCCGAATAGGAAGCGTTATTTTATAACCACCCTGTATCTTAAGAGCGAGTGATCCCGACTGACTGCAGGTCTCCAAACCAAAGAATTAGGCGAGTGCCTAAGAGCTGGGGAGCCCAGTCACTTAGGCACTCGCCTAGCATGCGAAAGGTCCCAGTGCTGCATAGAATGTTGCCCTTAACGGTTGCGTTGGGTGACTATTCAGGTGTAGGTTCGTCACTTGACTGTGGTTCGAAAATACGACGCCTGTCGCCAATAGCCCTTGTGTAGCTCTAGTGCGACGATAATTCAAACCTACCTACCAAACCAAAGAACCTCTGTGTTAATCTAAACTGAACAACTCGGCGCAACAGCCCATTAGAGGGCCAAGGCTTGCCGAGCCCATTTCAGCTTTTGTGACCTAGGATTCTGAGGTGCTAGGCATACGTCCCGGTAAGGTGGTCAGCCTCACACGGAACCCCCAGTGTTTAGTTTCCAGGCATGCTTGGTCCCTATTTTATTGACACACTTAAGAGATGAAAGTATGGGTCAGCTTTCCCCATTCTGGGATTCGATCCCCAGACCTGTAGCGTGGCAATGCAAAGCACTGCCACTAAGCCACTTTGCTTCCTGTGTTAATCAAGTGGAAATTTTTTTTCTAAGCCAGATTTCTCCGACTACTATATTGAATCTTTCTGAAATGTTTATTTTATGTAATAAATGTATCGGACTTGCTGGTTCTTATAACCTCAGTTTTTGAAATTGGTTCAAATATTTTGTTGAAAATTTATTTCTGAAAATTAAAAAAAAAATTCTAATTATAATTTGAAAAGTGGGATTATAGAGGCTCACTTGTAAGTCAGACACATTTATCGTTTAAAAAAAAACAATACAGTCTGTGAAATGTGAATTAGAAAAACTATATTTTTAATTGGATTAATACATCAGCACTTTAGTTTAGAGACCTGAGGTCAGTCAGGCTCATCTATGGAAACAATTATGTGTACAATTTCTAATTGATTTCTAGAAGGGAAATTTTAAGGTTACGTCTGAATAAAGTGTGCAATATACAGTTGCGAAAACTTTCTCAAAATCCCAACCAGTAGTGTTTAGTACTTGAAGTTATTAGTAAGAGTGATCTATTGAAGACATTATATAATAATTAAATAAAGAAGCTTTTTAAAAAATCCTGCCGATATCAGCATTTAAATAATTTTAAAATGCTTTTGATGTTTATGATTAAGTTATTACTCTTTTGAAATTCTTGTTAATCACTATCAGTACTTTTTCTGCTGCTCTGCATTCTTGAGAAAATTGTCATTGGTATTTGTTGCATCTTTTGTTAAGAAATAAGTTCAAAAGTTTTTCTGTAAGAATTGTATATGGAGATATCATACGAGACTCCTGTATACATTGTATATTTTTTTTAAGTTATTAATTTTATAGGCTTATGGTTATTAATATTTTATAGAAATAAAATTGTTGCAGTAAACTACACCAATAACCTCTTTAAGTTTCCCCCTGAAAATATCTCTTGTTGTAATATAACCTCCTGCAAAGTATGTATGGAGACAAGATATACTGCTCAAAACAATTAGAGGAGCACTTTGAGTACTTTTTGTTAAACCCTTTCAGTCTCAACTTTTTCTTTTTATTCTAAATATCTCAAATTTGTGACATAGATTCATTATGTATCTGCATCCAGAATGAAATGGTAGAAAACTGGAAACAAAAATCTTAATTTTTTAACTAAAATGTAAGGGGGAAAATTGGAATCATAACAAATGAACAAATTATAACAATAACTTTTTCAAAACTTGTTTTGTTAAAAATAGTCAATATTAATTTTTAAGCATCTAAAAATGCAAACTTGAAGAATCTAGTGTCAATGTTACCTTAATTTAGTAAGAAAAATTGGTAGCTGATGATTCTAAATAGATAAAGGCGGCCGGAAATAGAGCTTACTTTTCCCTCCTTTAAACTATTTAAATCATCTCTATTATCAAGAACTCTCAAACTAAAACTCTATAAAACACTAATCAGACCTGTGGTCACATAATGCAGCAGAGATGTGGACTACTACTCAGAAGGAGGAAAAGATGCTTATTACATTTGAAAGAAAAGTTCTAAGAAAAATATTTGGACCGGTCAGAGAAGGAGAGGTGTGGAGAATTCGAAGTAATCTGGAGTTGAAGAAGCTGTTGTTGAGACAGTCTGGAGTTGAGACAAGGAAAGGGATATTGTGGATATAATAAAAATCAAAAGGCTTCAATGGCTCAGACATCTCGAGCGAATGAGCGAGGAGAGAGCCGCAAAGAAAATCTTTAAAGGAAAACCAGAGGGAAGGAGGAGAGCCGGACACCCTAGGAAGAGATGGCTGGACGAGGCAGAAGAAGATCTAAGACGGATTAAGGTTAAAAATTGGAGGGTCAAAGCCAAGGACAGGAAAAAGTGGCGTGTGTGTTAAAGGAGGCCAAGGTCCTTCATGGACTGTAGTGCCGAGGAGTAAGTAAGTAGATTCCAAATGGAATCATTGGGGATGAAAGTGTATAAACCATGTGCTCCCCTGATTGTTTTGAGCAGTATCAGGGGTTTGATTGTATCGGGTGAAACCGCCCACCACTGAAAAATCCTAAAACCAAAAAGGAGTGATGGGGGTTGGGTAAAATAATTTGAAGATAACTAGGGCTAGAAGTAAAGTGAGAAATTAAGTTATCATAATTTTACTGCATTGTTTTATTTTTAGTTTCACATGGTTTATAAAATTATTGGATTATTGAGAAAAAGTCGAGCGCTGTGGCGCTGATGCTTAAGTGATTTAAAAGATATAAACTTAATTTCTTTTAAACAATTTTCTAGTCCAATTTTTTAGTTAGTCTAAAATAAAACACGGAGTTTGGAGTAAAGAATATTAAAAAAATCCCAGAATTTCGGAGTACCCCTGAAAAGTTTCTCCCCTGTAGTATTGAGGTATGTGGGCAAATTTACTTACTTAAGCTCTTCATGCCATCCTTGCCTACTCCAAGTCTCACAAACCGTTTAAACTTGTTTTGCTTATTAAAAAAGCTTACAATTGATTTCACTTGGGGAATTAACATTATTTAAAAATATATATTTATAAAAATACAGCAAAACCACATTAATTTAACAATTTGTAGATGTTTCCCAGAATAGTTTATAAGGACTTTTTTGTACATGTGTTTTAATTCCAAGTGCATTTCAAAGAATTTATAGAAACATCACCAATTGTAAAAAAGGAAAACTAATAATTTTTTTCTTCTCAGGATCTACTGCCGATACAACTGGTCAAAAGACTATGCAACCATTGAAAAATTGAACAAAAACTTACATGGTGTTATGATTACTCAAGGAGTAAAACCTCCAAAAAATCCATAACTGTATTTAGTGTAGATATTTTATCGTGTTTAAAATAAATTTAATTTAAATGTTTTTGTGTGTGTATGTTCAAACTATCAGTTCAACATTTTGAAACGTTTAAACACAAGAAACTTCAACGTAGAGAAACATATTTTATTAACTCCAGTATTTTGCATGCAACACAATTATATGTTTACATGCAATAGCAATTTGTCGGCACTGGTTATGGGTTTTTCCCTCTGGATATGATGCGATAGTGAGGCTTACTATTTATTTGGGAAAATCGATATTTGACAATATCGAACATTAAACGCTTGTACCTTTCCCAATCCTCCAAGATTTTTGGCCGTTGCTACACGCCCGCCAGGAAGTCAAATAGCAACCAATCATATCGGTTCCGCCTGCCGTATACGACAGTCGGACCAGAATCCGACTGCCGTAGCTTTAGAAACTGGTGTCCAGATGGAAACCAGATTTGGCATTATATCGTCACTTGTATTAATGTATTAATTTCTACAATGTTTACGAAATTGGAAATTTCCAAGCGGTTGCAGTGTTGTACTGTTATTATCTGAATACATAAATATGATTTTTAATTTTTATACGAATTATAAATAAGTTTTTATGCAAATTTAAACATTTGTTGATAAATAATTAGTTTTTTTTATGCAAAATTATATTAGTTTTTTATGCAAATTAAAAAAAATCATGAATAATTAGTTTTTTTAATACGTTTTTTGTGTTTCTTGAAAACTGATGTTCCCTTCAACAAATAACATTTGATTTCATTAATTTATTTAATAAATTTAGTAGAATCATTTTGCTTGCTATAGGTTAGGATCAAGGTATCGCTGTACAAACCAAAGAACTTCCTATAAAAAAAACTTAACATACTTTCTATGCTTTTGGTTCTTTTTTTATGGATTCGCTTAGTCTCAATACTTATATTAAATTATATATTCCTTACATCTCGGCGTTGTAAAATTATCTGGTGGTACAGGTACTCAAGTATAAAAAGTCTGTTACAAACTAGGTTACCTTTCGTGTGGGTAAATCTTGAACGTGAAAAACCCCTCCTTAGCATTAATTAATATACACTGATCAACGCAATTAGCGAGCACGTTTTACTTCCAACTTTTACTTCACTCCCAACTTTTTAATTTTCATTCTAAAAATCTAGAATTTGTGAAATTAGGTTCATAATACATCCGGAAAGAAATAGTAAAAAACAGGAGAAAAAACTTCTAAATTAGAACAGCAATCTTTTCAAAACTTTATTTGTCAAAAAAGAAGTTGAAATCTATCTTTAAACATCTGAAAAATGCAAGAACACCCTAAATTGACCCTAAAAAATTTAGGGTCAATTTATTTTCTAAAACTGTCTTAGAGTTAATTTTATTTTACCTTTGGTTAATTTTATTTATTGCAGTGTATTTCAAACCCAATACCTTTGCCGAAAAAGAAAAATTCACAAACATGATCATCCCCTCTGTATAATTCTTTGCCCCCTCTAAGTACATTAAGTAATGCATTCCTTATCATTTATTGCTTCATCATGTTGCGACGTTCTGTTGCAAAGTGAACTTTTTTGTTTTTGAATAAATGAGCAGTGCTGAAAGTGCGGGTAGACACGGGGTGACGCGTCACCCCACTTTTCAAGAAAATGGCCATCCATCCCCCCACTTCTTATATCTCTCAAATACATAATCCATTGATGGGGGGATGGGCATGGCATTCAAATTGAAGGCATCCCCCCACTTAATTTTTTCCCACTTTCTCCGCTGTAAATGAGGCTCACAAAATGCATCTTCACCATGTATATGAAGATTTTGTTTTTATAAATCCGATTTACAAATTATACAGGTTGATTTGACAAAATTTTTGCTATATAATTTTTTTAAAAATATTAATATGACACTAAAATACTAAATAGTTTTTATACCTTTATTACCATAAAGATAATAATTACGATTATTTCTCAATTATTTGTTGTTTATTATGAGAGTTATAGGAAATATAATGTTTTGATTTAGAAATTTGGTCACATTAGCTTTAGGCACAAGATTTTAAAGATAATTATAAACATTAACAATTTATATTCTGATAAGTTAAAATCTTAGAATATAAGGGAAAGCAACTGCTTTATTGAAAGATCTCTTTTGTTATAATTCATTTATTGGCAATACTGAACTAATATTTAAGGTTTCATATCCAGCACAGCATAAGCTGACATACTCCAACAAGCAATAAAAACTTAAAATATCATTTTCGTATTTCATTCATGCATTTTGTTGACAAAAAATTATTGAATTGCCATAATTTTTCAAACCTTAATTCATCAATTGAAGGTAAGCAGAAATACAGCTAGTGATGATAAGAGTTTTAAAAAAGGACAATGTTCTACTTGGGAAAACACTAATTTTAATCTTTATTCCAAGCTCATATTGTGTTTTGTAATAATTTCTTTATACCTTTCTGCGATAATTCAGGAATGAAACATATGAAGTATTAAGAAAACAGGGTATGATAGCAGCTTCTTAATCCACTGATTACAAAGATGACTATCTACTATCAATTAGCACGAAAAAATGTTTTATTTTTTTAACCCCCTCAACCAGTACTTATAAGCACCACTGAACCTGGCTAATTAAAAAGTACAAAAATTACAATGGAAATCAATTTCTTTCAAATTATCAAGAAATTTTGTTTCAATTTATTACCATTTGACAGTTAAGTTAAATAATTTGTAAGATATTATTAAAATAAAGTTAAGATTTAAAAAAAATCCATTAATAAATTTGAATGCATAAAATACATTCTTCCTAATGGTAATGAACTGACAAATATAAAATTTTATATTAGCTTGACTTTATTTTTCATCAAAGTTTACAACAAAAATTTTTTTTATTTTGTTCACACAGATAAGAAACAACATTTTAAAAATTTCACTTTATTATGCAAACAAATATTTATTGTATACATTACACATAATGATAATATGAACAAAACAGCTGCAATTTTATAGAAACTAGCTAAGCAGAATTATACATTTAAAAACTTTTAACTGAATAATTCCTAGACTTAACAATATTGAACTCAATATTAATGAAGTAGCAGTTGTGATTTAATACAAATAATAATGATGTAAATACATTGTTTAAATAATATTCTACTGTCAAAACTTTTAAAACCGAGGAAAAATTCCTGTTAATTTAAGAGAACAAGTACAAGTAATAATACTGCCATCAAATATCTCGAAAATTTAGACGCATTGCATTAATGTACAAAAGTTTAAAAATTGTTAAGGCAATAATTGCATACTATCTTGCATATTCTTGGGAATTTGATTGCCGACTTTTTTACTTGTCACTTAAAAAATAATATAAGCTTAAAATGAAGAATATTTCAAATTTATTCTTTTAATAACAATGAATACTAATAAATGGATTATATTTTTAGTTCTACAATCTGAACTATTTAAATTAACAACCGCATCCTGGAAGGCCAATTTCCGCTTCCTGGTGGATAAGAGAGTGCGATAAAAAAAAATTGGGACACGACTATTAAATCTATAAATGACATCTTTTCTACTCGCAACTTATAATTTGCAATGCAAAAAACAGCAACTTTAGTGTCAAGCAAATTTGCTCGAATCTACCTCTCAAATTTATACACAGATATTTTATTATCTTGATTTTTCCATTATCAATAATGCATGCTTAGTGTGTTACTTACTCATCACAATGGATTCCGAAAAACCAAACTGCAATGAGATGCCACTATCTTTTAATTTGGGACAAATCAAAGAGGATGGTCATTAGGATATATCCATTATTAAATCATAGAAAACCCACATGAACATATAATAGAATGCTGTAGACTGGGAATTTTTAATAGTAGCCAGTGGCTACCAGAATGACAAAAAATGATAGCCACATTTGGATTTATAGTAGCCAGTTTCAAATCTAAGTATATAAGGCAAAAATAAACTGCGATTTTCCACAAAACACAATTTTATTAAAGACATTTCTGATAAAAAAGATTGACAGTAAAAAAAGGATCATACCAAATATGTAAGTATTATGTGATTGGCCATTGTTAAAAGAAGAAAATTAATTTATGTACTTACTATATACTATTAGTTTCGGAGAATTCAAATCGCCATAATAGTTCATGAAATTTTCTCATATCAGAATTGTTTAAAGGAATAGTTGAGATCTTAATCAGCTGTAAATCAATCACTTGTAAATTGCCGCTATCGTAAAGCAAGATTTGAAAATCAAATTTGCATTTAAGATTTTCGTCGCCCAGCTCCATTTACGTCACACGGAGGCCGACCCAGTGACATCCACACAAAACACCGGCCAATGATGAGGGGAAAATTTCACCGACAAGTAACAACTGTCATCAAGTCTTTCTTTCCGACAGAATTGAATCTGAGCGTTTTATTATTATTATTATTTTAGAAATGCAGCTTCAGTATTAATTATTTGTTGAACAAAAATTAAAAAATATGATAGCCACTTTTGGCGACTGGGGTTCGATTTTTAGGTAGCCACTTTTGGTGTAATAGTCTCCAGTTGGCGACTGGCGACCGTTAATCTAGAGCTTTAATATAATAGCTGTATTTTGTAACTCTTTTACTTACACTTTCAATTTGACGTAATAATCCAGCTTAGTGGTAACCTGTGGAAATTATGCTATTATTCTTTAAACCATCAAAATGCATGTTTTACTCACCATGTGCATACTATCAGAAGATTTATTCGCAGTTTTCAGAACACTTAATAATTAGAAATCTAAAAGAAGAATATACTGACCTTGTGCTCTTCATGGTAGGCTGATTGCGCATGCATCGATGACGACATGACGAATCTACCTCTCAAATTTATACAGATATTTTATTATCTTGATTTTTCCATTATCAATATTGCATGCTTAGTGTGTTACTTACTCACCACAATGGATTCCGAAAAACCAAACTGCAATGAGATGCCACTATCTTTTAATTTGGGACAAATCAAAGAGGATGGTCATTAGGATATATCCATTATAAATCATAGAAAACCCACATGAACATATAATAGCTGTATTTTGTAACTCTTTTACTTACACTTTCAATTTGACGTAATAATCCAGCTTAGTGGTAACCTGTGGAAATTATGCTATTATTCTTTAAACCATCAACATGCATGTTTTACTCACCATGTGCATACTATCAGAAGATTTATTCACAGTTTTCAGAACACTTAATAATTAGAAATCTAAAAGAAGAATATACTGACCTTGTGCTCTTCATGGTAGGCTGATTGCACATGCATCGATGACGACACTTCCAATTTAAGCTACATTCTTTCGTCTGTTAAGACAGTGCGGCTTTTTTTACTTACATACGTCATTGTTAAGGTCATTTTATACCAATAAATACAAGAACTAACATCCCAAAATTCATCATACAAAGAATGGGGGGAAGAAGAATTAAGAATTGAAAAGTTTTTGCAAATCCTTCATGCAGTTCTCTAACTCTAGGCATGTGTTTTTCTTCAAGTAAGTTATTTTTATCAAATAAAAACATTTTATTTTTTGTTGAGAGATTTAAGCATTTAATTTAGAAAATTTTCGCATCAGACAATACAGAATCACAAAGAAAAAAAATTAAATGACTGTATTTACTTATATTTTCATTACTACTGCCCATATTTGATATAAAACCGATTTGAGCAGCATCCTACAAAAAGAGAATGTTATTTAACTTGCACTTTAGTCAATTATTAAACTTGCAACGCATGCTATGGAATAATTTAATACAATTTCAATTTACAAGCATTTTACAATATACAGCTAGCGAAATCGATATTACATCGGCATATTTTGAAATTGTTATTTACATATTTTCACACAATACTTCAGACCAGCGTTAGTTGTAGCTGAGGAATTTTAGACATTTCTTTTGACTAGCAAAACACACGTTCAAGATTAAGGGTGAACAGCGTTAATTTCTACGGCAATTAATTTAATCGTAAAACATAGTTAAGCAAAAGAAGTTACACAAATTTCATTCATTACTCACCACGTGCATACAGGTAGAAGATTCAATTTTTCAAACTAATAAAAGTAAGTACATACCTTAGACTCCTTAAAATATAAACACATAATAATTATTAATATTTTTATTAGTTGTGGCACTAAATCTGCATAATACGTTCGAAAAACTCAACAAAAAAAAAATATAACGTAACGAGCTTCAAGGCGGCCGACATGGGTTGTTGCGAAAAATAAATCGCCATCGCCAACTACTTTGAAGTCGCCAACTTCGGTGCCGAGTATTGAAGGCTGATGCGCATGCGTCGAAGAGGCTAACTTCCACTTCCTGGCGGGTGATAAGTCAGTGCGAAGATTTTTCTAGCCTGGAAGGAAGATACTTGGTTGGTACATACATATTCCGGTTTGTAATGTAATGTAATCGTTTCCGGCTGCCCATTTCTAGCCTCCGTCAGGAGCTTTAACACAGCCAATAACGTCTCGTAATTTAGAGCCCTGGTCAAGTGACGAAATCGACACCTGAGCGGGCACCCAACGGAAACTTCGAGCGACATCGTACGCTGACGCCGTCGGGACTTTGGACTCCACAGATTTAACGAGCAAGTCTGTCCCAGTGTACTCGGGCCCATCCGTCACGAGTTGGATTTTTTTCTACTATTTCCAGTACAGATATCCGATTTATAGGATGACTGGTAGTAAGTGGGATTCGAACCAGAAAAGGTTGGATCCTGAGGCTCACGCCTTAACCACTCGGCCACGCTCAGACCCGCTTATAAACCTTCGTCAAGTATGCTGCCATCTATCACGTGCTACTTCCAAGTGATTTACACATGTCCCTGAAGGGGAGGGAAATATTCTACAGGAAAGTGTACCCTTGGAAAATATCGCAATGACCGCCCACAGGACTTTCGGACCCAACAGATAACACGTACTCCGCTTATACTCAACAAACACCCATGCATTACCGAGAATTGAGCCCAGAGGCTTCAAAGGCTAGCTCTTTAACTATTGCACCACCAAGTCAGCTTTTGTTTTGTTTTTAGTAGGTAAGTTAACTGTTGCTAATTTTTAGTCTTCTTTGACTTGCATTAACAAAACCAAATTTGTCTCGTAACTTTAATTATTTGTCAAATTAAGAAGTACATGAGCGGACACCTAACGGAACTTAGAGCAACAAAATCGTAAGCTTTTCGTTACTATTCAATCCAAATACTTAATGTGAGAAATTGTAACAGTGTACCCGAGAACCGCTATGATTTTGGAGGATTTTTAAGAACCACGCAACAGATCGTCACGAAATTTGGCACATATAAATTCATCTCATCTCCGCAACAAACATAGGCTAAGAATTTTTCGAATCAGACTGCTCCTTCAATCGTTTTTGAACGTTTTAAGGGAAAAAATACTCCACTTTCGCTCAAAACCGGTATTTTTTTTCCCCTTTCGTAATGCCATTCAGCAGAAAAAATTAAATCAAAAATTTAACGAAAATAATTGAAATTGAAAATGTTTATTTTGTTCTGTTGCTAAATTCATAATTTCAAAAAGAATTAATACGTTTCAAGTGACGTAATCCATCCAGTCTCCCTTCTAGGATTTATTGTGCT
Organism: Hylyphantes graminicola; assembly: GCA_023701765.1. Classification (NCBI taxonomy): domain Eukaryota; kingdom Metazoa; phylum Arthropoda; class Arachnida; order Araneae; family Linyphiidae; genus Hylyphantes; species Hylyphantes graminicola. The sequence continues at coordinate 32,590,736 of CM043112.1, forward strand.
TTTTTAATTTGAATTATGAATTTTTTAATGCATTTTTAAGATAATAATACGAACTATGTTGGCTTTTGAGGGCCATCGCACTGGAGCTGCATATTAGGGTTTTAATGTCTTCCTTTTTTCGCCAAATACTTTGCCAAACTCGCCAAGTTCTTACAGAAAACGTACCAAATGAGCAATTTTTTATTAGCTGGTTGTGCGAATGTCATCGCACTAGAGCTGAATGGGTGTGTTGTAACTATATCTTTTCCTCTCCAAATTAGCAAAAAAAGCTCCAAATGAGCTTAAAAAATGGATTTTGGAAATCTTTATCGGTGAATTTTATATCGTTTTTAAATTGTTAAGGTAATATAAGTAGCGGTGTTCTGTACTTTACAACGAGCGGTAACAGCAACATAAGCTTATAAATTCTAAAACTGATTAAATGATAAATAAATTGAACTGACCTATATAAAAAAATTCAAATCGTTTGCTGTCTGCTGGAGTGGCTTATTTTTTTTTAAATTCTAACTGATTATTTTTTACTTAAATATGTATTCTTTTTAATTTGAGCTTCTTATAAAATGTATTTTTGAAATTAATATTAATCATTACTTATTGTTTTGGAGCCTCCTCCAAAATTGTCAACCTATATATTTTATATTAAGATTTTGTGAGACCCCAGCAAAAACCTACACCAATATCTTTTAAATGATATTAAAAAAGTTGCACAACAAATTTAAATGTTTTATGCTCTCTTTAAAAAAAAGTGTTTTAAAGTAATTATTGAAAATACAAATAATGTCACTCCTATATACATGCTCAAATTAATATACTCCAAGTCAGACATTTATTTTTCTAAAGCAGTTGTATATTGAAAACAAATTTCTTCTGTTTGTAGTGTAAAAGATATGGTGAATAATAGAAGACCAAATGGTATATATGACATTTATTTCCCAAAAAAAGAATTTTTGTAAAAAAAAATATATATTTATTTATATTTTGGGAGACTTTAACATTCTTTACCCATTGACTTGCAGCATATCCTCTTGTTGAATACCTTTAAAAAGGAATTAGTGAAATGTTTTTTCCATTCCTGATAATGAATCTTTATTTTGAGGCTGATAAATTGTTTTGTAAAACAATGTGATCATAGCTTTTCCATATAAGTTTCCGTTAAAATTATAAAATAAGCTTATTAAATTTTGTTTTGATTAGATTCTCCTGTGATACCTTACTGTGCCTAAACTTAGAAAAATGGTGTTGCATATTGTGACATCACAGGTAACTACGGTAAGATAAGACATTTCTCAGCTGGCGCAGCTATTTCGCTGCATTTGCTAAACTGAATATTTATAAGTATTTTGCTGAAAGACAGTAGGTGTCCCTTTATGAAGTTCCTATTGCAGCATGTTCCTCATGCATTTGAGGATTTGATAAAACGGTGTTTCTTTAGCAACATTTAAAGAAACGGCTTACAGCTTGGTATTCGGGGACAAAGATAATCCAATATCCTTATATATGATTAGCTCTATGGTTGAAAACCATCTTAGATCTTACGCTTTGCCACACATACTTTAGAAATGGATTAAAAATCTGAATTATGTTCTCCAGATTTTTTAATGTCATGAAAATGGCTTTATTCTTTACTGATTAAAATCAATATTTATTGATCAAAAGGCAAAGCCCTCTTTCAAATTGCGCAGAAAATTATTGCGATAGCAATTTTTTATCATTATCCTTCTAATTTTTTATCGATACGTAAATTTTTACACATCGGCAGTTACAGGCCTTTGCCTCTTGGCTAAGGCTATATACTTTGTATTTCTTTGTGGTATTTTTTCAGAGCACACTGCTGAATAAATAGTAGAGTAACTGCTGAGTGATAGTTTGTACCACACTTCACAAATGAGGTTTCTTGTTACTGTGAATGCGAAGATGTTTATTAAGATAACACTTTTGAGCAAATTGTTTGTTGCACATTTCACAAACATGAGGTCTCTCACCAGTGTGAATGACGAGATGTCTTTCGAGGTGAGTCTTTAGAGTAAATTGTTTGTTGCACACTTCACAAACATGAGGTTTCTCACCAGTGTGAATGAGGAGATGCTCTTTCAGTTTACCTTTTTCAGTAAATTGTTTGCTGCATACTTCACAAACGTGGGGTTTCTGATTTTGGCAGGGCTTACTAATATACGGTTTCTTTTCTGTAGGGATGAAGAGTTGTCCTTCAAATTTATCCAATGGAGTAAAATCTTCATGGTAAAGATATGAGGTTTCTCACCAGTGTGGATAAGAAAGTGCTTTTTGAGTGAACCTTTTTCAGTAAATTGTTTGTTGCATATTTCACAAACATGGGGTTTCTCACCTGTGTGAATGAGGAGATGCATCTTGAGATGACTCTTTCTAGTAAATTGTTTGTTGCACACTTCACAAACGTGAGGTTTCTCCCCAGTGTGAAAGAGGAGATGTGTGCTGAGGTGACACTTTTTAGTAAATTGTTTGTTGCATACTTCACAAACATGGGGTTTCTCACCAGTGTGAATGAGGAGATGTGTGATGAGATTACTCTTTCTAGTAAATTGTTTGTTGCACACTTCACAAACATGAGGTTTCTCACCAGTGTGAATGAGGAGATGCTGTTTGAGTGAAAAATTTTCAGTAAATTGTTTGCTGCATACTTCACAAACATGGGGTTTCTCACCAGTGTGGATAAGGAGGTGCTTTTTGTGTGCACCTCTTACAGTAAATTGTTTGTTGCACACTTCACAAACATAGGGTTTCTCACCAGCATGAAAGAGGAGATGCGTCTTGAGGTAAGTTTTCGTGGTAAATTGCCTGTTACACACTTCACAAACATAGGGTTTCACACCAGTGTGAACAAGGAGATGTGTGCTGAGATAACTCTTTCTAGTAAATGTTTTGTTGCACACTTCACAAGCATAAGGTTTCTCACCAGTGTGAATGAGGAGATGTCTTTCAAGGTGACTCTTTACAGTAAATTGTTTATTGCACACTTCACAAACATGAGGTTTCTCACCAGTGTGAATGAGGAGATGTCTTTTGAGGTGACTCTTTAAAGTAAATGGTTTATTGCACACTTCACAAACATGAGGTTTCTCACCACTGTGAACAAGGAGATGTGTGCTGAGGTTACACTTTTCATTAAATTGTTTGTTGCATATTTCACAAATATGGGGTTTCTCACCAGTGTGGATAAGGAGGTGCTTTTTGAGTGAACCTTTTACAGCAAAATGTTTGTTGCACACTTCACAAACATGGGGTTTCTCACCTGTGTGAATGAGGAGATGGGACTTGAGATGACTCTTTCTAGTAAATTGTTTGTTGCACACTTCACAAACGTGGGGTTTCTGATTTTGGCAGGGCTTACTAATATACGGTTTCTTTTCTGTAGGGATGAAGAGTTGTCCTTCAAATTTATCCAATGGAGTAAAATCTTCATGGTAAATTTCAGAAGCATGAGGGTTTCCTGCTGCATGCATAAGGCTCTGATTTTTCTCCATTGTTATCCTATAAAGAAAAGTTAACAATAAATTTGTTAGAAAGACAAATGCTGGAAAATCATATCATAAAGGTAACGGTATTTTTTATGCAGGTGCTGGACAGTAAAGGCAAAAAAGATTAAAAAAAATGAAAGGTTAAAGGTGAAGAACAGGGGTTCCCAACCTTTTTACACCTGCTTACCACTTGACTTTTTAAAAAAAATTGGCGTACCGCCAGACCTAAATATTTTGATAAACGTATAATATTTACTCTTCAAAAAGTGCATAAAGTCTTTTTGAATTAAATTCCTGAGGTTAAAGGTTATATATATGTTTTGTTATGACATATGCTTATAATGAAGGGGAAATAAAAGATTAAAATGGCATTAATTTACAGTTTTATTACTTATTGGTCTAAAACCATACAAATAAAAAATTAGCACAAACTCAGCAAAAATTCATCATCATACAAAATATACTTTTATAGACTTAAATGTGAAATTTGTTATTTGCCTGTGATAAATCAAATTATCAAAATTAGGAGTGATGGAATTTATCTTCTTTTCTAGAATACATGGACCAGATCTAGCTGTTTCTTGGTCATGAAGGTTTAGTAACTACAGGGTGTTTAGAGTTGGTCCCTTAAAGTCCCTTTTTTTATTTTCGATCCCCTTTTTCACGTTTGGTACCTTAAGTCCCTTTTTTTTAAAAAAAATATTACCATGTGACTAGCTTGCGCCATTTTTTTCCCAAAATTCTTTGTCACTCAGAAATAAGGATTGGGCATATTTGTTACTTTCCGTTGGAGAAATCCTTTGCATCAACATTTGAATAAAAACTTCTTAAATTTGAAGAAATATCTAAAGTCTGTGTTCCAATTGAGCAATATTGGTCACAAATTTATGCTTTACAAAATTCAAACAATTGTATTAAATAGCCTGCTGTGTCTAAAGTAGTAAAAGCCATGCTATCATTGTCTCATGGTAGTGCATCTGTTAAAAGAGGCTTCTCTACTTCTGGCAACGTTTTAACATTCGGACAAGACTGCAATGACTGTCAGGGGATAAAATGAATGGTGCAGCATTCCCTGAGCAAGAGTCATCTCTTCAAAATTCTTCCGTTTTATGGCACTCTCCAACCTCTTTGTGGCTTTGTCCAACACTTTGTCAGCTACTTTCTTTGCTTTCATTTCTTCTTTTTTTTAGATATTAGATTTGAACTTGGAATTTTTAATTCATTAGCTGCTTCACTGAAAAAATGTCCGCTCCTAATAACTTGTATTGCAAATTGTTAGATTAGGTAGGAATTATCGTTGAGGGCCATTGGCGATGGGCGTCGCATTTTAAAACGACTTTCAAGTGACAAGCTGACACCTGAATAGGCACCCATCGCAACCGTCAAAGGGTGACATCATTCACAGCGTTGGGATTTTGGGTGATATTTAATGTGTACTTCCTCTGCACGGTTGTTAGTCGTCGGACATTTTCGGCTGCATGGGCCATTTATAGGTCGGCAGTTACTTTGGGGAAGCCTGGACCCGAACCTGGGACCTTTTACATGCTAGGCAAGTGCCTAACTGACTGGGCTCCCCAGCCCCAATGCAAATTGTGAAACTGCTTCATCAAGATCTAAGGCAAATTTATGTTTCTTCTCCTAACCTTGAATTCATGCTGAAAAAACTTGTTAGTATACTATCTTATAAGTTGCTCATCATTAGCATAACAATAAGTTACCATGCAAGTTGCAATAGTTTAATACACTAATAATTTTCTTCATGTTCTTCTGTTTTTCTTGTGTTTCTTTTAGTCAGGTTTAAGGCTGCTCATCATCCCCATACCCATTCCTCCTTCGTTCAGGCTTGCTAATGGTAAGTCTATGGGGGAAAAATGGTTTTTGTTCCAAAAAAAAGCAATGAAATTATAGGAATATTTTGATGTGTTTTTTTTTCAATTCATAAAACTCCAATAAGGTTGTGCTTATAGTGGTTATTTTTTTAAAAACGTTATTTACCTGTTTTTGATAGAAAAAAATTTGGATTAAAAAAATTGAATAACTTTTTAAAAAAATAACCTCTAAAAGCACAACCTTATTGGATTTTTATGAATTAAAAAAAACGCATCAAAATATTCCTATAATTTCATTGCTTTTTTTTCGGAACAAAAACCATTTTTTCCCCATAGACTTACCATTAGCAAGCCCGATCGAAAGAGGAATGGGTATGGGGGTGACGAGCAGCCTTAAAAAGAACTCGGGTTTTTCCTTAATTAACAATTTTCTCATTTCCAACATGGCTTAAGCACTTGTCGATTTTTTTAAGTGGTCCCTTAGGTCCTTTTTTTTAAACTTTAGGTCCCTAAGTCCCTTTTTTTAGGGGTCCAAGGTGCAAAACACCCTGTAACTACAACAATTTAAAAAAGTGATGCATTTTGGACATCATGTAAACGAATTTTAAATTATAAATGAGGATTTAATATACACACACACACACACACATATATATATATATATATATATATATATATATATATATATATATATATATATATATATATATATATATATATATATATATATATATATATATATATATATATATATATGTATAGCAATTAAAGCAAATCTTACTTACAACGTTATAATATTGAAAGATTTATTTTCCAATTTCATCAGAAACAAAATTGAGAACGATACTAATAAAGAAATGTATTTTTACCGTTAGGCGCATTCACTGTACACTGAGCGACATCACGAGGCTTTAAATGTTTGCACTAAAATTATGAATTTGGTAATTTAGTTTTGATTACTATTCGATCAAGCAAAAAATTTCAAACAAATAAATTTTAGAAAATAATATCGATGAGAAGAAGTATACTGAAAACATATTACCTGAGATAAAAATTAAAAACCTCGACGAACGATGAGACGAGACGCTTTAAGTTTAACTGTTCTGTTTTAGTTAACTGAGTTTATCTTGGACTACTTCTAGATTTCCGTGGGAAGCTTTAACACAGCTCAATTTGTTTCGTAATTGAAATAAAACTTTTCGTCAATTGACGCAGATTTTAGTGACGCATGGCTGTGGAAATTGATGTACTGCTGGCAAATTGATGGTAGGCGAATACCCAAAATTCTAAAAATTTTACTATTTCTTTAATCTTTTCCAAATTTGGCATAGTGATTTCAAATCTAATGAACAATGCTTTTTGGGCAATTTTTTTTTATTTAATTATAATTGATTTATTTTAAACGGTGTTTTTCAACTCAAAAAAAGAGTTTACGCTGCTAACACTTCTAGCTTCTAGCATAAAAAGTTTTACATTAATTTACCTGAATTTTCTTACAGATGCTCTTGCAATATATATCTGTACCATGAACCTCTAACATCTGGTGTAAATATACAAGTTTTCTTTTTTTTTTTAAATGTACAAATGTAAGTTAATTGAAAAAATCCTTTTTTTTTGTGGTTAATTTATAACATTTTTCTTAATAACTTCTTTTCTTGTAATTTGTATGTAACTCTAGAGGGTCATTGCATGCATCAGTTCAAAACGAAGAATTTAACACATAATAAATGTTTATAGGATCTAGGCCAACAAAGCTCATCTCTACAAGACTCTCCTAAGACCAATTACTACTTACGCGTCCCCCATTTGGGGTAATACATGTCCCAATACCCTTAACTTTTTTGAGATCCTACAAAATTAGATTGTTCGTCGGCATATTGCAGGTGGTTTTGGCGGACAGCTGATCTTCGAATTCGAAATAACCTCAATCCTCAATATCCCAACTCCTAAGTAATCGATTTTTTTTTTTTTTTTTTTGGCAAAATCTCCACGAAGTTCTTCGATGACGGTGATAATAACTCAGAAACCTCACTTAACCTTCGTTAACTTACGGATCAGCATTTTTTTTTCTAGCTTCTGTTTCATGATTATCCTACTTGGTTTTACTAGCGTCTTTTTTCTGATATTTGCATTTTTATGAAGGCCACTTCTTCTTAACTTGTTTTTACCTGTAGCCCAACAGGTGACAGGTCTAATCTGTTTTTTTTTACCCAGCCATACCGGAGAGATTGACGCCTTCTGCTTCGGCGTTTGGCGAGGCCATTTGACGAGGAGCTCTAAAGAGCTACTGGTGACTTCATCAGTCGGAAGTTATGAAAGTGCAGCGCAATATGCAGTAGAGGCAGTGATTTTTTTAAGAATCTTTCACTGGGCGACATTGATTAAATTTTTATTTATATTATATTTTTTTAAGGGGGGGGGGGGGGGCGGAGCAATTTATATTAGTCATTTCAGGGTAATACCCTAGTGTAACTTAAGGATTTCATAAATTGGGGAATATAATTAGTAACTGAATTAAATGTCTCAATTTAAATGATTTCACAATCCCATTTATTAAGTTATTGGCTTTGAAATTTTTTAAAAATAACCCATTTAGTAAAATTTGGATGATATTAAACAGCTGTAGAACAGGAACTTAGATATAAAAACTTTGTCGAGATAGGTCCACCATGTACCTCTAGGTTCAAAGTCCATAAATTAAAATATATATGATTCTAAGCATTGTTAAATATATGTGCAAGAGTCCACCCCCCCCCCCCTCCCTCGCCCCCATTGCCTTAATTTTAAATAATGAATAAGAAGTCTGTGCCAAGTTATAAATTATTAAATCAAATTAATTATTATTAAAATGGTTTTTGATGGGCAAAAGTACTTCCAATATAATTTAAAAGTACATAATTCCAAAAATAATTAGTTTTCCATCAGCATCTCCCTTTTTCCATTTTAAAAAGTAATTTTATTTTTTTCATTGAGTTTTACTAAAAGAAATTGATTCTAAGCTCCTGCATCAAATCAGCTACTAATTAAAACTCAGTTCGATTAGAATGTTCGAATAATATATATATATATATATTTTAAATAAAATTGATAAGTCTTGCATCCAGTGCCACGGCCCTGTAGCAAGACAAAGGATCCTGCACCTGTAACAGGCTGCCAAAATCTCTATCGTAAGATGACTAAATTTTGTATAAATATTTGTTTATAATCGTACAAATTACAATAATAAGCAGGAGTAAAATAAAGTCGATTAAGTTAATTCATTCATTTGGAAAATTATGCAACAAAATTGATTTTTTCAAATCTACGTATATGATGTACTTATCAGGGCAGATAAACAGCAGTAACTTCCTAAATGACTTGGATCATTGTTGCAAGCACTCAATTACTCTAACAATTAAGAAAACATACTGGAAAAATTTATTTCAGATCAAAAATGGTAGAACTCATTGTTGCAATTACTGCAGTTTACCTGCCCCATCACGGCGGTTATCTTATATACAGAAGATGACATTAGCAGGGCTGCCAGTGCAAGAAAGCTTTGAAAATAGTTGCTTTAGTAGCCTCAGATGTTAAAAAATAGTAGCCAAAATAGTATCCTCTTTTACCTAACTAAATAAACAACTTTTAATTGTTAGATAATATAATAAGTAATTTCTTAAAAAATATTTGCATTGAATGTTATCTGCGATTACACAAATTTTCCAAAAAAGTGATATATTAGTTTAATATGCTTCGATGCACAATTTTAAAAACTAAAAATTTAAACTTGTATTAGTGCAAACCTTAGAATTGTAGCACTAACACTCAGTTGAACGGATTGATAAAACTGCCTAAGTTTTTCGGATGCATTGCAACAGAAAATTTCATGTTAAATTATTAAACCAATTTGTATATAATTGTTAGAGAAATTTATTTTGGAAAAATATTTTAAATCTACTTATTTGTATTTGAACTTAATTAGCAAATTACATAAAATTTTTTTTTAAAAATTGTTAATGATTGGATAATTTTTGAGAAACAGTCAGAAAAGTACCTTTTTTTTTTATCCTCCAAAAATATATTATATATCGCACACCCAGATCTAAACAGGTATTAACTCAAAAAAGCACTTTTTTCAGAAAAGGCGAAAAACTGATATTGTGTCCCTGTGAACTGCAGGAGTTTTCTTTATAAATGGCATGCTTAGAATATGCAACTAGAAGAAATATATTGTAGGAATCTTGTGTTTTCATCATGTTTTGGGGCTGAAAATTAGATTTTCGTAGTTATTTCCCTACTGCTTAATAATATTTGTATATTTGTTTCATTATTTTGAGTTGAGCCCTTGTTGGTGAATTTAGTTTTGAGTTGGCTCTCTTTTGAAGAGGTAACATAAATTTAAAATGTAATAGTATTTTGTATTATTTATAATTAGTGCAATTCATAGAGTGGTCTGTGGACCAGCAGTAGGGATATATTGGAAAATAATTTAGCAAAAAAACAATAGAAAGACTGAAATCTATCAATATAATTATTAATAATGATAATTCTTAGTATTAGATTTCCTTCTGTTACGTCCCAAAAGTAGCACACGACATCTTTTGGCCTTAAATAACTGATAGTCAAATTGGGGCAGTTGATCCTGGAATTATAAAAAAATAGGGACATTTGTCTCTTCGGAATCTGAAATACTGCTTGTCGCTTGTAAGTTATAAACTGCTGTGACGGGACCATCTGTCTTATCTTTGTCATTTTCCTTTTCAATTCTTGCCAAAAAAAATTCTTGCTTGAATGTGGAAGACGTGGCTACAAGTAACCCATCCCCTTCACGAAGTCACGAATTGTATGATCTCTGCAGATATCGGTCAATGATTTGTCACTGGAAATAAATTCTCTGGTTGTTAGAGCTCTCAATCATTTGAATATAATTTATAAAAGTATAACACTCTGTTTAATTTGTGGGTCAATAGTTGGATGATGGTCGAGTTTTCCTCTAAAATCGGCTTCATTAACTCCTGATTCCGTTTTCTTGGAAAGTACTCTTTTTATCGCTTTATAGCTAAAGTTAAGAGTGACTTATAAAAATGGCTGGCAAACTTCAATTTTGGACCCGTTAACCTTAAAATAATTGGCGGCGTTAAGCGCTCTAAAATCTTGTGTGCTTGAGTATCGATATTTAGGCTTTATTTGTTGCGAGTGTCGTACTACAAATTCTCTGTCTTTCAAGCTTGCTGAGTCCCCAAAATACATCAAAGAGCTGTTGCCTAGACATTTCATCGATCTTATCTTTGCATTTTAGCCGTCTTTTTTCTCCACAGGGCGGTCCAAGAAACAAAGATTGGTTGGCTTTATAAGAATTTCTTAACACTTTTGCGACTTTCAAGATACATTTAGCTTTTTTACTATTCTCTTTATACGCTTTTCTTCTCTCTCCTCGGTCTTGTGGGAATATATTTCCAGCGTAGCATTTTGAGGGTCTACTTCCCAGATAGCAATTTTCATTTGCAACAAACTTGCATCAAACTTACAATGCAAGCCTGCACACTTGCAGCAAGTGTGCAAAGCAAGCCTGCAAGTGTGAAGCAAACGTGATTCAAACTTCCTAGTTGACACGATTCAAACTTGCTGGAAGTTTGCATTGCAAGTTTGAAGCAAACGTACGAATCAAACCTGCAAACTTGCAATAAACTTGTTGCAAATGTTTATTTTCCTTGCTTTTAAACTTGATGCAAACTTGCTATGCAAACATAGCCGTGATTGACAGTTGGGGGGGGGGGTTACGTAGGCGTGGGGGTGTTGGGGGGGGGGGTGCTTTGGGGCGGGGTCGTTGTTGGGGGGGGGGAGGAGAGGGGAAGGTGTTTATTGGGGGGGGGGGGGCAGGAGAGGGGGAAGGGGTGCGTTGGATGGCTGGTGGTGAGGGAATCATTGAATTGGCCATCCCGTTCTATTTTGTTTGTTTTATTTTTTAAAAATTGAATAATGTTCATTATAATAAGAAGTCTGATACCAAAAAGAAAGCTGTAAATGATGCATATTATTTAAGGCAGGAAAGCGTTAAGTAATCAATTTATTATAATACATTGATTACTTAATGGTTTCTTAGCAGAAATAATAATCATTGTTTACAGTTTCTTTTGTATCATATTTTTTACATTAATGAACATTTTTCGTTTTTTCAACAAAACAAACAAAATCAAACAGGGTAGGCAATTCAATGACAGACCACCACCCATCCAATACACTTATAATTATTAATTCTGGAGTTAAACAAAGTGTAGGAAAACATCACCTGTAATTTGAAAATTTTATGTAAAATATAAATTTAATCTGAATATAAGTTTATTTGCATAGTACACATAGTACAAATTTAGCTGAATTCCAGACTCCTACATGAACTAAATAAAGTTATTAATTACCTACATTAAATTTTTAATTGCTTTTTAATAAGAAATATTTTATCTTTGGTTCTTGGCAGTAACAATCAAAACAAATGGACACAGAAAATAAAAAAAAACAATAAAGTTTATTTATATCAGATGACAAACTTGATTAAAAGTTATGTTTCAAACTATAACACACAATTATTTTGTTAGAAGTAGTAATAATACAGAAGCTAGAAACAGTTAAAACAAAAATGTAGCATTAGTATTAGATACAAATATAAATAATCAATTATAAAAAAAAGGTAATTTTTCTTAAATGATTAGCATTTATACATTGACTACATATATACTGCACGTGCTACCACAATTACAAAATAATTTAGTAGATATTTAAAAGAAATGACTCAAAACTGAACATTATTTTGTCATTGAATATATAAAAACAAGTTTAAATAAAAAATTATTTATGCTCATCAATTAATTTTTTCCATTGACTTCTAAGTAACCAGTGACTTCAAAGCATTTTACAAAATCATTTATGTTCATGTGCATAAAAAAATTAACTGAAACAAAACACAGTTTTATGAAATCAATTACACAAATTTTCAATTTTTGCATTTTCTAATTTTATATATGCGATTTGATGTCGTTTGGATAGATTCACATCACACTACAGCTACACACTAAGAATTTTTCTTCAATTTGTAAAGAAAATGTAGTTTGAATTATCGTCGCACTAGAGCTACACGAGGGCTATTGGCGATGGGCGTCGTATTTAAGAACCACAGTCAAGTGACAAGCCAACACCTGAGTAGGCACCCAACGCAACAGTTGGGGGTGACTTCGTACGCAGCGTTAGGAGTTAGAAGGATATTTAACGTGCACTTCCGCCACACGGGTCGTCGGACATTTTTGGCTGCACGGGCCGTTTATAGATCTGCAGTTATCTTGGCGATGCCCGGACCCGATCCTGGGTCCTTCAACATGCTAAGCGAATGCTTAACCGACTGAGCTCCCCAGCCCCCTGAATCTGAAAAGAAAAAAAGAATACATTAAAAAAAGAATTACAATTAAAACAAAGAGAGAAAAAAATTTAATTCATTTTTTAATATTTTTTCACTAATTATGGAAGCAGTATTTCAGTAACTATGGTCAGATATTTAACAACTGTATTAATTTAGAATCAATTTTAACGCTTATTATTTAACTGTTTTTTTTTAAGTTGACATTTTATCTTGTTTACACTTAGAAGTATTATAAATTAATTTTTAAAAATACTTTCCGCATAAAAGAGTGCTTAAAATATTAATTTAATCGTTATTTTCGTTAAACATTTTCTGAAAGTGCATATTTTAGGACAACTGTACCTTCTTCTCAGTAACTACTCAATATTTTGCTTATATTTTCTTTTGCATACACTACACATTAAGAACTTTTACTCAAGCAGACAAATGCTTTTAAAGAAATATTATTTTTTTCAAAAAAAGTACATAAAAATTACCATTTTAACATAGGCTTCAATGGAAGCTCCGGTCCCCAACAGGAGCCTCTATTGAATACATTTGGATTTTAACTATACAACATCAAGCATACTCATCTAACGTCTACAATTATTTTTCTTCGTTAGGCTACATATAAAAATATATTAAAAAGATAAATAAGTGAAAGATACTTCAAAATCTCACCGATGGATAATTCCTACCTTTTAGTCTGTTATGTTGTCAAATAACTGCTTCAACTGCCTTAAGCAATACACCTGAAATGAAAAAAAAAATATTTAAAAAAAAGAACCTGGCAATTAATTTTTTAACAGTTAAACCGTGAAAAGCCTGAAAAATTGGCAACATAAGAATTTAAAACAGTAATTTACACATATAGAACCATGCCTACACAGTTTTATATTTATGATACAATAACTGTCAAACACATCATTCATATTCAAACCAACATTCTTATCGCCAAATTTGCTGTAGAAATTTTAATTTTTAGGTAATTATTATCCATTTGATTCAAATAATCATTGATCAAAATAGAATGTCATACTCTTTTATTAGTCGAATTTTTTATTGCTCTTTAAAATTGTTATGCATAATTTTTTTTTATAATTGCGTGAAAAAAATAAGACTTATAATATTAAAAAAATACAGAGATGTATCGATCTGCTTTTATTTAAATACTAGTTGATGTACCTCGTGTTGCACGGGTTGGAAAATAATAATTACCAAATCGATATAAGTGTATGTACCATACTACCATTTATTCAATGACCATCGCACAACCAACCAGCTAATAAAAAAATGCTCTTTTGCGCGTTTTTTGTAATAACTTAGCGAGTTTGGCAAAGTATTTGGCGAAAAAAGGAAGACATAAAACCCTAAAATGCATCTGTAGTGCGATGGCCTTCAAAAAACAACGTAGTTCTGTATAAGCTGAACTGTGTATTTAAAAAATTCATAATTAAAATCATTTGGGCACAATAAAACAATAGAATGGGGACTGGTAGAATAACGCCACATGAAATATATATTAATTATTTTTCCAAATTATTAATTTAGTTTCTGAAGGCAATGAACAAATATTAAACAAATTAAAAATTTTCAATTTCAATTATTTTCTAAAAAGTTTTATTTAAATTTTTCTGCCAAATGGCATCACGAAAGGGGAAAAAATGATCGGATTTGAGCGAAAGTGGTGTATTTTTTAAATGAAAGGACACATGAAATCGTTCGTAAACAATAGAAGGAATGGTCTAATTCGAAAAATTATTAGCCTATGTTTGTTTTGGAGATGTGACAAATTTTTGTTCCAAATTTCGTGACGATCTGTGGCGTTGTTCTTAAAATTTTGCCTCCTATACAGACAAACAGAAGTCGCCTTTTATGTAAATAGGTATTAATGCGCGTGAAATATTTTTGGACCAATGACATTTTTTTCACACAATTATAAAAAAATAGTGTTTGCATCGCATGTGAAAAGTAAACTTTTTAAAACACGTGTCCTTATTTCACTCGCTCGTGAAATAAAATCCACTCGTTTTAAAAAGTATTACTTTTCACACTTGTTGCAGAAATAACTATTTTTTAATGTGTTTATATTTAAATAATCGAGTTATAAAACCAAAATTTTAATAAAATTTATACAATTGGTTTAATTATTGGAAATGAACCATCATGCACATTCATATTTCATTTTAATTAAGTTTCTTATGAAAAAAGTACAAAACTCTTTGTACATGCATGCCGTCACTTGACAGTGGTTCTAAAATAATATATAGCCAATAGCCCTCGTGCGACGATAATTCAAACCTAACTAACATATTTAGTATCTGCGTATATTTTTTCAAATGTTTCTTCTTATTTATTTTTACAAAAAAATTAGGGGTTAAAAGTTAATTAATCTTGTAATGCATGAATTTTTTTTCATCCCAAAAATATATTTTTGTATCGTTTATACTCATACATTATGGAAAAAATACAGAAAAAAAATAACTGCATTGGAATTTAAATAATTTCAATTTTAGAATTTTTGCCTTATGACAAAACCAACTACAGAAATCGTACTAATTTATCGTTTGATGGAAGAATTATGTCTTTTGAAGAATTAAATAATGTTTGTTTTAATTGAATAAAAATATGAAAAACATGGTAAAATAAAATTCACTCCCAAAAACTTTTATGAAATAAATTGACCCTAAATTCTTCACGCTTGCATTCTTAGAAGTCTAAAATTTGATTTTACTTCTTTTTTACAATCAAAATTTTGAAAAAATTATTGTTATAATATATTCAAAAGCTATAATTCCAATCCCCCCCCCCCTTAAATTTTAGTTAAAAAAATTAAGTTTCACTGTTTTTTACTATTTCAATCTGGATGAATAAGGAATCTATTTCACAAATTTTGTATATTTTTTAAATAAAAATAAGAAGTTGGAACTGGAGGGGTAAACAGAAGTACTCAAAGTGATCCCCTAATTTTTATGAGCAGTGTATATTCGGTCGTTGAAGTTTGCAAACAAATAACCAACTCGCTCCTGATTGGATAACCCCTCTCAGCTTCCGGTGTAGCACTTCCGCTGTTGTTGTTGGTGGTTTGTTATGGGTTTTGGCGTTTGACCATATCGAAGATGACGAGCGAATATTTTAAAAAACTTGATCTTTTACCTCAACTACGATACGCGGAAAAGTTACAAATTTCAGAAATAGAACTTCCAGATCCTTTGGATGTTGATGTAAGAGAAACTGTTTTTGTTGATGACACAAGAAATTGGCCTGAATTGACGTTCGGTGACATATACATGTACCTTGTTGAAACTGTATGTTGGTACACCAAAGAACAATTTCGCAGCTATAAATTGCTAGATGGCTACAATGTTTTCTCCAGTGGAAAAATTAAAAAAATATCGACCTATTGTGCGCCAGACAGGATTGCCTGCATAATCGTGGCTAATGTAGAAGCAGGGCAAACCCTTGGCAAAATCTATACTCCCTGGGTCATTTTGGAAAGAAATGGAAATATTCTTAGTGCACACTGCACTTGTATGGTAGGGTAAGTAAACTATTTTAATCTAAATTACTAATTTTTATAAGCATTTCCTCTGATTAAGCAGTATTTTGAAAACTTTGCAATTTTGGCGACTTTCTTCATTAAAAGGTTGCAAATCATATTTGGATATATAGGTTAAACTTAAATTTATTTTAATGCATCATTATTAATAATTTATAAGTCAATGACAAATTTTAAACATTTTGGTACTGTCGCTGCCACTACTCGTTTCCAGCCATGAATATCGTGAGAAAATAATCAAAACATGCTGATGCCCAGTCCGGATGGTTTGGATCCGTTGAAGGTTGACCTTAAAAGAAAAGAACAGTTATTATATGTGACATTTATTAAAGAAATATGTTGATATTTATGTACTGCATAAACTAGTTGCTCACACATTGCCTAGGTCCACAAGGCTTGGGCCCATAATTTATAAGGGCCTCCCAAAACAACTTAAAGTACATTTTTATTAGCGGGTAATATAAAAAATAGTTTCATATTAATTTATAAGCATATAAAATTTTGGTTTTTTATAAGTTTTTAAATAAGCTTCACCTATGTTACTTACACAGAAAAATATTTTACAAAACTTGAGTGGTTATAAATTACCCAGAATTCACTCTAAATTACATTATTTTTTAGGAAGGGTCCCCCAAGCCTTGGGCCCCAACTTATCATGGTCAGGACCTGCACACAGTATATTAGTTACATACTAATATATTCATTAAATTTAAATGCTTTAATTTTCTTAATACATTTCTGTATACTGCTTTTAAGAAAAATTTCTGCTACATAACTAATTCCATTGCATTTTATAAAGATGATATTGATATTAAGTATTAATGCATGATATCCTCTGGACCTCTGGTCATTCTCTTGTCAAAACAGAGTTCAAACTGTCAATCTACCAGCTCAGAATTCTTACACCAAGGTCATCAAGTATCTGTGTATGTATCTGTCAGAAATCACAAGCACTGACAAAAAATACAATGCACACAAGGTGTTCTATCTACATTCAGTTTTTCCAAAACATCTTCAAGCAGATTACAGCTATATAATATTGATGGATAATTATGTATTTAAACTAGCCAATTACAATAAAAAAGATAATGCTTACCTGATATAAAGTGTTTACTACAAACTACACTTGCTGAAGTTGGAGTCCAGTTTTCCCTACGAATCGCTCGAATCCACGCAGCTCGTTTTGCCATATCCTTTGGAAACCGAAATACTCTAACTTTCGAAAAATCATTCATTCCAGATCGCATGGAACACTGTGGAACAGAGCAACAGCTTCCTTTCTTTTTCGAATTGTACAAACTACTCATTTTAAATAGAAAAAAGCAATAATTTTTTGGATTCGAAACCGATGATAAGCACGCTGTGTAAATAACAACAACAGTACGACCGGAAGTACGCAGGGGTTAGAGCACGAACTTCCGATTAACAGCGCCCTCTAGCCAACACTTCTCACTTCAACCAGCGAATACTCTCCAAAAGTGGTGGCTAGGCTTGATCGGTACATTGATATTGATCTGGTCAGATAAATTCTCATTCTGATGACTCTGAGAATTTTTTTTTAAAATAAAAACGTTAGTTGGTGACTTTTTTTTTCTATCCTTGACGCCCAGATCTAACACTCTTTGACCATAGTACTAATCTTATCTTCAACTCTTTGAACAGGTCTACATTTGTTTTCTTGTAAACTCAAGTATAACAAATTAAAGTGTTCAAACACATGAGCTAAGTACCTAACACAGTAAAGCCAAGAGAAATTAGTAAGAAAATTTTGAGTGATAGTTTTCCCCTAGACTCTGCTCATTCAGGAAGCTGCCAAAACAGAAATTCTGTTAGCATATGAAATATATGTAATATATTTTTTATTCTTATATATATAGCATCTTGCGGACCCTTCTGGCATAGCTCGCGGACCTCTGTGGGTCTGCGGACCACCTGTTGGGAACCACTGGTGTGATGAATCCACATTTCTCCGTTTTTGAAATGCTTCACCGGATACTGGTTCACAAAAATGCTTTTGCCGATGAGTTACATGCAATAAAAACTGCATTTTTAATATGCTTCTTTTACGAATATATACCTCATGTCCGCCAGAAATTATCAATACATATCCAGCTATAAACTTATGCTAACAAAACTGGTAAAAGGTATGTATTAATTAGTTAATATTAAATATGTATTTCTTATTAATTGAATTATCTCATGGTGCCATCTGGTGGCGTATGGCATGCCATGTGCTAGGGCTTGCAAACTGCCTTATGGGATAATACTGGTTCACAAATGACTTCACGTTTCCCCCCTAGGGGCAGATCTGCTACTTTCTAAATCTAAGGACAAACCTCCCAAAAGTTCCAAGGCCACAACATCGCTGAGAAAAGGGGCTTGGAGCAAATCACAAATAATTCAATACTTGCGAGTTTCGTCGTTGGCTTCATGGCGAAAAACTGCTCTCCTGATTAAAGCCAATGTTTCATGTGGCCTCGTACTGAGGGGGGAAAGCGCTTACTCGGTTTAATCGTTTTGGCCACCTGCGCTGCTAACTTTCGTGTACAATGTTGCTCAACATTTCGTTGGGTGCCCGCTCAAGCATAGCCTGATTTCCGCCAGGGCAAACAGAGCAATGTGTCCTGGGCCCACATTTCAAGATAGGGCCACCAAATTTGCTTAAAAAAATAATATTGAGGAAAAAGTGTGCCAAAATTAGTTAATATTAATACAAATAATAAAATTGTATCCAATGCTGTTAAATTTTCAAAGCGAGCCACTATAATTATTATATCCTTTGTTATTTTTATAAATTTTGTGCTGGGTGTGAACAAAAATTTTGTACTTTGTTTTTTAAATATGATATGGAGCATGACATGATTATGACATTCTGATAGGTTGGTGTCATTTTTTATGTCTGCATTGACAATTATAAGTGCAAAATATGCAATCATGTATTTAGGATAATTCTTAAAGGTTATGTATTTGTACATATTAAAAGTTTAAAAAAATCAAGTTTATATTATATATTAATGCATGTTAGAGGGGGTTCCAAATTTGCTTGTGACCTGGTCCCCAAAAGTTGCAAGTCAGGTCTTGTGCTCAGATGTTGACCTCGTCAATTGACCAGGGTTCTAAATTGCGAGGCTTAATTTGGCTGTGTTAAATCTGCTAAATGAGGCTAGACATAGGCAGCCGGAAACAATTAGATTACTTAATATGTATAGAAACAGTGGTTGGAAATCATGAGGGGAGATTTTACTCAACCAATCAAGGATTTGAACACCCAGGCCCACTCGCTTGACAAGCGAGGGTGGAAACTACTATATGCCAGTTAGACGACAAAAAAAAAGTTAAATATATAAATGTTAAGTGCTTTAAATGAATAGACAAGAATGATTCAACTTAAAAAATAGAGGAAATCCGGCTTTTAAAATCTCTTTATGTTTAATACATAAATTTCCAATCGTACTTAATATTTTAATTGAACACTTCAAAAATTCGGCCTCATAGCCCAGTCATTAGTTGGCAAAAATAAAACCGATGTAATAGGAATATTTCTTATGAAGTCATGCTCTCCATACTTTGATTCCATTGTTGGTTTTGTTTCCTTTGACAAATTGTGGAAACAAGCCCATTACGGTTCTCTCCTAGCCTACCAATCAAAAATTAACAATTATTACAAAATTCTGCAACCGAAAAGCAAGTGTTTTTATTAACATCTGACGTCCCACTTGCCCTTGCCTTTACTGTTGCGTTGGGTGCCTACTCAGGTGTCGGCTCGTCACTTGACTGTGGCTTAGGATGACGAAGCCAAAGGGGCTGTGCACATACATATAACGTTATCATTTTAGGGGAGGGAGGGGGGTAAGCCAAATGATATCGTAGGATATTAAGAGGGGGAGGGGGGGGGGAGGAGTTAAGTGAGATAACGTTATCGTTTTTTTTTTCAATTTATTTTCAATTTTTGTACATAGTGAAATTAAATTTAGAAATAACATGTGAGTTTATTTCTAAATTTAATTGTGTGAAATAATTTTTAAAGGAAATTCAAGGCACAAAACACATACAATATTCGATTGATTACTGATCATTGATGATTACATGACTACTGACCATACATTACCTGATAATTATGGTATTGATAATGACATGTACAAGTTACACTATGAAGGAATGGGTGTGATGTAGAATTAAAATGTTAAATCTTTTCGCAATTGATAACGATATTAAAGAGTGTGTGTGTGTGGGGGGGGGGGGGGGGGGGGGTCGTGTAATGATAACGTTTGATATCGTAGGGTAGGGAGGGGGTCAAAAATATGTGTAAAATTGATAACGTTATATGTCCACAGGCTGTGCACATATAACGTTATACAACGCAGCACAGCTATTGACAAACTGCACCCTACAATATGGAGATTTGTAGCACTTACAAATATGTCTTGTTTTGAGATATACTTAATTTTTTTTTTAAATTTGCTTGATTTTAAATAACATTAAAAACTTATCATTATTTCATGAATGAGTCACAATTTTGCTGAAATGTTATGATTAAGACTTAGCACCCTGAGGAGGGGTACAAGTAAAATTGTTTTTGTTAATTGTTTAATAGTTTAAAATTTTTATCATATTTTTGCTAAACAAAGATGCCGAAAATAAAGTACGCTATAATAATTTCTATGTCTCTTTTGTTTAAAACAAAAGGAATAATTATGAAGTTTTAAGTTGGAGATAAAAGGGAGGGGTGAGGTACTTGCACATATAGAGTTAATTTAGAACCGTACCTTGAAAAGCAAAAAAACAATTAGAAATTGTCGAAAAACATTTTATTATTAGAAATCATACCTTGCATATTGAGGAATATGTTTTCCAAATTTGGTAGTCGTTAGCAGTTTTGTCTATGTGTTTTTCTAACAATTTAGATGAATTACTTTCAATAACAACTAAAATCTTTAACCATGTTTTTCTCAGAAACCTTTATCTGGGCTTTTCACCTTCTTCGAACCGCTAAGGCTCAGAGGAAAATCATCCTATTGAGTTAATTTTTCTTTTGTGTTATAGTGTAGTAAACTAACTAATGTTGAGTTGTTATGAAATATTATTCAGAATGAAATATTTCAGAAATACTTTTTAAAATTGAAAATGCGTTCTTTTCCTCAAAAAAATTAAGTGTCCTTGACATTTAATTGTGCCAAAAAATTATTTTTTTGATTATTTTCGAAATGTCTCACCATTGTTTTGTTGTAAAAAAAAAAACAAGTTAGACTTGAATCTATAAAATTGAGGAATGTGTAGGACTTTAAATATTTAGAAAAATCGGGGTAAAATGACATCCCCCCCCCCATAAACTAAAAAAATAATAAATTTTTTAACGTAGTTGTTCTAATACTCACATTTTTCAACTATGCTGAAAATTTTAAGTGAAAATATTAAGAAATTAAAAAATTAAGCCCTTCAAGATACGTGGGTCTGGGTACGGTCTACCATAACCCTTTCGCCTCAAAACCGGCCCAGAACGGCTTCAGCAGCAAACGACGGGAAGGCCGGTTTCGGCCGTTTCGTTTCACAAATAGGGGTGTTGGGAATGTCAAGAAGGGAAATGCGCTGCATAAAAAAAAGCATCCACTAGTGATTACTTCGGTCGTTAGTAATCCTATATAATCGGACCTTTTTCGCTTTGTAAATAAATAACATTCTAAGTTAATTGCATGACACAAAATTTGCATAAGGGGCCGTATTCATATTAAAAATGTTACCAAATTCAGGGCGTTTAGAGTTGGTCCCTTAGTCCCTTAAAGTCCCTTTTTTTATTTTTGGTCCCTTTTAGTCCCTTTTTTTCACATTTGGTACAGCTGCGGAAATAAAAAAAGTACCACTAATGATTATTTCAGCCATTAGTCACCCTATAGAATCGGACCTTTTTGAGATTGTGAACAATTAACGTTCTGAGTTAATTGCATGATACAAAATTTGCATAAGGGGCCGTCTTCATATTAAATATGTTACGAACTTTGAAATTTCATATAGCAACACATAATTTTAATAACTTAGAAATGTTAAGCACTCTCGAAAACCCTTAAATCTAAGTTTTTGTTACATTTGGATGAATATTTGACGAGTTATTCAATCGAATCACTTGCGGACCTTTTGGGGATCATCTCTAAAATGACAAGCGCAGTCTAATTCTTCCTTTTGCAAGGCCGCCTTTATTTATCAATTACACATAATGTTATTCACAGTCCCCTAAAGGGTAATTAAAAAGTATTTTGTGATTTACTCAGCAAATTATGAATAAAAAATTTTAAAATTTGGGATTTCGCTTAAACTTCCTGTCTTAAATGCATTTCTGTAAAAATATTGAGGGGTTTCTATTCATATTTTTAAAAAAAATTAATATAATAATTATTTAAAAATATAAAAATTGTTTTAAATACCCCAATATTGAATGCATTTTGTTTGGGTTGTTATAATTTCTTTTCAGTAAAAAATTCGTTTCATTATCTTAATTATTTATAGATCGGGATAGTTTTTTATGTGCAAATCATTTAACATTATGGGACCCAAACTTTTCACGTCTCTAACTCCCCTAATAATGCTTAAAAACTAACAAAACTTGGCATTTCGTATTAACATAGGTCATAGATTTGAAATATGGACTCAAAAAGGAGTGTTACTATTGGAAATTTTAAAGTTAGTAACATTTTTAATATGAAGATGACCCCTTATGCAAAATTTGTGCCATGCAATTAACTCAGAATGTTAATTGTTTACAATTTCAAAAAGGTCCGATTCTATAGGGTGACTAACGGCAGAAATAATCACTAGTGGTACTTTTTTTATTTCCGCAGCTGTACCTTAAGTCCCTTTTTTTTTTAAATATTACCATGTGACAGGCGCGCCATTTTTTTTACGGTATTCTTTGTCACTCAGAAATGGGGATTGGCCATATTCGATATTTTCAGTTGGAGAAATCGTTTGCGTTGATCGGATAAAAACCTGTTTATTCGACTCCGAACCCCTCTCCCCTTTCACAGAAAAGAGAAATGTCTTTTATGCATTCATTTTGTATTTGTGGAATGGTGTTCTCCAGTTTCTCTGCAAGCTCAAGTTCAATCTTCAATTTCGCCCTTCAGCAGACCGTGGACGTGTTTTCGTTTTGAAACAAGCCGACACCTGAATAGGCACCCATTGCAACCGTCAAGGGTGGCATTGTACGCAGTGTTGGGACTTTGGAGGATATTTAATGTGCACCTCCTCTGCACAGGCGTTATTCGTCAGAAATTTCCGGGTGCATGGGTCATTTATAGATCGGCAGTTATTTTGGGGATGTCTGGACCCAAACCTGGGACCTTTTACATGCTAGGCAAGTGCCTAACTGACTGGGCTCTCCAGCCCCATTGCAAATTGTGGAACTGCTTCATCAAGATCTAAGGCAAATTGATGATTCTTCTCCTAACCTTGCATTCATGCTGAAAAACTTGTTAGTATACTATCTTAAAATGAGTTGCTCATCTTTAGCATAATAATAAGTTACCACGCAAGTAAAATAGTTTAACACAGTCCTGCACAAAAGTTTAGACACAGACGCAATTCATTAAAAAATCGGCAACTATTTTTCGGCCTAAAAATCGGTTACTATTTTTCGTTAGTTTTTTTTAATATATATTCTTCAGGCAACATGAAAAATAATAGGGTGAAATTTTTCGCCAACAAATATAAATAAATTTGACTTCCATCAACAAATTAAAAATTTCATAACTTTCCTTGCCACAAAAGTATAGGCACAAGTTCCAGTTTTATGCAAATTCTTTACAGGAAGTGATTGCGTCTCAAAGAGGAGGGTTTTTAAGTTGCTTTAAAAGGCTGAAGGTAATTTTCAATGCTTAGAACCAATCTGATGTCTACTGAATTTTCGTACGAAGAGATTTTAAGGATATGGACATTAAGATTCAGAAGTAAACCTGTTTCTGATATTTCTACTGAATTAAAGCGTTCCAAACGAGGTATTTTTTATAGTGTTAGCACGTGGCGATCAACATCCACCAAAATCGCGGTCTGGAAGACCTCGAATCACCAGCAAAAACAAAGGACAGACAAGTAAGAAAATTGGCTTCAGACAACCAATGCTCTTCAAATCAAATTAAAAGCCTGATTGTGGCTCAATTTTCGCGTAAACCTATCGGGAGGCGAGTCAATGAATTTGGATAGTTGATAAAATCCAAGCTGAAGCGCAAGCCTAGCTCACTATCTCATCATAAACATGCAAGACTGCAATGGATAGCTGTAAGACATGTGTTATTGAGTCCATTGCAGTCTTGCATCTTTATGATGAGATAGCAAGCTAGGCCTGCGCTTCAGCTTTGATTTCATCAACTATCCAGATTCATTGACTCGCCTCCTGATAGGATATGGAGTCCACAATTTCGTGGATGTGTTTACGTGAAAATTGAGCCACAATCAGGCTTTTAATTTGATTTGAAGAGCAATGTTTGTCTGAAGCCAATTTTCTTATTTGCCTGTCCTCTCGTTTGCTGGTGATTCGAGGTCTTGCAGACCGCGATTTTGGTGGATGCTGATCGCCACATGCTAACACTATAAAATACCTCGTTTCGAATGCTTTAATTCAGTAGAAATATCAGAAACAGGTTTACCTCTAAATTTTAATGTCCATATCCTTAAAATCTCTTCGTACGAAAATTCAGTTGACTTCAGAAAGGTTCTAAGCATTGAAAATTGCATTCAACCTTTTAAAGCAACTTAAAAAACCTCCTCTTTGATGACGCAATCACTTCCTGTAAAGAATTTGCGTAAAACTGGAACTTGTGCCTATACTTTTGTGGCAAGGAAAGTTATGAAATTTTTAATTTGTTGATGGAAGTCAAATTTATTTATATTTGTTGGCGAAAATTGTCACCCTATTATTTTTCATGCTGCCTAAAGAATTTAACTATTAAAAAAATATTTAAAATTAATTATTTTAAAAAAAACTACTGAAAAATAGTAACATTGAAGATTTTTTCATGAATTGTGTCTGTGCCTAAGCTTTTGTGCATGACTGTACACTAATATGTTCTTACACCATCTTCAGTTTTTCTTGTGTTTCTTTTAGACTGGTTTAAAAAGAAAACCTTGGGTTTTTTGTCTTAATAAACAATTTTCTCATTTCCATCATGTCTTAAGCACTTGTCGATTTTTTTTTCTTAAAGTGGTCCCTTAGGTCCCTTTTTTTTAAACTTTAGGTCCCTAAGTCCCTTTTTTTAGGGGTCCAAGGTGCAAAACACCCTGCAAATTCAAAATTTTCAATAGCAACACCCCTTTTTGAGTCCATATTACAAATTTATGATATATTTTAACCCGAAATACCAAGTTTTGTTAGTTTTCAAGCATTATTAGAGAAGTTAGAGACATGCAAAGTTTAGGGTCTGTAATGTTGAATGAGTTGCATATACAAAACTATCCCAATCTATAAATAATTAAAATAATGAAACGAATTTTTTACTGAATAGTAATTAAAATAACCCAAACAAAATGTATACACTTTTGGGGTATTTAAAACAATTTTTATATTTTAAAATAATTATTATTTTAATTTTCAAAAAAATTATGAATAGAAACCCCTTAATATTTTTACAGAAATATATTTAAGACAGGAAGTTTAAGCGAAATCCCAATTTTTAATTTTTTTTATGGATAATTTGCTGAGTAAATCACAAAATACTTTTTTATTGCACTTCAGGGGACTGTGTATAAGATTATATAACTTGTTTAACAAATACGGCTTTGGAACGGAAGATAAACATCATTAAACCAACAACCTTGAGATGGTCCCCCATAGGATATCAAGTGATTCGATTGAATAACTCGTTGAATATTCATCCAAATATAACAAAAACTTAGATTTAGAGGTTTTCGAGGATGCTTAACATTTCTAAATAATCAAATATGGGTGTTACTATTGGAAATTTCAAAGTTGTTAACATTTTTAATATGAAGACCTCCCCTTATGAAAATTTTGTTTCATGCAATTAATTTATAAGGTTATTTATTCACAAAGTCAAAAAGGTTCGATTCCATAGGATGACTAACGGCCGAAATAATCACTTGGGTATTTTTTGATACTGGACGATTCCATTTCGCTTTTTTCCTGCCTAGAAAAACTCGTATTTTGAGGTTGGTCGACGGAGATACTTGGCGGGAAATGAAGTAAAACCGTCAAAAAGGTGCCAAGTAATCAACTAAGTACCTTGGACGCACTTATGGCGTCAGAGTACGATGTCGTTCAATACCAGTTGGGTGTCAGCTCAGGTTTCGACCTCCTCGCTGGACCGCAAATCTAACATACTAAGCGTAAACAGCTGTGTTAAAGCACCTAAACGAGGTTACAAATCAACAGCTGAAAAAGATCGAAATACTGACAAAGCGTCCAAATTGCCATTTCTCATCTCTTCTAAATTTTGAATTGAATCCTTCTTATTTTGCTAAATTTGTTTACAACGTTTTGGCTAACCAACCGTTAAATAATCGAGATTCAATTATTAAGTGCATAATTTGAATGCAATAATAAATCGAGTCTCGCTCAATCGCACCGTGCTCAGTGAAAGGGCCTAAAGGTAAATATGCTTTCTTTAAGAGAATCGTCCTAAATTTTGCTTTTCTATGGAATTTATTTAGAAAATGAAAAATAATAAATCTGCTTGCTGTTAGAACGGTCAAATTAAGGTTGTCTTTAATTTTTAGATCTTTAATTTGCCAATAGCTTTGAAATTGAGGCAGAAATTTACTGTAAGGTAACTACGGTATTGGCGAACTTTCCGAAATCGCACCAAAAAGTTCGTGACTTTTGAAAGACTTTTGACGTTTTCCTGCAACCCTCTGACCGTGTTATGAGTTTCGGTCGAAGTAAGACAAGGTATGTTGAGGTATGCTACAAGAAACTATTTATCGCCAAAAATGAAAATCACGCAAATAGACACCGTACAGTAAAGGTCCTACTTGATTTACAACGGCGGGTCTCCAACTTTTTCTCAAAATTTTACTTATCTTAAAAAAAAAAAAATTGGAATGTGTACAGTTTTATTTGAAAGCTACAGACATCATAATCATCTCAACTTCTATAAAGATTTGAGTTCGAATAAAAGTAATAACTAAAACTATGTATAATAAAATGAATTATAATCTGGCTGTTTATCTGACAGCTAGACCATTTTGCTCATATTTTGGTGGATGACTAAACAATGTAGTTTAATTTTTATTTATACCTTGAAAAAGTAGTGATCAAAATGATATATTATAGGAAAAAACACCAGTGCCATTCGTAGAGGACATTTGGATGGATATTGAATACCACTGCACTATTACATACTAAACATAATTGACCAATGTTAGGGGACATACATAAAAATTATGTCACGCTCGGAGGGGGGAGGGAGGGACATGCGCCAACGTGACGGATCGGGACATAGAGGGGGGTAGGGGTAATCACTTGCGTAACATAACGCTTCAAAAATTTCCAATTTTGCAAGGAAAATAAAATTTACTTTTAAATTGGAGATTTTGAAAAATTTTAAATCTTTTTTCTTCCCAAGTTCATTTTTTTAGAATAAAAATATGGCTTTTTTTCAAATTTCAGAAACAAAGAGAAATATCAAAAGTAACCCCTTTCTTAAGAGGGGGGAGGGGGTGCAACAACATGACGTAATTCGATCAAACGTGACGCAGCGTGACATAGGGGGGAGGGAGGGGTAAAAAAAGTCAAAATTTTGCGTGACGTAATTTATGTATGTCCCCTTATAGCAGTTTTTTTTAATTGAAAATAATTCAGGCTAAAAAAAGAAACAACATCTGTAAAAAAAATTAAAGTTAATCAAATAAAGGTTAATTAATGACAGTGTCATTATTAAAATTGTTGCTCTATTAAAAAAAAGATTCTTATGGGTAAATTACCAATGCTACAGTAAAATTTTAACACCCTGCTCAATTATTATTGTTTTATCTCTTCAGTACTTAATTTTATTAAAAAAAAAATTGTCACCTTTTCTGTATTGGTGTCATTCTATGTTTAATCATCCAGGGGTTGACACGCAGGTTTGGTCTATTTTAACGAAATTCGGTGGTGTTGTGTCCCCACCTTATCCCACCTACTATTTAAAAATATTTTAGCCTTTTCTCACTAGATGGTCCTCCTAGGAAGTAAATATTTTAGACATAATTTGCGAGATTTTAAAGTAAGTTATAGCTCCTGAATTGGTAGACAATTCAAAATTTGTCATCCAAATGTCAACATGCCTGGTGTAAAAAGTTGATAAAATAGAGAGAGACTTGGCCCAGGAGTCTATGTTTTAAAAAACAATAACGGCCCTCGCCAGATAAGACGGTGAAAAATGCCCCCATTCCAATCGGGCTAATTTTTTTCTGAAAATACTTCATAGTTTGGAAAACTCCTCAGCCAATTTTCAGCTCTAAAACATGACGCATTTTTGAGTAAAAAATAAAAGTTTTTTTCTTTTTAAATTGAATATTCCCTGAATATGTTTGATAAATCCAAGAAACAGCTCATGAGTTTTTAGATATCATTGAGTAGTATTCTCAGAAAAATCCGCTCATAAATCTGATCGAGCGATCATTGTTAAAAATGCAATTTTATTTTTCCAAAAAAAACTTCATGCCAAAATTGTTTGGTACACCTTAGGTTTTTGTCTCTACATATTCCTCTATTATCAATATATAATATATATTTTTTTCAGATTTTTAAAAATATTGGACGATAGTTAAAAAAAATAAATATATTCTTAAAACCTGATTTTTCGCACTAATTACTCGGCAGATGTCACTCCTAACAGAGGCTACTAAACAGAGGCACACTAAAATCTTGTAGTGCAAAAGAAATTCTACCAGATTGAAGTTCCCCGCCTCTGTTAGGAGTGCCATCTGCCGAGAAATTAGTGCGAAAAATCAGGTTTTAAGAATATATATATTTTTTAACTATCGTCCAATATTTTTAAAAATCTGAAAAAAATATATATTATAGATTGATAATAGAGGAATATGTAGAGATAAAAACCTAAGGTGTACCAAACGATTTTGTAATGAATTTTTTTTTTGAAAAATAAAATTGCATTTTTAACAATGATCGCTCGATCAGATTTATGAGCGGATTTTTCTGAGAATACTACTCAATGATATCTAAAAACTCTAAGGTTTTTTGGATTTATCAAACACATTCAGGTAATATTAAATTTAAAAAGAAAAAACTTTTATTTTTTACTCAAAAATGCATCATATTTAAGAGCTGAAACTTGGCTGAGAAGTTTTCCAAACTATGAGGTATTTTCAGAAAAAAAAATTAGCCCGATTGGAATGGGGGCATTTTTCACCCTCTTATCTGGCGAGGGCCTTTAGAATGGAAAAAAGGCATTATTTATATTACACAATTATATCCTTGTTGCCTAAGAAATTTCCTTTGTAATGTGCTATCATATGAAATTTCTGGTGTTAAAATAAATTACTGAAAACATGGTCAAGGCTCCCCAAGTTCTCCTACTTTTAAAACTATGGCATTTCAAAGTTTAGTCAAGAAAGTGAACAGTCACATATAATGCATAGCCGATGAGCATGCATTCTTCTAAAATTGTGGTTATAAAACAGCTATTTTTAAAGTTTGAATGTTCCTTATTTTTGCAAATTGTTCAGAATTAAATGCTGAACATGTGTGAAAGTACCCTGTGTCTATTGATTTCCATTATTTCTATTTTTAAAGCATGACGGAAATATTTTTCTAAGCAGCCTTGTAACTGACTTGCACTTTGCACACTCTCAAGAACTTGTCGACTATATTTATGACTTTCTCATGGTTGGTTGGTAGACATATATTTTCAGGCTTGTGTGCTTGGTCGCAAGGACCCCCTTATAAACCATCGTCAAGTAGGGCAACACAAGACACACACAAACACAAATGACAGATGCTGCCATCTGTCGCCACCTCTGCAATTCAGACATGTCTCTGAAGGGGAGGGAAATTTTCTCCAGGGACCTGTACCCGTGGGAAACTGCGCAATGACCTCCCACAGGACTTTCGGACCCAACAGATTTTACGAGCACATACTCTGTATATACTCGACAAACACAAACATCCATACCTGAACGGGATTCGAACCCGGATCCAGCAGCTCCAGAGGCCAATGCCTTAACCACTATGCCGCCGGATTGGTGACTTTCTCATGGAAAACTATTGTTTACATTGGTGATCAGAACAAGGACGTCACAGAAACAGGCATGAATGTTTTCCGGATTTCGGCAGATATATGCATTTTTTAATATCATTTTGGCTGATCCTGAGATCGATGCAGAACCGTTTTTGAGAAATTGTGACCCATATATATCTGGGAGAGGGGGGGGAGAGGTCCTATCATCAAACAAGGCAAGACATTAGGATTACATCAATGTTTGGTTGACAAATTCGTCCTAGAACTATAAAAATTACGGAATCAACTGCCATTTCGCTGCAAATAATCGAGCAAAAATTTTGTGGCATCAAGGTTATTATCATCAAGGTGATTATCCTTGAACTACGTAAATAACTGACTGTACTGCTATTTTACTGCAAAATAGGCACAAATTACGAGGCTTTGAATTTCGATTGACAGGTTCGTTTGAACTAAAACCTTAAACATAACGAGTCGCTACTACTGTGATTTCTAGAAAATCTGCAACTTTTTCTTTCATTCGGCTCAAACTTTCTAAAGCCAGGAGCTTGCTTTCAAGAAGATCGTACAATTCTGCCAAATCCGGTTTTCTTTGACCCGAAGCATTCTTTATTACCAAACTAAGTAGATCATGAACATATATGAAGAGTAAACGGGAAGAAGCAATTGATTTATTTGGCGAACACCCTCAATTGTCTGCTTGGCTACCGAAACCGGGTTTATCTCTTTCTTCTTCGCTTGGTCCAAGCATCGGGATCGTCAATCACCTGAATCTTGGTAGCTAGGAACCACATAGATAGTAGTTGAAGTACTACAGTGGCATATCACGTGACCTTCAGCACTGACTTCATTGGGCTCTTCTGGGAACTGGTTTCCTTACACAAGTTTAGGCGATCACTCGCTATCATCGCCAAAGTGGCCTGCTAAGGAAACATCTCTGCAAAATCAATCGGTTTTTCCCGTGTACTCTTCATATTTGAACGAGGAGTTCGTCGCGGCCAAAACGCTGTTGAGTTTGCTGGATGCATTTCGGATAAATATCACCTGTGGGAGGATAACTGTCCACCAGCCTCACTGCTTTGGAAAGGGGTATGGCTGGGGAGTCCAGTCAGTTAAGCAGTCGCTTAGGTCCCAGGTTCGGATCCGGTCATCGCCAAAATAGCTGCTGACCTATAAACGGCCCGTGCAGCCAAAAATGTCCGACAAATAATACCCTGTGTGAGGGAGTGCACGTTAAATATGCTCCAAAGTCCTAACGCTGCGCACGATGTAGCCCTTAACGGTTGTGTTGGGTGCCTGTTCAGGTGTTGGCTCGTCACCTGACTGTGGTTCTAAAATACGACGCCCGTCGCCAATAGCCCTCGTGTAGCTCTAGTGCGACGATAATTCAAACCTAACCTTGGAAAGGGGTACTACGCTTGGGATGAGATCGTCGCCTAAGTTCCCACATGTGCTATCTAACTTTGCAAAACGAAATTTACTGAAATGTAACTCTTAGCGAACTTTTCAAAATCGCGCCAAAAGTCTGCCGAAAACTCAACCGAAATGATAGGCTTGTATTGTCGTCGCATTAGAGCTACACGAGGGAGAACCAAAAAACGTTTTTGTTCATTTGACACCAGCTGTTCGGAAAACATCATCGTTGCACAAAGAATTTGAATCATCAATCAAAGTCAGACGGTTGCCACAAAAAATTATTTATCGCCAAATCCGAAAAAAATCGAGCCAAGGGTTACCGTGCAGTGAATCCGATCCTTTCACAACAGTTAGATAGCACATGTGGGAACTTAAGTGACGAGATACTGAAATTTGTCTTCTTTAAGGATAGTTTCATCAGGGTGGATTTTTTTTAAAATTGCAATCAAAGGGCAAGAAATTCTTTCGGCTTACCGGTAAATTTCTTTAGCTCTAAACGGGGTAGTTTGGGAATTGTGTTTTTTGGCCGCCGAGTCCCGACCACCCTTGGATATGTTGATTCTTG
This sequence comes from Hylyphantes graminicola, assembly GCA_023701765.1. NCBI lineage: Eukaryota > Metazoa > Arthropoda > Arachnida > Araneae > Linyphiidae > Hylyphantes > Hylyphantes graminicola. The sequence continues at coordinate 32,623,148 of CM043112.1, forward strand.
CCTCCAAATGTATCGTAACGTCAGCAAAGGTATCACAGTATTTTCACAGCCGTATCAGAGTCCGCTTCATACTAACCTGGTTGTCTTGGACGGGTCAGTTAAAAGGTATAGGGCAACGATCTCCTGAACTTCTTCAAGACGTGAGAATCTGTCCAGCAGATGTTTTTGTAACAAGCTGAGTTCATTTACAGTAGTGTAGTCTTTATCTAAAGCCGTCTTGGCATTTTTTGAGCACACCGTGAATGATTGCTGCAACGATTTGCGTTTTGATTTTTCTGTGTCACGGACGCCTTTAATTTGTTGTTATATCCGGCCCGTGTAGCCAAAAATGTCCGATGAATAATACCCCATTTAAGGGAGTGCACATAAAATATCCTTCTAAGTCTTAACGCTGCATACGATCTTGCCCTTAACGGTTGAGTTGGGTGCCTATTCGTCGGTTCGTAACTTGACTGCGGTTCTAAAATACAATGCCCATCGCCAATAGCTTTAGTGCGACAAATATTCAAACCTAACCTAATTTGTTGTGGGACCTATTCGCACTTAAGTAAGATCCTCATAGTTAAATTTCGCAAGGTCATTCTACCAGGAAACTCAAACAAAACAGCAAAAACACGTAAAGCATGAATACATAAGTTCACTCTTTAATTGACAGGATGATATATATATATATATATATATATATATATATATATATATATATATATATATATATATAAACAGATAAAAACACAAAAAAATAATAAAATGAACATGAAATTGATGAGAATGTTACACTTCTTCGGGACACAGTAACAATTGTCATCAAAAAGGATAAAGGATGCCTATTCTTTACAAAATGGGTAGGTGGGGAGGCTTGCCCACTCTTTATAAGGGAGGGTTGGCCACTGTAAAAAGACCCCCTTTTTAACTAATTATGAAAATCTATACATGTTTATCAAATACATGATTTATTACACCAGAACCGACCTTAAGTTTGCAGTATACAAATGTTCTGCGAGAAAAAGGGTAAATAGTTCTCATTTTTGAGTGAGAGAATCGAATACAAAATGGTATTTCTCATTCAATAAACAAATTGATTTGTTATTTCAAGACATAAATTTATTATTTTAATAAGTTAAGCTTCAGTTAGAGTGTTATTTTAATTATTTTTTTTCCTTCGATTTTGACGTAACAGGGCGCTTATATTTTAACTGAAAAATTTTCTATCCATCACCCATATGAAAGCCATTTTTAAACATTTTTACATTTCATTATTTTTTGATTAGTTTTTTTTAAAGTTAAGTTATTTAAATTATATTGTATTAAATGTTATTAATTGTACAATTGCAATTGACACAAAAAAGCAAAAAATATACAACGACTTAAAAATAACGTTTACAGAGAATCCCCAATTTAAAATGAATATTTTGTTGAGTTGGATTTGTATAATGAGAGGAAATATGTATTTTAAATAAATACAAAACTAAAATTGATATTTTAATGAAAATTTTCATCATAGCACCACATGGCCCTGACGAAATTATTAATTCAAGTATAATAATCCTCCAGATTAATATTTAAATACTATCTGTTTTTTGGGGAGGAGAAGGGGGACAGATTACAAATCTACTTTTATTTTGACTTGTCCCAGTTTCTGCTGTTAAAGAAAATTTAAGATAAAGTAGTTTTACCTTTTCAATGCGAGTACAGACTGAATAATTTATGTTTTATATAAATAAAAATGTTAAACAATATGAACATTTTTAAAATTTTTAATACAGGTAAAACACGATAAAAATGTATTACTCCTAAAAATTAATTATAATAAACATGATTTTTGAATGATTCCAGAGTGTTAAATTTATAGATATTTTTTTACATTTAATACTTATAAAAATAATTTTAAATATTTTTTCTTTTGCACTTCAAAATTATGCATTTTTGTGTGGGCCAAGCCTCTCTTACAAAAGGCCTTGAATCACAGATGTCTATGTTTTGAAAACAACTAATTAATGGATGAAACATACTATTATATCTTTTGTTGCCAATAAAAGTTCTTCAATAAGTGATATATATATTTTTTTTTGCAAAAATAAAATTTTTAAAAAAATTCTGTAAAATGGCCAAAGCTCCCCAGGTTCCCCTACTTTTCTAACACAAGTATTTAAATCTATTATATTCTTTTTTTTTTGTAGGAGAACAATGGAGAAAAAGCATGCTCTTATTGACACAGCAGAAAAACAACGTACTTGTGAAATTTGCAAACAGGAATTTGCTCAATTGGAGAAGCTTAAAGGACATCGCCTCACCCCTGCAGGCAAGAAACCATATCTTTGCGAGCTCTGCAACAAACTGAAACCCTATGTATGTGAAGTGTGCAGCAAACAATTTACTGAAAAGGGTTCACTCAAAAGGCACCTCCTCATTCACACTGGTGAGAAACCCTATGTTTGTGAAGTGTGCAAGAAACTCTATTCTGTAAAGAGTGACCTTGATAAACATCTTCTCATTCACGCTGGAGAGAAACCCCATTTTTGTGAAGTGTGCAAAAAACAATTTACTGATAAGAGTAACCTCAATAAACATCTCCTCATTCATGCTGGTGAGAAACCCCATGTATGTGAAGTGTGCAACAAACAATTTAGTAGAAAGGATAACCTTAAAAAACATCTCTTCATTCACTCTGGTGAGAAACCCTATGTATGTGGAGTGTGCGGCAAACAATTTACTGAAAAAGGTTCACTCACAAAGCACCTCCTCATTCACACTGGAGAGAAACCCTATGTTTGTGAAGTGTGCAACAAACAATGTACTGTAAAGAGTGACCTTAATAAACATCTTCTCATTCATGCTGGGGAGAAACCCCATTTTTGTGAAGTGTGCAAGAAACAATTTACTGATAAGAGTAGCCTCAATAAACATCTCCTCATTCATGCTGGTGAGAAACCTCATGTATGTGAAGTGTGCAACAAACAATTTAGTAGAAAGGATACCCTCAATGCGCATCTCCTCATTCACTCTGGTGTGAAACCCTATGTATGTGAAGTGTGCAACAAACAATTTACTCGAAAGGGTGCACTCAAAAGGCACCTCCGCATTCACACTGGTGAGAAACCCTATGATTGTGAAGTGTGCAAGAAACTCTTTTCTGTAAAGAGTGAACTTAAAAGACATCTCTTCATTCACTCTGGTGAGAAACCCTATGTATGTGGAGTGTGCAGCAAACAATTTACTGAAAAGGGTTCACTCACAAGGCACCTCCTCATTCACACTGGAGAGAAACCTTATGTTTGTGAAGTGTGCAACAAACAATGTACAGTAAAGAGTGACCTTAATAAACATCTTCGCATTCACGCTGGGGAGAAACCCCATTTTTGTGAAGTGTGCAAGAAACAATTTACTGTTAAGAGTAACCTCAATAAACATCTCCTCATTCATGCTGGTGAGAAACCCTATGTATGTGAAGTGTGCAACAAGCAATTTAGTAGAAAGGATACCCTCAATACGCATATCCTCATTCACTCTGGTGAGAAACCCTATGTATGTGAAGTGTGCAACAAACAATTTACTGAAAAGGGTTCACTCAAAAGGCACCTCCTCATTCACACTGGTGAGAAACCCTATGATTGTGAAGTGTGCGACAAACTATTTACTGTAAAGAGTGACCTTAAAAAACATCTCTTCATTCACTCTGGTGAGAAACCATATGTATGTGGAGTGTGCAGCAAACAATTTACTGAAAAGGGTTCACTCACAAGGCACCTCCTCATTCACACTGGAGAGAAACCCTATGTTTGTGAAGTGTGCAACAAACAATGTACTGTAAAGAGTGACCTTAATAAACATCTTCTCATTCACGCTGGGGAGAAACCCCATGTTTGTGAAGTGTGCAACAAACAATTTAGTAGAAAGGATACCCTCAATGCGCATCTGCTCCTTCACGCCGGTGAGAAACCCCACATGTGTGAAGTGTGCAACAAGCAGTTTACTCAAAAGGGTAACCTCAATGCACATCTCCTTATTCACACTGGTGAGAAACCCCACGTATGTGAAGTGTGCAACAAACAGTTTACTCAAAAGAGTAACCTTAATATACATCTCCGTATTCACACTGGTGAGAAACCTCACGTGTGTGAAGTGTGCAACAAACAATTTGCTTACAAATGTTCTCTTGAAAAACATCTTCTCATTCACACTGATGAGAAACCCTTTGTTGATGAAGTGTGCAACAAATTACTGTAAAAAGTCGCCTCAATGCACATTTCTCATTCACACTAGTGGCAAACCTCTTGATCACCCACAATTTGATGCTCTTATGTTTATGAACTTTTTTTAAAAACGTAAATTTTGTATTACAAACTCTCTCCACTTATTCAAATTTGCTAGGTAAAGGGCCTGTTATATCAACCTATTTAAGCAATTAAGTAACTTTCTATTATTGAAAAGTACGGCAACACCAATGCCAAGTATATTTCATTAAAAAAAATGTTTATCATGTTGGGCTGTTTTTCGTTTAGTATTTTATTAAGATTACATCAAACTTTTTGGAAATTTAGCATTTCATTGATTTATTTTCTGTAAAAAAACATTAGATTATTAGAAAGCTAATACTTGATTAAAAAAATTATTCCAAAAGCATGTATTCAAAAATAGTTTCTAATAAAGTTTTTTTTTCATTTCAATTAAGTCCTTTAGTATAGTTAGTAGTAATTTAGTTAGTTTAATTAGCTTATTTTGTTACTCAACTACCTATATCGCTATAAAATTGTGCAAATAACCTCAGTTTAACTATTTTATAGATATTTCAAACAAAACGTAAATAAAATATCATTTATGAAAGGGTAATGATGATTTCTTAATAAAAAAGTTAATCACTGAAACAATTCAGATATCAATGAACAAATGACTAACGGGAAAATACTGTAATAATACTTATAATTTCAATATATTTTAACCATATATATAAGCACAAAAATATAAACACAACCCTAATTTTCTAATTACAACCAGAAGTGCTAAGATTAAAGTTTTAAGTAAATTATTCAGTAGTAGGTTATTTATCTATATCTATATAGTATACATAAAAGGCGACTTCTGTTTGTATAAGACACGAAATTTAAAGAACCACGCAACAGATCGTCACGAAATTTGGCACAAAAATTCATATCATCTCCCGAGCAAACATAGGCTAAGAATTTTTTGAATAAGACCACATTCCTTCTATTTTCGAATGTTTAAGGGAAAAAATACACCACTTTCGCTCAAATCCGATAATTTTTTTTCCCTTTCGTGATGCCATTCAGCAGAAGAAATTAAATAAAAGTTTTTTCGAAAATAATTAAAATTGAAAATGTTTATCTTGTTCTGTTGCTAAATTCATAATTTGAAAAATAATTGGTACGTTTCAAGTGACGTAATCCAACCATTCTCCTTTCTAGGATTTATTGTGTAAATTTAATTTGAATTATGATTTTTTTTTATAAATGCATTGTTAAGCTAATACTGAACTATGTTGGCTTTTGAAAGCCATCACACTGGAGCTGCATATTAGGATTTTTATGTCTTCCTCTTTTCGCCAGATAGGCGATACTTTGCCTAACTCGCCAAGTTATTATAAAAAACGTACCAAATGAGCAATTTTTTTTTATTAGCTGGTTGTGCGAAGGTCATCGCAAGAGAGCTGAAAGGTGGTGTTGGTAGCTATATCTTTTTCTCGCCAAATTCGCAAAAAAGCTCCAAATGAGCCAAAAAAAAATTGTTCGGGAAATTACGATGACTTTATCGGTGAATTTTATAGCGTTTTAAAAAATTTTAATTTTTAAGGTAATGTAAGTAGTGGGATTTTGTGCTTTAGAACGGACGTTAACAGCATTTTAATAGGCCAGTCAATTCGTCCATAAAAGGGGCTGATTTGGGAAAGTTTTGGCGTAGTTTTTTTTTTAAAAGTTTTACTTTATGTTTTCGAGGTCGCCAGGCGCGCAACCACGGGGGGGGGGGGTTTAGGGTCAGAACCCCCCCCAGAACCCATATTATAGTCAAATTTTATTTTGATAACAATAAAAAAAATCGAAAGTGATGAAAAAAAATTCCATAGAGAAACACTATTTCGCTCGCCGCCAACAAAATAAGAAACTGTAGGGATGGCGGTTTTTCAAAAAAACCCCCGATGTTTCAAAAACCGGTTTTTCGGTTATACTGAATCTTAAGACTGGCCTTATGAAAAACCGGTTTTTCGGTCGAAACCGAGGGCAAAAAAAAACCGATACTTTGTCGGCCGGTTTCGGTTTTCCATCCCCAAAGTGATTCAAATATGGGTGGCGGGAAGTATAAATCTGTGTAAAACAAAATATTTCTAACGAAACTCTTTTCTAATGTGAGGGGGGGGGGGGGATGAAAAAAAAGCGCCAGCTCTGATAAAATTACATGCCTTGCCAAAATTATTAATTTTTTGTCACTTTTTATAAGTTCCTCTAATATTGTGCATTCAAAAAATCTTGGGCTAGGGTCATAACTTCTCTCCCTCCTTCCCTAGAACCCGCATTATAGTCACAATTTATTTTGTTAACAAGAAAAAAATTTCATAGAAAAGAACACTTCGCATTTGCGAAATCCGAGTTGGGGCTGGGGAGCCCAGTAGGCGTTCGCCTTGCATGTGATAGGTCCCAGGTTCGGGTCCGGGCATCGTCAAAATAACTGCCGACCCTAACATCGTCAAAATAACGGCCAGTGTAGCTAAAAATGTCCGACGAAGAATAACCCGTGTAGAGGAAGTGCACGTTAAATATCCTAGAAGTTCCGAAGCTGAGTACGTTGTCGCCCTTAATGGTTACGTTGTGTGCCTATTCAGATGCGGGCTCGTCACTTCACTGTGGTTCTGAATTACGAAGCCCGTCGCCAATAGCCCTCGTGTAGCTCTAGCGACGATGATTAAAAACGAAAACTAAAATAAAAAAATTCTTATTCCATTAATGTTGAGGGGGAGGGGGGATTAGAAAAAAAGCGCTAGTGCCCTAAAAAAATATATATTTTGACTATTAAAATCGAGAGTCTTCGTCCTAATACTTTTTTTAAGCACCACGTTGCATTTACTTAATCTGAGTAAAACCAAGCAAATATATTTATAAATGTTGTTCTATAAAGCTAAGTCGTGGAGCGGGTGTGGAGCCTCTATGTCGACTCAGACAGGAAATAAGTATTAAGAAAACGTAATAAATATAAAATATGAAAGATTTATTTTTTGAAATCGCTATTGAAAGTGCATTTTGTTCGGTTTTATTCGTAATACGTCAAATAATTCTCCACTTTTCTTTCTTCTTTTTTTTTTTTAATTCGTATGTAATAGCAGACTACTTTAGCCGCCTGGTAGTCCCGACGACATTCAACGTACAACCCGGGATTGCCATGAAGTCTGGAGTTGGTATCTACCAATGTCTGGTGGTGACGTGGAACTCGGCATTTTTTCAAATAAAAAAGTTCATTTGACTTCTTAATTAAAGGATTATTCTTATATTGGTTGAGTTAAGTGCCAAACGATTGTGTGTCTATTTAAAGTTATTTTTTGCCAGTTAAGATCTTTTTCTTTTAAGTGACTAGTTTTTTTAAAAAAAATTTATCACTGAATTACAAGTTAGGAGTTTTTTGCGTGTCTTTTTATCGTATTCTAATCTTAAGATCAAGATTGATGGATGTCATAAGAGAGCAAAATATTGGTAAGTTTAATTTCTTCTCTAAAGTATCTGAAGATGAATATGTTTGTAATTAAGCTTGGGCGCTATTTTTTGTCTTTTTATTGTTTTTATGGCCGTTCAGTTCTGTTTTCATTAGATTTCAATGGGTTTTATATTTGAAGCATATTTATAATAATAAATTGGTATTTTTATACAGCGGCATAAATGCATACAATTTTTTAATTATTTCACATCGGAGATTTGCATCTATGACGTCGAAAGTTTATTTACAAATATGAATTACCTTTGTTCAAGTTTGAAAAATTAAATTTTTTTTTTTTTTTTTTTTTTTTTTTTTTTGTTCAGCTTAAACTTTAAATAAGTCCTATCAAATTTCTTAGTTGTCGGCCAAAACGTGATTGTGCTTATTTAAAGAACGCCCGATTGTTTTGTTTTATTAAAAAGTTAATTTGCTAATATTGCCCCTTTTGTTATCTTTTTCAATTTAAAAGTATAAATACCCTAATTTAAAAATATATTAAAAATAGACAAGATTTTTAATTAAAATGTAAAAAAAAATTACTTTGTCCCAAATTGCCACATCACATCGCAGCTAGTAAATTTTAATGGTTATACGGAGCCAAAAATACGTGCCAATAATTTTTTCTTCCAATTTTGGCTGATCGTCTCATGCCACTTCGCGATCTGGTCTGGTCAGCCAATTCCCGAAATCAAAGAAAGCTTGGACGTTGGCCGGTTATCTTTACACTACCCTCCTTTTATAATAAAAATTAATATTTGAAGCATCGTCGTTGGGAATATTCCTTATGATGTCACGATCTTCATACTACGATTTTATTGGTTGTTTTGTTTTCTTTTCGTTCTACTGAAACAAGCTCATTGGTTTCGCCCTTCGAACTGCGGTTCCATTGGTTACAAATATGAATTTTGTAAAATGAAAAATAATTCATGTTTATAAACAATAATTTGTAATACTAAATTAATTGTAAAAAACTGTATTTATACAATAGTAATTCTAATTAAAACTAATTTTCATTAAAAGCAATTTAAATTAAAACTAGCTGCAATTAAAAATAATTTTAATTACAAATACTTTTAATAAAAAATAATTTTAATTGAAAAATAATATAAAAATTTTGAAACCCCCCCCCAGGATTTTTTTCTAGTTGCGCCCCAGGAGGTCGCTGATTACGAATCTGAACTTTTCCACCTCGTATCTTTTCCGGAAATTGAGTTATAAGCAAAAAACATGAAAAAAATCGGACTTTTTTCAGTTTTTTCATTATAACGCAAAAACTGGCAATTTTAGAGAAAAAAAGTCAATTATGAATTTGAAGACAATAAAATTTCCTATAATTTTTGTGCATACAAGATAGTTCTAAGTTGAATAGTTCAGCAGCTAGAGCGCGTCGAAAACAGGTAAAATATCGCGCCCCCCCTAGCTATCTGGAATTGACACCAAACATTGTCCTTTCCATTATTCCTTTTTCACTTTAATGCCGTTTTATACTTATAATATCTATCGGTGTCAATGGTATACTTAATAACGGGCATTTGCTGTACATTTTACACCTTAAATAAAGAAATTTCTGTATTTCAGTCTTTAAAAGACCAATTTCGGTCCAGTGAATTTTTTAAGGATTTTTCACTAGGCGACATTGCTTACAATTTTCTGGGGGGGGGGGGGGGGGCGATATATAATAGAAGGTCATTTCAGGGTAATCGTCCAGGAAAACCTAAGGATTTCATAGATTGTGGAAAGATCATCAGTAATTAGAAACTAAATTTCTCAATTTAAATGATATCAAAATCCCATTTATTAAGTTTGCCCTTGAAATTTTTTTTGAAAAAATAACCCATTTAATAAAATTTTGATGTATTTAAACAGCTGTAGAACAGGAACTTTGATATAAAAACATTGGCGAGATTTACGTACCTAAAGGTCCACCATGTATGTATTTTCAAAGTCCATAAAATAAAATATATATGTTTAATAAGCATTGTTAATTTTTGTGTAAGTATCCCCCCCCCCACTTGCCTAAATTTTAACTAGTTTTAAATAACGAATAAGAAGTCTGTGACAAGTTAAAAATTATTTAACTTAAATTACTTATTATTAAAATGGTGTTTGATGGGCAAAAGTAGTTCCAATGTAATTTAAAAGTAATTCCAAAAACAATTTTCCATCAGCATCTCCCTTTTTTTTTCATTTTAAAAAGTTATTTTTTATTGAGTTTTGCTAAAAGAAATGGCTTCTAAGTTCATACATCAAATCAGGTACTAATTAAAACTCAGTTCTATGTGAATTTTTGAATAAAATATTTTTTATATATAATTGAAAAGTCTTGCATCTAGAGAAACTGCCTTGTAGCAAGACAAAGGATCTTGCACCTGTATGGCTGCCAAAATCTTTATCGTAAATAAAATTAACGATGACTACATTTTGTATCAATATTTATATATCTTACAATTACAATAATAAGCAGGGGGGAATAAAGTCGATTAAGTTAATTCATTAATTTGGAAAATTATGCAACAAAATTGATTTTTTCAAATCTACGTATGATCTTATGTACAGTAGATAACATTAGTGAATCTGCATAAGAATGATGTTTAGCTTTTATATAAAAAAATACTTTTTAAAAAAATATCTAGATTTTGATGTTTCAATAATGGTAGGGTTTACTTGAAGTGCTGCATATTTGTCATACTAACAATATTTATTCAAAAACAAATAATCTATCAAAAAGGAGGTTATTTAAGTAAATGATAAAATTGCGTTTAAATTGCCTATTCTCTCAAAATGCTGATGAAAAATTATTTAAAAAAAAAATAATACATTTCGTTGCGTTTGACTAAATAAATTAATCCCAATTGATGTAAAACACATTTGTATGTTTATTTTGACAAATTGAAAAGTTGAGAGTACAGTAAGAGTATGTACAACGGGTCTTTTATATATATTTTTTTTCGAATTCTTATATATATTTCCAAATATTTGTTATTTTAAGCATATAAAATAGTTCCAATTGGAACTAATTTGTCTTATGATACCTGCCTAAAAGTTACAAACTTTGAATCAGGATTAGCTTAATCGTAGATTTATGTGTATTTGAAACAATCCTACTCTAGGTGTTCTAGGTCGCTTTCAGGTGGCATGTCCGACGTCAATCACATGATCGCATCTAGACTGAAGGGGTGGGGGGAATTTACGCTTGCAGGGAAAGAAGGAAGAACAAACCACTATGGTTACTTAAAAGTTTTTCGTTTTAGTCACACAGAGTTGTAATAAATGAGCTATATCTGGTAGACAACAATTGGCTACCATTGCCTATTTTTTGTCTTCAAAATAGAATTTCTGATAGAACAGATGAGATTTTTTGAGAAATTACGTTTTCTTTCACTGTCGCCCAGTGAATTTATTTTCATGTTAGTAGCCGACATTTTTCTTTCACTGGGCGACATTAGTGTCGCCCAGTCACTATGTTAAAAAATCCTCTGTTTCTCTCAATGTATTCGGTTTTTCGACAGCGGAAATGAGGCGCGACGGTATTAGTAACACATGTTTTTCTCCGAAGGGCACCAAAATAAATCACACGCTTTAAAAATTAATGTTACCCTAAGTACCTGCTTCAATTAACCCAGTTAGGTTCAAACGCAGTGACAGAATATTACCCCTTGCTGCTATGGATAACTCTATACAGTTTGGTGAAGAATCAGTTCTAATCAACCCAACTACACTGTTCCAGAGGATCAGCATTGCAAAACAATCGGATGAAGAGTTGGAAGAATACCTAAAGTACGACTTAGGACCTTACTCTCTATCCCTATTCGACAATGGTTGTTTAAGAAAGGACAAAAATCCACTTTGTACAAAACATTTAAACACATTGAAAATATGAAGTTCAATGAAAAATTTCAATACGTCATTGATGGTGGATTTTTATTACACAGAGTAGCCTGGCCCGTAGATCAATCGTTTGATGCTATCTGCGAAAACTACATAGAATATGTCAGATCAAACTATCAATCACATGCTGTAGTTCTGTTTGATGGCTATCCAGATTTGGCAGAAGGTGGAACCAAAAGTGCTGAGCGAATAAAAAATAAGGCCAGAAAACTTTCTTCCGCTGACATCATATTTGAAGAAAAAATGGTACCGACAAAGTCTAAAGAAAAATTCCCTTCCAATCCAAGAAACAAACTGCGTTTAATTGATTTATTGATGACAAAAGTTTCTGCAGCAGGAATGATCTGCAAGCAAGCTAAAGAAGATGCAGATACACTAATTGTGAACACCGCGATATCTTTAGCTCCAAAACACGAGACTGTTGTTATAGTTGGTGAAGATGTGGATATATTAGTGATCTTGGTAGGCCTTTGTAAGTTTGACAATGTGTTCCTTTTAAAGCCAGGAAAGGGCCAATCACCATCAGTAGCCTTTACCCCAACAGATGCAGCAGAGAATAAAGTTGCAGAAAATATTCTCTTCCTTCATGCAATGAGTGGTTGTGATACCACGTCATCTCTTTACATGAAAGGAAAATTAAAATTCTTCAAGACTCTTACTAAGAATCCTGATCTTGCAGAGGCCAGCCAAATATTTTACGCCTCCAACTCTACTCAAGACATGGTTGCTGATGATGGTAAGCGTTTTCTGGTCTCCGTATATGGATACAATGGTAAAAAAGCACCTTCTCTCAATCACTTGAGGTACATTTACTACATAAAAGCCGCATTTAAAACCAAAGACAGGTCTTAAATGTTCCAACTTGTGCTTGAACTGCGAAAGTGTCTGTGAAAATTTCAAAACTGCGTATGAAGATCACATGGAATCAGAAATTGAGGAAGAACAACTGGATTCTACGTTCCTTGATCCAGCTTTTTAACAGGTAAGTACTATTACTTTTTAACTCACATTTATTTTTTAAAGTAAGGAAAAAGCATAACTCAAACTATTTTTTTTATTATAAAACGGGCGTAATTCATCAATAACTCTGGTCCTTAAGAAAAAGACGTGACAGAATTTAACCTCTTGTATATTTGTATTGTAATTGTAAAAAACTTATTTTTTAAAAAAATAAATGTATTATTCCACAGTTACTGATATTGTACTTTTTTCTAATTAAATTAAATTATAATTGGTGTAAATTGCATCTTTTTGGTGAGAAAATCTGAAATAAAATAAACTTCCAGGTAGCAGAAATAGCTGTGAGGATTTTAAGATCCATTCCTAGGGTGAATGATCAAGGTCGCATCGGGGTGCGTCTTTTTGCCTGCTTTTCGGCGCGTGCTAGCCATTTAACTATTACTCTTACAAAGATGTTGCATGTACAAAAGTTATAGAAAATTTTATTTTCTTCACATTCATAATTAACTTTTTTTTCTCTAAAATTGATAGTTTTTGCGTTACAATGAAAAAACTGAAAAAAGTCCGATTTTTTTCCTGTTTTTTGCTTATAACTCAATTTCCGGAAAAGATACGAGGTGGAAAAGTTCAAATTCGTGATCAGCGACCTCGAAAACATATAATAAAACTTTAAAAAAAACTACACCAAAACTTCCCCTATTTTTCCCCATTTGACTGGACTATTAAGCTATTATTCTATAACGGATTAAATGATAGATGAATTTAACTGATCTATATAAAAAATGCAAATCGTTTGCTATTTGCTGGAGTTGCTTATTTTTAATTCTTACTGAATATTTTTTACTTAAATATGTATTCCTTTTCATTCGAGCTTCTTATCACAAGTATTTTTGAAATTAATATTAATCATTACTTTATCCAAGATGGGTAATTAAATGGAAAATTACTGGGTAATCTTCTTATCTTATGTAACTCAAATGAAAGAAAAAAATAGTTAAATTGACTATTAAATTATTTTTTCACCTCTACCCGTGCAACGTCGGGTGTAACAGCTAGACCAAAACCGACCTTAAGTTTGCAGGTGAGAAATGTACTAGGCGGAGGAAACTGCGAAAACAACGGTGCTGGCGCCGAAATTTTGCCTGCTCCTATTGGTTGCTCCTTTGACCCTGATATTCGTGCGCCTTGTTACGTCAAAATCGAAAAAATAATAATTAAAATTACACTTCTAACTTAAGCTAAACTAATAAAAATAATAAATTTATGTCTTGAAATAACAAATAAAATGGTTTATTGAATGTGAAACACTTTTTTTATTCGATTCTCGCACTCGAAAATGAGAACTATTTACCCTTTTTCTAGAACATTTGTGAACTGCAAACTTAATGTCGGTTTAGGTGTAGTAAAGAATAAATGTTTTGCTTACTTTGCAAGCCTCAAAATGCTCCCTGCCTGTCTTGCGCGACAAATACCTCAGACTTATCCCTGATGCAGGACTCTTGTTTCTCAGAAGCAGTGCTTTCGATGTCCTCAATAAAGACTATGTCATCATGGATATTGTGACAAGCTCAGAGCTCTACATTGACAATGAGCTGGTTGTATTTGAGGCGCTGTTTCGTTGGACTCGCATAGACTTCAACAATGTGTGTATCGCTGACATGTCGGATGTCAAAAGTGCCATGCCACCAGCCTTCCTATCCTGCGTCAAACCAAACAATCGCTACCGGAATGGCTATTCCTTACATTCAACCGACACATTGCCAGTGACGTTAGGCTTGCTGGGCGGGACAAAATAAATTTAACCAATCATTGTGAATGCACTGCGAAAATTTACTTAAAGGTTAAATTAGAGACTTTCAACACAAAGAAGACTGACAAATTTGTAAGGGTTCGTATTGATTTTTTTAACATGATTAACTATCATTAATAGAACAGAACATTTATTATATCATAGACAAATATAGTTAATTCATAGAAACATGTATTCAGTAATTTTTAAATCATTAAATACGAGAATGAGAAGCAAAATATTTTATATTATTAATATCAATGAAATATACAGGAATAGATTTCGAATCCGGTGTATTATTTGCGAGCATGTTATTGTTTTAGCAGGGTAAAAGTAAAGCTTAACTATTTTTATGTAAATGATATTATGCGGAAGCCTTGAAACCTGTATATTAATTGCACATTCGCATTAAAAAATTTAATAAAAGCATTTATTAAAATAGGAGGGGAGTTCTTATTTAATTGTGGTGTATTCGGAAAAAAGAATATTTTTTAAAGCTATTTTAGTAAAATTCAAGAATGTTTTTTTAATGATTGCTATATTATGTAGGATTTTGTTGCTGTTCTTGAATATAGGTGGCAGCACGAGTAAAAATTCGAGAACTAAAATCTGTCATTTGGCGCTCAGAACCATCTAAAGTTATCTAGCTATAATAATCATCACTTCAATTTTTACAGATAAACACCATTTAATATTTTTCCAGTTAATTTCAGTATTTTTTGTGTGAATAATTAAAATCTCAATATAATGGTAAATCCTTAACCCTTTCAGTCCCAAAAATTTACTACACTACAGAAACATCTGATATTCACAAAATAAGCTTATTTTAGGTCAAATATATGAATTCCATAAGGAAAAAAATCCATTTAAATTTTTTATACGGTTTTTGACACAACGCCAAAATTCTTTAACTGTGGAAAACAACAAAATAAAAATATATATATTACCTAAAAACACTTCGAGTTATATATTTTAAGGTATCTGACCATATTATTAAAAAAAAATTAATAATTATTTTAACCGAAATAGTTTAAATTGCGTTTCAAATATGTGGAACTGAAGTGAACTGATCAAAAATCAGGAGAAACGCTTGTTGACTATTTTCTAAATAAAAAAAATAGTAGTTCTGACTTCTATTGAGATTAAAGTAAAATTTTGTCTGATAGAGCAAAGTGTGAAGAATCGAATGATGTGTGTTTGGATGTCATAGAGGAACATAAACATTTTGAAAAAAATATTGAAAGTGATAATGCCAAATGGCATCACTGGGACTGAAAGGGTTAACGACAATAGTTCTTATACAACACTCATTGCACCAAGACGGACAATGATTGGTTACATTTATTTTCTCCCAGCAAACCTGACGTCACTGGCAATGTGTCGGTTGAATGTAAGGAATATAAATATGCTTTCCGGTATTAGATTATCTGTTGCTGTATTCTAAATCCCTTGCCCTATATTGCATTAGAAGATCTATAGATTTCGTTGGGGAGAGTCAGTGTTGTTTAAGAGGACTCCCTTGGGAATTTCACATCTTGAAAATCGTAATGTTATTCCTATGGAGAATATTCGCAAGTCAATTACCACCACAATTTTATTAAAAACTAACTAGTTTCTTGTATCATTGTATAGAACGAAAGAATTAGATTTCATAAAACTATTTAATTTTTTTGTGAAAATCACTTATTTAGTATTTTTAATAATTTTTTAAAGTTAGAACTTAATGCGTACTCCATTTTTTACTAACTTTGTAATTGACTTGCGAATGTTTTCCATAGGAATAACATCACGATTTTCAAGTTGTGGAATTCCCAAACGAGTCCTCTTAAAATTTTCTCTAGATTCTCCTCTGGTTTTATTGGGATTAAGTTTTTTAATAGCAATTAATGATGTGCCAATTTATTTGCCCCTGGTCTTGGTAAAAGAGAACAAACCAAAAGTGAACCTGTTTTCCCACAATCTGGGCTCGGATCCAATGGTGAGTTTGCAAGTCAAGCGGAGAGTGTGGCACGAGATAAAAGTTGTTTTAAGGCAACCCATTTTCCTAAAACCAGAAGACATTTCGTCACTTAAGGGGTCTTAGGAGTCGTAAAAATGTGCAAAGAAGATACTACAAAGCATAGTTTAATATTTCATGTCATTTTTTAACTACTCAATGTATAAGTATAATTTTTTATATGTAATTCTACAAGATTTATTTATTATAAAACAAGTTTTAAAATTTATGAAACTTTAGCCAAAACTAAAATAAATGATATTATATATGAAGCTATTTGAACACATTGTGATTAGGCTTGCGCTGCAAATTGTGAGGTCAAAATTGAAAAAATGACTAAGAAAATGACTTTATATTGTACAAATATGTACAAAGACTTATACCTAAATTCTCAGCTCAATTTTAATTAGAAATTATTTTAAGAACTTTTTTCTAAAAAAATTAATAAAAATTAAAAAATTTTGATTTTAAATTTTTTAAAAATAATTTCTAATTAAAATTGAGCTGAGAATTTAGGTATGAGTCTTTGTTTGTACATATTTGTACAATATAAAATCCTTTTCTTGGTCATTTTTTCAATTTTGACCTCACAATTTACCGCGCAAGCCTAATCACAATGTGTTCAAATAGCTTCATGTTTAATATCATTTATTTTAGTTTTGGCTAAAGTTTCATAAATTTTAAAACTTGTTTTATAATAAATAAATCTTGTAGAATTACACATAAAAAAAATTATATTTATACATTGAGTAGTTCAAAAATGACATGAAAGATCAAACTATGTTTTGCAGTGCCTTCTTTGCACATTTTTAAGACTCCTATGACCCATTAAGTTTCCACATGTGCTATCTCACTTTGCACAACGGATCAGATTTACTGAACGGTAACCCTTGGCGAGCTTTCTGAAATCGCACCAAAAGTCCGTATTCTGGCGACTTTTGACGTCACGCTCTCTATACTGCGCTAATAAACAATGTATTGGTCAGATAGACTTGTCGGAAAATGTCATCGTTGCTTTGTTAAAGAATTGGAATCATCAGTCGGAGTCAGACAGGTTGCCGCAAAAAATAATTTATCGCCAAATCCGAAAAAATCGCGCCATGGGTTACCGTACAGTAAATCTGATCCGATGTGGTAAGTGAGATAGCACATGTGGGGACTTAAGCGACGATTTATTACATGTATATGATGGATGCGAGCAATGATGTGCAGAAGCCTCAAACTACTATGCTGAAGAATACCTTGCAAACTTCTACTGGTTATGTAAACATAACCAATCAATGAATGAACAGCACTTGGGGTGTAACAAGCCTAAAAGTCACATATTCCAATAATGTAAATATAAAATGTTTAATTTATCTTTAAATAAAGTGCTATAAATATAGTTTTTACTCAAAAGTATGTAACATTTTCAACAATTAAAAAGCATATTACAAATTTCTATGACAATAATCATTCATTAACACTCGTAGATTTTGTCTTTTTAGACAAGTTGTGAATTCTCCATCTGAGCTTCTTAATAAATATTCAATCTCTGATTTCTGAATGTATTTTTCTTGAAGATTTAAGTACAATGGTCTTATGAGTACATTCCGCAGAGCAAAATTATTAGTCCCACAAGATGAGTTAATGTTTTTTTTGCCTGATAAAGAGAAAGAAGATCCAAATAGTGAACGTTCTTACACTGTCCAATAGGGTGTATCGAAAAAACCAAGTTTTTGATATCAAATTTGTAGTAGTGCGGAAAAGTTGCCTTATGTTATTGTTAGCACGTGTGCAAAATTTTAGTGATCTGAGTTAATATCTTCAGTTGCCTCTGAGACCATTAATTATGCAAATTTCGCTAATTTCATTTTTTTCTTAAAAATTATGAAATTGGAATCTTTAATTCTAATAGTGCGGAAAAGTTACCTTATATTATTGTTAGTATGTATGCAAAATTTTGTTGATCTGAGTTAATATCTTTAGTTGCCTCTTGAGACCATTAATTATGTAAAATTCGCTAATTTTATCGTTTTTTCAATATTTTTTTTTTAAAAATTAATAAATTGAATTTTTAAGTCTTACCAGTGCCAAATAATTGCCATATTACTCCTTAGAGCGTGTGCAAATTTTTATTGATGTTGGTTAATTTCTTCAATTGCCTTTAGGGGCGCTTATCTGGCCAAATTCCAGATTAGCAGCCAGATTAGCAAACAACTAATAAACAACAACTAACTAAATTGTTAAAGATTTCACGATACTCGATTTCACACCACATTCTCACATCATTCAGCCACTTATCTGCAGAAATCTCAAACTAACCATAAAAATAATTGCAAAAATCTTCTTTCTCATTCTTCAACTATTCAACATATTCATTTCTCATTGCCTCATTAAGGCTCAAAGCGTAATTACATAAAGATAATTTCACTGAATCGTAAGAATGGTCGCGAAAGGCCATGTTGAGATTCGAAAGGCATCCAATCTTTTTGCCTTTCCAACGGCTGCTGGCTCGGCAATGTTTGTAAATATGCGCTTCCTCTATAAAGTCTCGATGGCGTTAGATGTACCTCAAAGTCCAGTTGGGTCGTTGGGTGCCAGCGCAGGTGGCTACCTCTTTACTGGACCGCGAATTGAACATGCTAAACGTAAGTAGCTGTGTTAAAGTACCTAAAGAAGGCTAGAAAACAACAGCCAAATAAAAAGATCGAAATACCAAGCGTGAAGCGTTCTTTGCAGTTGCACGGCAATCGCCATTTCTCATCTCTATTCTCTTCTAAAATCTAAACTTTGCATCTTTCTTATTTTGCACAATTTGTTTGTTTACAACGTTTTGACTAATCAACCGTTAAATAATCGACATCAAATTACTGAGTGCATAATTTGAATGCAATATTAAATCCAGTCTCGCTTCATCGCACCGTGCTCGATGTGAAAGGGCCTAAAACGGTAAATATGCTTTTTCTTTCTTTAAAAAAAAAAAAAAAAAAGAACCGTCCTAAATTTAGCTTTTCCATAGAATTTATTTATGAAATGGAAAAAAGGGTAAATCAGGAGCTGTTAGAACGGTCATATTAAGAATGTCTTTAATTTCTAGATCTTTAATTTGCTAATACCTTTGTAATTTTATCTCAAAATGTCCTCGTTGTTTTACAACGGTAGATCTCCAACTTTTTCTAAAAAATTTTTGAATTAATTTGTACAGTTCTATTTGAAAGCTGCGGACATAGTGATCTTCCCAACTTCTATAGGAAAGGTTTGAGGTAGAAGTAATAACTAAAATTATGTATTATTAAATGTGCTATAATATGGTTGTTTATCTGGTAACTAGACCATTTTGCGGTTAATCTTGAGAATCCGGTGCTTCTGTTACCAATGGATTTGGCGTTTTTTGTAGGGAGCGATAAAAATTTCTTTGGTGATACGGCGGAATTTATTTTCGTCCAATTGTAAAACAAATAACAAAACTTCTTAGGGCAATAAACGAGTATTTAGGCTTTCAATGGGCCCTACAATACTACCGCATGTGGGATATCCATGTTTTTTTAGGGGTAAAAATTGCTCGGGGCCTGAAACAGGTGCATACTGGATTGCCAATGATGCAGCTCTGGTGTGAGGTTAATTCAAACAAAACTTTATTGCCAATTGTGCAGCTCTAGTGCGACATTAATTAAAACTAAACTGGATTGCCACTCCTGTAGCTTTAGTGTGACGTTAATTCAAACAAACTAAACTATGTACTTGATAGCCACTCGTGTAGCTTTAGCGCAGTTTTTTTTTAAATGACAAATTTTCCAAGATTCCCGTTGCAAGATGAAAAATTGGAGTTGACGTGGGAGAAAAAGATTTCCAACTCTCCCATAGCGGTCAGCGATCCATTAACCTTAGAGATCAGTGAAAGAAACTAGGGTTATTGCATAAGCGTGAAAGAATCTTTCAATCGGAGTTTCGCCAAGTATTTGTTGTTTTCGGACATGCGCCAAGCAGCACTGGATTCTTAAGATTTACCCATTTTGCCAATATAGGGGATGACTGGACAATATAGTTCAGTTTTTAATATCTTGAAAAAATCATGATCAAAACAGGTCATACCTTAAGGAAATTTGACTGTGTGGGCAACTCTAATTCCCTCTGGGGAGGGGGGGGGGGTTTGTAAATGTGCAGTTTTTGTTAGTTGAATAATCATCAAGAAAGAGTTGGGGTGTGAAAATTAGAATTACAGAAATTGTTGCTGGCTGACAGAGTCATTTTGTTGGATAGGAAAAGAGTGTAAGGAACATAACTCTGTGACTTTTTGAACTATTTGAATTTCTTTCATTTTAATACAACCAAATTCAAATAACGTTGTCTTTTTTTAAAAAAAGATTTCGTTTAACTCTCTTTGTAGATTTCATTTTTCTGTTTTCTTTCTCTTCTGTTTTTACAGAAATTTTATGACGGGTGGCCGCGGGTTGAAATAGTTCGTTCTGCAGCCATTTAGAGTGAAATTCAATCTTTTCTTTATTGTTTCAAGTTTCATTCCGGCATGATGGTCTGATTTGACTATATTATAACTGGAAATTACCCGCTCCACCTGCATGGAATGAGGAGTTGCCACGATAAGTATTCCAAGCAACTTTTTGAGTGGCCCTTTGGATACAAAGAACATTTTCTTTAGTCTTGTGTAAGTGCAGAAACCAATGTCCGAATTTGCTGGGAGAGTTGGAATTTGATCAATAAGCGACCAGCTTTCACCAGAAATAATAATATATGTGATATTAGTGTCACTAAATTCTAAACACAAACATGCATTTTGATCAGCATTTAATTCTAATCGATTTGAAAAAAAAAACAGAAGAAATTCCCACTTTGAAAAATAACTGTTTTATACCAAAAAATGCAGAAGACTGCATGCTAGTCGACTAAGCCATTTATGGGACTGTTCACTTTCTTGACAAAACTTAGAAATGCTGTAGTTTCAAAAGGGATTGTCAGTATCATAGAGCTAATTGCATTAGTTCTGGAATCACAACTTCTGCTGAAGTATTGCATTGCCATGTTAACCCGTTTCCCCCAGGTATGGGAATCAAAATGAAACCTATTTAAAACGCAGATGTTATTTAGTTGTTTAATTATATATTTTTTGAAGTTTTAAAATGCCCCAAAATATTCAGCAGTTGGCGACATTATTTAAAAACTTTATCAATTAATAAATAAATAACCGTATGTTATTTTCTTTTCAATTTTGTTTTAAATTGATGTTATTTTGCATACCTGGTGAGAATGGGATAACATTGCAAATCAATTCTTTTACAAAAGTTGTGATTTCAAAACTAATGCAGTATGGTACTGACAGCCTTTCTTAAAAAAATGAAAGAATGCAAAAAGAAATTGACATATGTTCTTGCATATTATACCATAAGAATAAACACACTAAATTTTATTTAAATCACCCAATCTTGGTGTCAAATTGTGTTTTGGTTGGATCATTTGACATGAAATGACCAAGGTTTTGAATATCTGAGGAGTGGTTAAATACATCATATGTATTTAACATGCAAGCCTGTGTCGAATAATTATTTGGTAATTAATAAGGTGATGATAACAATCTTTATAACAGATTACTAACATTACATTACTATAAAAATACCTCTTAGTTGGTAGAAATTTACTGCACAGTAACTATTGGTGAACTTTCCAAAATCGCGCCAAAAGTCCGTATTCTGGAGACTTTCCTGAAGAAAAACCCAATTGAAATGAGCAAATAGTTAAAATTGCGCCAATAGTTACTGTACAGTAAAGATGATCCTCTTAGTTCATTATATAGGGGGACCTGGAGGCCTTGGCCATCAAGGAGGCTTGGCTCACCTTTTAATTTTTGTTTTTAAAAATATTTTATAGCATTTTTTCAATTGATGGTACCAGGCCTGGGCGGTAACGCGTTACTTGTAATAATTACTTTTTACTGTAATCTTGTAGGTAATTCGTTACATTTGAAGAGTCAGTAATTTTACTGGTAATTCGTTACATAATTTCGGAAAAAGTAATCTCTGTTACAGTTTTTAAAAATATTTTATTGCATTTTTTCACTTGATGGTACCAGGCCTGGGCGGTAACACGTTACTTGTAATAATTACTTTTTACTGTAATCTTATAGGTAATTCGTTACATTTGAGGAGCCAGTAATTTTACAGGTAATTGATTGCATAATTTCCGAAAAAGTAATCTCTGTTACAGTAACGTGTTACTATCATTAATTTTATCATAAACACTCCAATAAATGTCTAAAACAAAAAAAAATCTTTAAAAAAAATAATAACAATCCTTTCATATATTTTAGCTCAGATAGGAGAAATATTGTTCCCACAAAAATAAAACGTTCCCTACTGATTGCAGTGATTATGAACACTCAACTATATAGCAGTGATTATGTTTTTTGGGGGGAATGTAAAAACTGGAGATCCTTCCGCCGAAGCCAATTTAGAGTTGTCTGCATTTTACATAGGAATGACCTCTGTACTCTACCTACAGTTAAATGCATGTTCATAAAATATAAAGTGTGCCCTTATCAGCCAATACGGCTGTTGAAACGTTATGTTTTGGTGGCTTGTGCAGGGCCGTGTGGTGCTGTGATGCAGTGAGGCGGCTGCATCATAGGACAATTGACAAGAAGCGCCTTTTTTGGGTTTGACAAATCCCCCTCACACACTTCTTTTCCTTTTTTAAAAACCACAACTATTTATTGAAAGTGCTTTAAAGAAGAAAAAGGCCACTTTGGAACCACTTGTAGAAAATAAATGTTTCTAACACTCCTAAAAGAGGGGATTAAAAAAAAGGTCTCAATTGTGATAAAAAGTTATGTGTGTTGATTTTTTTCCCGTTTTTTAAGAGTTGTTATAATATTAAATGTTGTCAAAATTTCATTTATAACAAATTTTGACAACAGAATAAATAATATGAAAAAAAAATAATGCTTCATAACAGCAAATTGTTGAATGATTAGCATACTATACTTAGTTTTTGTAAAAGGCGATATTTGAGACTTGCATCACATGGAGAAAAAATACCACACAGCCCTGGGCTTGTGTATGTGTAAGCGTGTAAAGTTTTGAGATGCAGCTTTTGTTCTATCACAACAAGTGGATTTTCTGATAACTTTATAATAAAGTTGATAAAAAAAATAATTAATTTAGTCGTTTATACTTTATTATTCGAAACATTTGTAAATATGAATATTTGTCGTAAAAAGGAATCTTAAAAGTAATTGTAATTTGTTACTTTTTGAAATTAGTAATGTTACAGGTAATCAGTTACTTTGTATGAAAAGTAATTGTCATTGTACCGAGTTAAATTTAAACAAGTAACCGGCCCAGCACTGGATGATACTCTAAACTACTGTTGTTAGCAGACAGCCACTTTAGTTTCATTGAGCTACTTCAGAGCAGATTACGAATCTACTTATATTTTGACTTGTGCTTGTTTCTGCCGTTAAATTTTAAAAAAAAATCAAACGAAGGCAGTCATACCTTATTTTTTATGTGTACAGACTAAATAAATTATGTTAAACTTAATTTAAAAAATGACTTAATATGAACAATTTTAGAATTTTTAATACAGATAAAACATGATGAAATGTATGGCTCTAAATACTAATATTGATAAACATGACTTTTAAATGAACTTTTTTTTTGAATTTATTGCTTACCAAAAAAATTGCAATTTTATTTTTGTGCACTTTAAAATTTTGCATTTTTGTGTGGACCAAGACTCCCTTATAAAGAGAGGCTTGGCCAGGTGTCTCTGTTTTAAAAAACAATACATTTGGAAAAAAAAGCGCATTTTTTTCTATTACACTATTATATCCTTGTTGCCAATACAATTTCCATTGATATGTGCTATCATATAAAATATTTAGTGTAAAAATATTTATTAAAATTAAATTATGAAAACATATTAAAGACTCCCAGGTTCCCCTACTTTTCTAACAAAAATATTTAAAATTATTATATACTTTTTTTACAGGATGACAATGGAGAAAAAGCATACTCTTATTCATACAGCAGAAACACCTTGTTCTTGTGAAATTCACTAACAGGAATTTCTTCCATTGGAGAAGCTTAAAGGACAACACCACACCCCTGCAGACAAGAACCCAAATGTTTGTGAAGTGTGCAACAAGCAATTAACTCAAAAGTGTTCACTGAAAATCCACCTTCTTGTCCACACTGGTGAAAAACCTTTGTGAAATATGCAACAGACAATTTACCCAAAGGGTCATCTCAATACACCTCTTCTCATTCACACTGGTGAAAAACCCCATGTTTGTGAAGTATGTAATAAACAATATGCTCATAAAAGTTCTCTCAGCACACATCTTCTTATTCACAGTCACACTGGTGAGAAACCCCATGTTTGTGAAGTGTGCAATAAACAATTTACTAGAAAGACTCTCCTCAATGCACATCTTCTCATTCACAGTGGTGAGAAACCTCATATTTGTGAAGTGTGCAACAAACAATTTACTATAAGGAAAAGCTTGATTGCACATCTTCTCATTCACACTGGTGAGAAGCCCTATGTTTGTGAAGTGTGCAATAAACAATTTACTCATAAATGTTCTCTCCACAAACATCTTCTCATTCATACTGGTGAGAAACCCTATGTTTGTGAAGTGTGCAACAAACAGTTTACGCAAAAGAGTAACCTCAACGTACATCTCCGTAGCCACTCTGGTGAAAAACCCTATGTTTGTGAAGTGTGCAACAAACGATTCACCCAAAAGGGTCATTTCAATATACATCTTCTCATTCACACTGGTGAGAAACCCTATATTTGTGAAGTGTGCAATAAACAATTTGCTACAAAGACTCTCCTCAATATACATCTTCTCATTCACACTGGTGAGAAACCCTACATTTGTGAAGTGTGCAATAAACAATTTGCTACAAAGACTCTCCTCAATTTACATCTCCTTGTTCACACTGGTGAGAAACCCTATATTTGTGAAGTGTGCAATAAACAATTTGCTACAAAGACTCTCCTCAATTTACATCTTCTCATTCACACTGGTGAGAAACCCTACATTTGTGAAGTGTGCAATAAACAATTTGCTACAAAGACTCTCCTCAATTTACATCTCCTTGTTCACACTGGTGAGAAACCCTATATTTGTGAAGTGTGCAATAAACAATTTGCTACAAAGACTCTCCTCAATTTACATCTTCTCATTCACACTGGTGAGAAACCCTATATTTGTGAAGTGTGCAATAAACAATTTGCTAGAAAGACTCTCCTCAATATACATCTTCTCAATCACACTGGTGAGAAACCCTACATTTGTGAAGTGTGCAATAAACAATTTGCTACAAAGACTCTCCTCAATTTACATCTCCTTGTTCACACTGGTGAGAAACCCTACGTGTGTGAAGTGTGCAGTAAACAATTTGCTAAAAAGAGTGTCCTCAACAGACATCTCCGCATTCACACTGATGAGAAACCCTATGTGTGTGAAGTGTGCAACAAACAATTTGCTAAAAAGAGTGACCTCAATGCACATCTTCGCTTTAACACTTTTGAGAAACCCTACATGTGTGAAGTGTGCAGTAAACAATTTGTTTACAAATGTTCATTTGGCAAACATCTCATTCACAGTGCTGAATGTGGGGGTAGACGCGGGGTGACGCGCCACCCCACTTTTCAAGAAAATTTCCATCCATCCCCTAACTTCTTATGTCTCTCAACTCCAATATCCATAGAGGGGGGGATGGGGCATGACATTCTGATTGAGGGCATCCCCCCTCTTATTTTTTCCCCACTTTCACCACTGCTCATTTACACTGGTGAGAATCCCTTTGTTTGTTAAGTGTGCTAAAAACAATTTACTCAAAAGTGTGAACTCAACGAACATCCTAACATTGACACTGGTGAAAAACCTCATGTTTGTGAATTGAGCATGAAACAATTTTCCATGATAACTCCCCTGTCTCTCTGCTTCTAAATAAAAATTAAAAAAAACTATTTTGCCCAAAGTGGGGGATGGGATCCCTTATGAATTAAAAAAAAAGTAAAAATTTTACTACAAACACTACACTTACTCAATTTTGCTTAGTAATGGATAAAGGGCCAGTTATGGCAACCTATTTTAACAAATAAGTAAATTTCCATTATTAAAAATTACGGCAACACCAATGCCATGCATGTTTCATTTCAAATTTTAGCTTCCACACTATGTAACGTTTATAACGTAAAAAGTGGAAGGTTTTATAATCGCTCAGTCTGTCCTTCTGTCTGTCTATCACCTACTTTCACAAACCATAACCGTACAAACCGTAAGTCTCATAAAAAAAAGTGAGCTTTGTCGTTTTGAAGCAAAAAATCAGGCTAGGCTACATTCCAAATTTAATTAAAAAATGTGTTTAGTAGTTTATTTAAAATTAAGTAACTAAAAATTTAATCTACCGTCAAAGCGGGTAACTTTGGCCACGGAGGGTAACTTTGGCCACGCGTCGGAAAAAGATTTGTTTCTTAATTTCTCTTCATAAAACGATCTCATCTTAAATTGTTTGACATTTTTGGAAAGGTGGAAACATCTCCTTTCATTCCATGTAAAAAAAATCTCATTCTAATTCTGGCAATGCTACAAATGCTGTTTTCATTCTTACGAGCCTAAAATGACAAAAATCTATCTCGTCCAACTTTTGTCTGGAACAGGTAAAAAAATATTGAAAATATTTAAATAAAACACTCTATTCGATTCTTTTATTTGTGGAGAAGAATATTACACCATTTATTTTATTCTAAATTGAATACTTTTTTTGCTGTATTTAAATATTGGTAATTGGGAAGCTTTTGCCAACGAATGCGGGTAACTTTGGCCACAGATGTAAATATTTATTTATGGAACTTTGCACTTTAAAAAATGTATGTAAAAGTGTATTCTGTTTAACTATTTTTGAAAAATTCTTACTTTTATGATTACTAATTTTTTAGATACTTTTTTTTTAAAAAATCAAACGATTTTATTTAAACACTAAAAAGATAAAGATAGAATGCAAGAAACGTATACCACTCAAAATCGCAAATGTCGAAAGGTAAACATTTTCATATTCTTAATTATGAATATATTATTTTTTCCCCTTTTATAATAATATCGTTTGCTTTTTATAAATATACGTGTTATTACATCTTGCTTCAAAAAGTTCTTTTCCCTTATTAAAATAGAAGTTTATTTTTCTTTTAAGCGACAAACAATACTAGTATTCATTTTGTAAAGCCATTCCACGATGCACTGCAAAGTAAATGTTAAGTTATATACCATTTTTAATAACTATATGTCTCATAACTTTGTTATTCCAAGTTTAAAGTTATAATATTGCCTATTTAATTCGTTAATACAGTATTTAAGGATGTTAAAAAGTATGTTTCTTATGTATTTCATGGATGGCCAAAGTTACCCGCCCGGCTCCTAACAGTGTCCTAATTATTTATATTAATACCAATTTTTTATTAATTTATAAAATTTAACAAAAATGCTTGAAAAATATTCCTAAAAGTACAATACTTAGAATGCATAACGATTTTAAAGTGTTTAAATCGTTTTTGTAGTTAAATTTTTCTTCTTTTGTTAGCAAACCTATGATTTTGGCCAAAGTTACCCGCACTGACGGTACATTGAAATATTCCACTTTCCATTGAAAAATTACATTTTTATTCAATATTTACTGTTGCCATTTCATCAATTGTACGAGAAACTTTTTTTAAAATAACAATTAAATTCTTGAAAAAATATTTATTTATGTAATATAATCCAGTTGGATTGTAATAAAGCAATAGAGTTCGTTTAATGGTTCATAATATGAAGAGTACACGGGAATAACCGATTGATTTATTAGGCGGAAGCCCGCAATTGTCTACTTGGTGGCAGAAAACCGGTTTCTCTCTTCCTTCTTCGCTTGGTCCAAGCGTTGGGATGGCCAATCGCCTGAATCTTGATAGCAAGGTACCACAGAGATAGTAGTTAAGGAATTAGCGTGGCATATCATGTGACCTACAACACTGACTTCATTGGGGCTCTTCTGGGAGCTCCTTGCGCGTCCCGTCGTTAGCATTGGAGGTCACTTGATCTGCCACTCTATTACTTTAACTATGATATCTGTGGTAGAAACTGGTTTCCTACCACAGATATCATGTATGAAGAAAGATGCATAGAGGATTCTATTTTTTTTTGTTTCACACGTTTTGCTTTTATTTTTAAAGTATCAATTATACCTACTAATTTATTTTTTAAACTGTAATCATGTGGTGCCAAAAATAGTAATTAAAAAATTGTATAATTATTCACCGAATTTCAAAAAGTTTAGCAAGCGATAAAGAATAATTATTAAATCTGCAAAGAAAATAGTTAATTTAAGTGTTTATGTAATGGTATTTATCGAATTTCTTTCTGAAGTGTTATAAAGCGTGTGTCCAGTTGAGCACAAATGTTGCGTGAAAGTGGTTTAAGTGACAGATTCTGTAACAAACTTGTTTTTTGTTTATCAAGTTTGGGCTGTTTTTTTCGTTTTGTATTGTAGTAAGATTACACCATTATTTTGGAAATGTGCATTTTTTTTTATTTATTCTCTGTAAAAAAACATCCCTTATCCTCTGTTGTTTCAGGGTGATTGTAATTTAAAATAATCTAACACTTGATAAAAATAAAGTTATCTCCAAAAAGCATGTATTCAAAAATTGGTTGTGTAATGAAGTTTTTTTTTTCATTTCAATTAAGTCACTTTCAGAAAGTTAATTGCCAGTGCCCTATCCATATTAGAAGTGTGGGTAGGACACAGGGTGATTTTCTAGAAAATGATCTTGCGTCCTCATCTGTATATCTATAGCTTTAATTTAAGACCAATATTATCGATTTCTGTTTAGTGGTTTTCTTTTTATAGGCATTTTTCAGATATTGTATATCAGTTCTTACATATAATACATTATTTTCTTTTGCCTTTCCTGAAATATGAGATTTGATTTTTCAAAGGTTAGCAATATTTTTCTCAGGAACTATAATCTATATCAACATGCTTTGTTTTATTATTTCTACCCCTTGAATTATTCTTTGATTTAAACTAAGGAATATTAAATTTCTCTGCTGAAAAAATTATATAACTTTAAATTGGATTGTTTTTGCGTTTTTTAATACATATTTTAAAAAAATCTCGGTAAATGTTTTTTTTTAATACTGTGAAATATCTTTAGTTTAAATCAATGAACTACACTACTCAAAACAATTAGGGGAACGCATGGTTTAAACCTTTTCACACAGAATGATTCCATTTGGAATAATCAACTTGCGATTTTTTTCCCCTCACTCTCAAGTTGAGTTCACACTTATTTATCGTTAGATGGAACAATCATGTCTTTTGAAGTTTAATGTTTGTTTTAATTAATTAAATGAAAATATGAAAAGCAGGGTAAAATAAAATTCACTCCCAAAAATTTTTATTAAATAAATTCACAAAAAATTCTTCACACTTGCATTCTTAGACGTTTAAAAATTGATCTTAACTTTTTTTTAACAAATAAAGTTTTGCAAAAAATATTTTTATAATGTATTCAAAAGTTACAATTCCAATTTTTACTCTTAAATTTTCGTTATTAAATTAAGACTTTCTTCTCATTTTTTTTACCATTTCATTCTGGATGCATAATGAATATTTTTCACAAATTTTAGATTTTTAGAACAAAAAATATGAAGTTTTAACTGAAAGGATTAACAGAAGTACTCAAAGTGCACCCTTAATTCTTTTGAGCAGTGTATATGTAAGGAACAAAATATATGCATGGTGGCCAAAAGTGTGGACACTTTTTGAAAGTTTCCATGTTTTTCAACATTGTGTGCTTGTAGAATATATTAATTTTCCCTTTTGGCAATTTGTATTACTAAATTCTGCATTAAATTACCTTCAATTTAATGTATAAATGTTTGTATTTAAGTGAAAATTAAAATATTTTACAAGCACACAAAGTTACACGAAACTTTAAAAAAGTGTCCACACTTTTGGCCACCACTGTATATAAAAAATCATAATGATATCTCATATAGTTCCTGAGAAAAAAGTTCCTGAAGTTAGTAAAATTAACATAGACCGAACCTTCCGACTCTCCTTAAGGGGGTTCAGTATGTTGTATATCGGTAATGTTAAATTGGCCAATTGCAATGTACAGCTGCGGAAATAAAAAAAGTACCACTAGTGATTATTTCAGCCATTAGTCACCCTATGTAATCGGACCTTTTTGAGATTGTGAACAATTAACGTTCTGAGTTAATTGCATGACACAAAATTTGCATAAGTGGCCGTCTTCATATTAAAAATGTTACGAACTTTGAAATTTCCAATAGCAACACCCAATTTCAATAACTTAAAAATGTTAAGCACCCTCGAAAACCCTTAAATCTAAGTTTTTACTACATTTGAATGAATATTAAATGAGTTATTAAATCGAATCACTTGTGGTTCTTTTGGGGACCATCTCTAAATGACAAGCAAGCATGCATGCAAGGCAGTCTTTATTTATCAATTACACACGTAATCTTATACACAGTTCCCTAAAGGGTAATTAAAAAATATTTTGGGATTTACTCAGCAAGTTATGAATAAAATTTTTTAAAAATTGAGATTTCGCTTAAACTTCCTATCTTGAATTTATTTCTGTAAAAATATTAAGGGGTTTCTATTCATATTTTTTTAAAAAATTAAAAAATAATTTTTAAAAAATATAAAAATTGTTTTAAATACCTCAATATTGAATGCATTTTGTTTGGGCTATTATAATTTCTTTTCAGTAAAAAATTCGTTTCATTATCTTAATTATTTATAGATTGGGATAGTTTTTTATGTGCAACTCATTTAACATTATGGGACCTAAACTTTGCACGTCTCTAACTCCCCTAATAATGCTTAAAAACTAACGAAATTTGGCATTTCGTATTAACATAGGTCATAGATTTGAAATATGGACTCAAAAAGGGGTGTTACTATTGGAAATTTTAAAGTTAGTAACATTTTTAATATGAAGATGGCCCCTTATGCAAATTTTGTGTCATGCAATTAACTCAGAATGTTAATTGTTCACAATTTCAAAAAGGTCCGATTCTATATGGTGACTAACGGCAGAAATAATCACTAGTGGTACTTTTTTTATTTCCGCAGCTGTACCTTTTCACAATGACTATTGATCATCATCTTAAAATTTTGTGTGTGTTATACCAACCTTATACATTTAATCTGAGGTTAAAAGTTTTTTTTGTAAATAACTGTTAGTTTTTTTTTTAATAAAATAAGTTTTAAAGTACCCAAAAAATCATAAATTTTTTCAGTTTAGTTTTATTAAAATTTATAACCTCAGATTAATCTATACTATGTATTACATCACATAACAAAACTTTACGAGAAAACATAGCATAGTTTTTGAGAAAAGGTACATCGGAGTTAAAAAAAATCAAGTTCTGAGAAAAACGCGTTTAAAGTTTTTATTGTTAACCCATTTCCTTACGAAGCCATGACATTAAAAAGGCTTTTAATGTCAAAAATATTTTTCCAATCGTCTTGATACTTTGTGACATTATTAATAAAGGTTGTAATAGTATTTTAAGCCAATAATTTTTGTTTTGATTTTTTCACCGATTTTTGGGTACTGGACCCCCTTAAGTGTTTTCCACTTTTAATGAAAGAAAACAATGCCTTTTTAAAACTTTTTATTGCTTTAGTAGTCTCATATTTCGCCCATTCATTCTATCGGTTGTAGCTAGTTTTTGCGATTTTTCAACTAAGATGTAACGATCCAACTGTTGCTTTATATATATTTTTGTGTGCTATGAAAATCAAACATGCCCCGGCAGTTTTTTGCAATTAATTGTTTATTTCAATAATATTTATTTTAATGCAATGTGTCTTATAAATTTACCGACGAAAAAACTTAAACTGATGGACCATTTTTTTTACATCATTTCTTAAGGGGTCATAGGAGTCTTAAAAATGTGCAAAGAAGGTACCATAAAGCATAGTTTGATCTTTCATGTAACTTTTTAACTACTCAATATATAAGTATAATTTTTATATGTAATTCTAAAACATTTATTTAATATAAAACAAATTTTAAAATTTATGAAACTTTAGCCAAAACTAAAATAAATGATATTAAATATAAAGCTATTTGAACATTTTGGGATTAGGCTTGCGCGGCAAATTTTGAGGTCAAAATTGAAAAATGACCAAGAAAATGACTTTATATTGTACAAATAAGTACATAGAAAGACTTATACCTAAATTCTCAGCTCAATTTTAATTAGAAATTATTTTGAGAAAATAATTAAGATAATGAAACGAATTTTTTACTGAAAAGAAATTATAATAACCCAAACAAAATGCATTCAATATTGGGGTATTTAAAACACTTTTTATATTTTTAAATAATTATTATATTGATTTTTTAAAAAAAATATGAATGGAAACCCCTTAATATTTTTAAAGAAATAAATTTAAGACAAGAAGTTTAAGCGAAATCCCAATTTTTAAAAATGTTTATTCATAATTTGCTGAATAAATCACAAAATACTTTATAATTACCCTTTAGGGGACTGTGTATAAGATTACGTGTGTAATTGATAAATAAAGACGGCTTTGCATGCCTGCTTGCTTGTCATTTTAGAGATGGACCCCAAAAGGTCCACAAGTGATTCGATTGAATAACTCATCAAATATTCATCCAAATGTAACAAAAACTTAGATTTAAGGGTTTTCAAGAGTGCTTAACATTTCTAAGTTATTAAAATTGGGTGTTGCTATTGGAAATTTCAAAGATCGTAATATTTTTAATATGAAGACGGCCTCTTATGCAAATTTTGTATCGTGCAATTAACTCAGAATGTTAATTGTACACAACCTCAAAAAGGTCCGATTCTATAGGGTGACTAACGGATGAAATAACCTCAAGTGGGTACTTTTTTATTTCCACAGCTGTACCTTCTTTGCACATTTTTAAGACTCCTATAACCCCTTAACTAATCGAGAACTTTTTTTCATGTCCGGGGAACTGTTGCCCCTAAAGACGTGAAATATGTCCAATGGTCCACTGTACAAATCCGTCATCACCGTCGTTATTTGGAAACGACTGCGCGTTTCATCAAGAAAAAAAAATGCTTGTCTTTAAATCCATGAATTCGTGGCAAAACTTTAAGGTGATGGACTGGAAGGTATTTGGTTCGTGATTAGAGACGTTAAAATGTAAATTTGAAGCAAATATGCAATAATATTTCACCTTTGAGATTTAAAAGTGGCTGTATTGTCTGTTTGGTGTAAAATTGAACCAATATATTGTTATAAAATCTTTTTAATTCACCGGATATCGTGTTTTTTTTTATTTATTTTATAAAAAAAAAATACAATTCATCAATAAAAACGCCAATTTAGGTCAGTATCCACATTAAATTAACATAATCTCGTATTTGTGTCTAAACTTTTGCAACATACGAAATTCTAGTTTTATGCAAAAATTATTGTTATAGCACACCAAACAATTATGTTTCAATTATAGCATTTCATTTTTTTTTTTTTTTTGAAAAAAGTATTTTGCGGGCTTTTTGTAATTCTACTATCTCAATTCTAAATTTTACAGACATTCATGACGTTATTGTCTAAACTTTTGCATTGCACTGTAGCTGCCTCTCTACATCATGGCGCCACACTGCCTTGCTCCAATTAATATTAAAAAGCCACATCTAGTCCATCCGAACAGATGGAAGTCTATTTCATTATTAACCTACTGGGTGAGGCAAATAAAAGTGGCCCCGGTCTAAAGATAGGAATACGTTGAAATGCGTGGCGAGAAAAACTCTTGAAGCCGCCTGAAACATGTTTTTGCATTGGTTGGATCGGATTAGCTTCACATTAGAGCTACTCACAGACTAGTGGAGAGTTCAGATCTTAGTTCGTATTGTATGAAGACGTCCCATAATGCAAATTTTGTGTCTTGCAATCAATTTAGAATGTTTTGTATTAACAAAAACAAAAAGACCCGATTCTCTTTTATAAATAACTACCGAAAAAATCATTACTGGGAACTTTTCTTGGTCAGCTCTACACAAACCTTGCTTATATTTATTTCATTTCAACTAGCTTCTCAAACCATAGCGTAATTGCCGGCAAATAAGACGCCAAGCGTTCGTTTGGGCTTAATATTGAAGCGATCAATAGCTTCAGTTAGCAAACCTGTTTTTGACTTGGCAACATTTCTGTCGTATTTTTATATCTTCTTTGGGGCCACTTTTATTTGCCTCACCCTGTACAATATGCATGCACATGAATTATTATTACATTGTTACTAATTGAACACAATTTTCAAATGCGCATTTGACTAATGTTGATTGCGGCAAAATGGTTCGTTTCTATTTTGTTGCAAAACACGCCCTAATTGCAATAACAGATTCTCGTGTAATTCATTTAGCTAATCTATTACAATATTGCATATTTTCATTACTTAGTACGTGAGAATAATTGATATTTGCTTCAAACTTTGTGCCTAATGTTACCATTTCACCAGAGACCCATCGCTCTACACAGTTGACAACAGCAGTGCCTTTGTGGAAATATCAAAATCGTAAGTCTTCTTCCTATGTTATTACCAATATATATCGTCACTTAAGTTCCCACATGTGCTATATAACTTTGCAAAACGGTAGAAATTTACTGAACGGTAACCTTTGGCGAACTTTCCGAAATCGTGGCGAGTCGGAAGAAAACCCAACCGAAATGATAGGATAGGTTGGATAGGTTTGAATTATCGTCGTATTAGAGCTTCACGAGGGAGAGCCGAAAAACGTGTTTGCTCATTTAACACCGGCCGTTCGGAAAACGTCATCGTTGCGAAGCCAAAGAATTCGAATCATCAGTCGAAGTCAGACGGTTGCCACGAAAATTATTTATCGCCAAATCCGAAAAAATCGCGGTATGGGTTACCGTACAATAAATCTGATCCTTTAACAACAATTAGATAGCACATGTGGGAACTTAAGTGACGATATGTAAAATAAGTCGACAGGGAAACTTTGATAAACGTTAGTCTTCTTTATTTAGCTGCGACATTGGTAAGAGACAAATTGATTGTCTGAAGTCGACGATGGATGATGACGGAATATCGTCAAAAATGACGAAAAGTCTATTAGCTCTGCCAGACTGACTAATTGAAAAAATCAGAAATTGTTATAAGAAAGGTTTTAAAAGGTCAACGTGTAGGCGGATTATTCATTTAAGTTTCGTTTGAAAGGATGATATTAGGCGACTGGTTGTTGTGGCAGGGTGCAGTTGGAATGCTAAAGTACAAAGTGATATTAAGGCTATTTGAAAGGTAATTCAGGTTATTAAGTTTAATTGAGGTTAAAAGTAGAGTTTTCGAGGGGGGTTTAAGTCAGGATATGTCATATATAACCAGATATTTATGACTAAAAATCAGGACCTTTCCCCTATCCAAGTACCTGACAATTTTTCATATAATAAACCCCCCGCAAATTTTATGACACTAGCATAAATTAACAAGGCAGGACCATAAAATAAACAAATAAACCAGCAGATAGTTATCCTTATACTGAGTAATCAAATACAAAATTGAGGAAAAATCATAATTTTCAGGTCATTCTAACTTTTTTAGCAAAGAGTATTTACAAATTTTTTGAAAAACTGTAACTGAAAAGCCGTGCATTTTGGAGGGACATCCAGTCCTTGGCAAAAAGAGGGACTAGGGTACCTTCAAAACACTGTGTGCTGTTCAGGGTAACGACAAGGAGCTTAGCAGGTGAGCCATGCTAAAATCGTTATCGCTCAGCCAAACTCGCCAATAAAACAAAACTAGTTATTTTTCCAGTTTTACACATATAAGCATTATGTTGTTGCTTAGTTTGGAAGAAATAAGAATGTTTTCAACTTTCAAGTAGGCAATGACTTTGATTTGCGGTTTGTTTACGTTACCCCGCCAACTACTGTTCCGCCAACGCATGCCAAAGACTTGCCAAATACCGTTTGTTAGCTTCGACATTAAAAATGACATTTTCTGGTAGTATAATGATAAAAAATACTATTTTTAGAAATGTAATAGTCCACATGATGTTTAATTTACAATACAAAGATTAAAAAGTAAAGCTTATACCTTTTTTCCGAGTTTAAACAACTTTTTTATTCCATAGCAATGACACACGCCGGTATTAAAACATGGATTACAGCTTTACCGTTAAGAATTTTAATCCAAAAACGAATAAATATTGAAGAATATAGATCATTAAAAACAAAATCAATAACAAATAGTGGTTACGTTCCTTTGATTATATCGTTTAGATGCGATTTATTGGAGCTTCGCTGAGTCACCGTGTAATGTCTACGGGGAAAAAATAACAGCGCCGTATCTCTGGAGCATGGCTATGCTCCAGCCAATCAGGTGAGAGCATCATGTCGCAACCCTCATACACAGATATTCCAGTAACCCTAAGAGGGACTGTCCCGCTAAAAACGAGATGTCTGGTCACATTAGTTATTACTCTTCTTGGACTGTTATAGTTCGACATTTTTAGTTCAGAAAAAAAAAGAGTATCAAAAGTGAGGTCTTTGAATTCAAAAGGCCAAGAGTCATATTTCTGTTTGTTCATCATAATCATTCCATAGGTAAAATTTTTCTCCAGCAACGCCCTATCGTTTTTATGACGGTCATGAAGAAATCTTAAGAATTTTGTTATCATATACAGTAACTTTGAACTACACTCTTGAAACAAACGAGCGATTTAAACTCAGTCTGAGTTAATTTTCACTCCTTTCGCTGTCGAAAATGCACTTCCCCTATAGGAGTGGATTTCACTCTTTTGTTTTGTTAAACCTCCGACAATCTTATCAACAAACAAGCGATTTTAAAGCGATTAGAAGCGATTTAGGAGTTAATTTTCACTCCTTTCCAGTGTCGAAAATGCACTTTTCCTATAAGTGGATTTCACTCTTTTGTTTTAAGAGTGTAGTAAATATATGGTAATTTGGACTTTCTTTGCAGAGACTTTGAGCTGTTGTTGGTCATCAATTTTTTTAGTCGACTTTCCTTTTTAATACGATTTTTTTTAAAAAAAAAAATGAAAAAGTAGGTATTGACATACTGACGATGTCCATACCCCTTCCAAAATCGTTTCTATCAGACGGATCGAAAAAGCTTTTTTTTAAAAAAAAATAGATGTTATCTCAGAGACCCCAACTTTCATACATTTTGTTCGTCTGTATGTACGTTTGGATGTACACATGTCTTCTCTCTGTTGGCGAATTTCCCATTGATATAGCATTTAAATTATTTTTTAGTCATTTCAATTACTGTTGCCATATCAATAAACATCAGAAAATTAACTTATTTAATTTTAAAAAATGAATTACAAATTATTTTTGTTACAAACGATTTTGGTTTGACATCATAAAATGTATCACAATGTGATTCTTTGATTATTCAGTACTTGTTTACAAAGCGGCAAGGCATTATATATATTTTTTTTGCATAAAAGGATAAAAACAGCACTGTTGAAATTTTTTTTGGCACATCAGCTAATAGTTTTTTTCCCTCTAAAAACAACAGACATTTTTACACACTGTCTAGTAATTGTATTTTATAAACGCTATTTATATTAGAAGAGTACACGGGAAGAACCGATTGATTTCTTTAGAGTCTTTCCGTAATTGTCTCTGCTTGGCGGACATTTTCGACCAGAAACCGGTTTTTCTAATGGTTCTTCATTTGCGGTACAAACATGCGACTCGTTCCACTCAACTCTGGCGTGAACTAGGGTTGCCACGAACGATAAACAAAGCGAGTAACTAGCTTCTTTACACCAACTTAGGCGATTTCTCAATATCATCCCCAAAGAGGCTATTAAGGAAAGCCTTGTACGAAATCAATCGGTTCTTCCCGTGTACTCTTCATTTACTTACTTATTTTTCTACCTTTCTGAGCCTTGCGTCTCCTATAGGCGGTCAATTTTCATTTTTTTCCCCAGTTAACGAATTTTAATGGCGATGGATGCTAGTGTATTACCTTCTTGGCATGTGGACATTGAAGATGAGAAAACCACACGAAGCTGCAATAAAAAGTGGTTTAGTTTACTAAAAATCACGATCTTTGCCTGCTGTTTGACTGGGTTCGGGCTTCAGACTGCTGAGTTCCTCGGCAACTTCTACAAGTATCCTGTGGTTGTCAGCATAGAATTCCAAAGCATGGATAAGTTTCCGATTCCTGCCTTCACTTTCTGCAGCAAATACTGGTAAGTTTCCGATTCCTGCCTTCACTTTCTGCAGCAAATACTGGTTAGTTTGCTGAACAATGTTTTGCGCTTCTGCAGCAAAACTACAATGCAAAATAACTATTGTTACAATACGGAAAAAAATCTGGCAAAAAAATATGTTTACATAATTTTCCAGTAGCAAAACAATTCAGAAAAGTTCGTGGACATAAGATATTTCATGTATCTTCGGCTGTCGGGATTAAGGCAACCCGGAAACTCGCAGTCCCATAGACTGTAATATTAAGTTAGTTCTTTTCTAGAATGGTTTTTCTGAGAATCCTGAATCTATGAGACATATTGGTGTGAAATTTTTAACAGTTG
Source organism: Hylyphantes graminicola (assembly GCA_023701765.1). Lineage (NCBI taxonomy): Eukaryota > Metazoa > Arthropoda > Arachnida > Araneae > Linyphiidae > Hylyphantes > Hylyphantes graminicola. The sequence continues at coordinate 32,662,088 of CM043112.1, forward strand.
CACATTAAACACTTTTAACCCGGCAGCACTCGCCTGGGGTCTAATAGACCCCAGTTAGATTAAATACACTTTTAGATCTGAAATTCTGATTGGATTACCATTATAAGGATAATCTATATTGAAATTGATATAGACACTAACTACCCCAATTGTGTCTAAAATAACTAATCTAATGGTTTACGGCTGTCTTTTTCTGGCCTTGAGCAGGCGCGGGCTATTGACGTCACATTTTTATGGTGATTATTTTTTTTTATCCTTATTTTTTTTTGTATCTCTGGTGTAGATAAATTTAGGACATAGGTTGATCGAGTGACTTTCTAACCAACTCTAAACGTTTGTTTGTGGAACTTGAAAAATATAAGTAACATAAGAATATTAGTTCTAAAAAAATCCTGGGGTATGATACACCCTGCGCACCCGTTCTCGGGTTCACCGCAGGCAAATTCAATGTTATTTGGTGATCAATTTGTGAATATAGAACGTAGAATATTAGATTTTACACTTTTGCGAACGATCCCACTGTGCTTGGAATAATACTTGATGATTTGAAAGAGTACATTCTATTTCAAATTACGAGGAAATTAAATCTTTCGTCTCAAGTATAGGGCGACCAGACACCAGACATATACTGCATTTCGTAGTGCGGTTTAGTTTGCTATTTAACTATCTAGCTATAAAAAAAATTGCAAATAATCTGTTTTTTTTTCTGTAGTTTTTTCAAGCAAAAACAACCCAAAAAAATTTGAGTTCTTGAGAAAAGTGAATTCGAACATTCCCAAACTTAGTTTCGAGACAATTTTCTTCAAAGTTAAACCTTTCTTACTTTAACTCTTTCGCTACGAAGGATTTTTGCTTCCCAGTAATCTTTAATAGGAATCGTAATATTTGATAGGAATAACAGTATCGAATCCTTAGTTGTTCGGGTGTTTCAGTAAGGAAAGGGTTAAACATAAAATGACTTTCGCGAAATCGCAGAAAAATATTACTTCTTATGCACTGATTGTAAAGTGTTATATATCATTTTAAAAAGAAGAAACGGGGCTATAAGAAAAATTAGTTATTAACTGTTGTGAAATGACGTCTTTGGCAGTATTCAAAGTATAATATTATTCGTACACTAAATACAAATAAATTGTTTGGAAAAAAAGAGTTGTAGTTCAAGAGGGTCATTTTAAAATATATTTAGTAGTTTTCTAGTCATTCTTATCAAAATTGGAATTTTGTAGTTGGTTTTTGCCATATGGCAAATTTTTTAAAATTGAAATTATTTAAATTCCAAAGCAGCAAATTTTTTGCACCTATCTTCACCTATATATATTCGCAGGCGAATCGTTCGCGTTGAGTTTCAGTTAAATTTCGGTCTATATCACAGACCCCCAAAGGTATACGCTGTGATTTTCTACATCCAAAATTTATATGCTGGTTACTTACTTTTTTCGTTTAGGTTTAATTTCAAAATGTACTGTGAAGATTTTCCAGATAAGTGTGAAACGACAGAACTTGAACCTGAAAATTTCTGCAAATCTTCTCCGTTGGCGTGTGAAGGCAATACTACTCATGGCCTAGTAAGTTTAAAAAGAGTCTCAGCGAAAATTTCTTTAAAAATACACTGCTCAAAACAATTAGGGTTGCCCTTTGCGTACTTTTGTTAACAATTGTTATTTAATTTTTATTCTAAAAATCCGAAAATTGTGAAATAGTTTCATTATGCATCCAGAATGAAATCGTAAAAAAAAAAACAGGCTAAAAAGTATCAATTTTTTAACTAAAATTTAAGGGAGAACAATTGGAATCGTAATTTTTGACTAAATAATTTTTTCAAAACTTTATTAGTTAAAAAAAAGTTAAAATCAATTTTTTAAAATCTAAGAAAGCAAGCATGAAGAATGTAGGGTCAATTTGTTTAATAAAATTTGTTGGGGTGAATTTTATTTACCCTTCATTTAATTAAAACAAACATTATTTATTTTTTCAAAAGACATGAAATCATCAAAATCCTTTAAAAGATAGAGATTCTTCCATTTATCGATAAATAATTTCTAGCTTAACTTGGTGAGAAAAAAAATCGCAAGCTGATAATTCCAAATAGAATCTTTGGGGGTGAAAGGTTTTAAACCATGCATTCCCCTAATTCTTTTGAGCAGTGTATATAACATTCCCTTATTTATGCTTATTAAAGGTTTTGTGTTTGTTTGAATTATCGTCGCACTTGAATTATAGTCGCTACACGAAGGCTATTGCCTGGGTCCGTATACGGGTCCGTTTGCTCTCATAGGTTCATTTATTACTTTCAAATACCTAAATGATATACAGGGTGGTTATCAAATAACGCTCGCTATTCGGAGTGGTCTGAAGCTTCAATGAATAATCCGAATGCATCAAAAATTGAAACACTTACTAATCAAGAAGGTGGAAAAAGAATGGAATCATAAAAAATGATAGAATACTAAAAAATAATCATAAAAAAGAATAATCATAAAGAACAAACTCGTCTCTTGACCGGTGTTCTAAATAACGAGGCGTCGTCAATTATGGCCAATTACGGCCAACACAGCTAATTACGCCGCGTAATTTAGAACCCTGGTGAAGAAACGAGTTTCATTTTTTTTCAAACAGAATGGAATCATAAAAAAGAAACTCGTCTCTTGACCTAGGTTCTAAATTACGAGGCATAGCCAATTATGGCTAATTGCGGCCAACACATCCAATTATGCCTAGTAATTTAGAACCCTGGTCAAGTGACGAGGTTTTTTTTTTATGATTTCACTCTTTTCCCCTTTCTTGATTAGTAAGTGTCTCAAAGTTTTTTGCATTTGGATTATTCATTGAAGCTACAGACCACTCCGAATAGCGAGCGTTATTTTATAACTGTTACCGTTAAAACCCGAAATCAGCTACAACCAGTTTTCCCTAGTTAAAACTAGTTTTAACTAAGCTCGGTAGTTAAAACTAGTTTTCCCTAGCTAAAACTAGATCTCCTCAGATAATTCTAGTTTTATCGGAACAGATTGGTTTAAACTAGTTTTACCTAGCAAAAGCTTGTTTTAGATAAAACTAGTATAAACGGAAATAATATTACCTTAGGAATATGGTTTGGTTTGGTTATTAGAAATGCAAAAAGAGGCTCGTGCCATTTTGGTCTTTGAAGGTCTTTGATAAAACTAGTTTTAACTAGGGAAATCTGGTTTTAACTGATTTGACCACTGACTGACCACCCTGTATAATGTAATGAAAGTATTGCGATAGGGTTGAAAATCCAAAATGAAGATTTTGGTTATCTACACAGAGTTTGGATGGTTCTTATTCTTTACAAAAACCGAGCTTAAGTTTGCAGCAGAGAAATGTACTGAGCGGAGGAAACTGCGTAAACAACCCAGCTGGCGCCGCAATTTCGCGTACTCTGATTCGCTGCTCCTTCGACCCAGATATTCGTGCTCCCTGTTACGTCAAAATCGAAGGAAAAAAAATAATTAAAATAACACTCAAACTGAAGCTAAACTAATAAAAATAATAAATTTATGTCTTGAAATAACAAATAAATTTATTGAATGTGAAATACCTTTTTGTATTCGATTCTCGCACTCAAAAATGGGAACTATTTACCCTTTTTCTCGTAGAACGTTTGTATACTGCAAACTTAAGGTCGGTTTTGGCATAAAAGATTGGTTCTGAACATTGGTCCATCTGTCTCTGTCGGAAGCCACTCTAAATTTGCCACTCTGGTTTTGTCATTTTTTTTTATCGTATGGAAGACATCAGCTATCATTTTCAGTCATTATCTTATAATTGCGCAGTTCATTTAAAATTGGCGGAAGCTTATGTTTCACAACTGACCTTATCATATTTACTTTTAGGTGCCGGTGAATTTTCCAGATTTAGGGTTTCATAAAGAGACTCTTAGAAAGTTAGCATACAACTCATCGGTTGTCTTCGAGCAAGGTAATTAGTATTTTAGTACACGTTTCACAAGAAATTTTGTAACAGTAAATGTCATTTAGAGCCACATTTTCAGCATGAAAAAAAAGAGACTTAAAACAAATAATTGCTATGCAGTAGAATGTCTTTCACGATTATTCTTTAATTTTCCACCCAACTCCATGTTTAATTAACTAAAAAACGATTTCAATTCGATTTGATCCGATTTAGAATATTTTAAAAAGTTATCATACTTTTACTTTTTGATTTAAACTAATTAAAACAAAAACTGATTGGTTTTAATAGCATTGGCTATTATTCTGATTTAAAGGTTTATTAACCCTTTAACCTCAATGCTGGCCCAGGACGGCTCTACCAGTAAACATCGGGAAGGCCGTTTTCGGCCGTTTCGTTTCACAAACAGGGGTGTTGGGTATGTTAAAATTTAAGGGTGCTGTGGGAAAAAAAAGTATCCACTAGCGATCATTTCAGTCGTTAGTCATCCTATAGAATCGGACCTTTTTGACTTTGTAAAAAAATAATATTCTGAGTTAATTGCATGACACAAAATTCGCATAAGGGGCCGTATTTTTATTAAAAGTGTTACCAACTTCGAAATTTTCAATAGCAACACCCCTTTTTGAGTCCATATTTCAAATTTATGATATATTTTAACACGAAATGCCAAATTTTGTTAATTTTTAAGCATTATTAGAGGGGTTAGAGACATGCAAAGTTTAAGGACATGCAAAGTTTAATTTTTATATTTTAAAATAATTATTATTTTAATTTTAAAAAAAATTATGAATAGAAACCCCTTAATATTTTTACAGAAATATATTTAAGACAGGAAGTTTAAGCGAAATTCCAATTTTTAATTTCTTTTATCCATAATTTGCTGAGTAAATCACAAAATACATTTTAATTGCACCTCAGGGGACTGCGTATAAGATTATATACAGGGTGTTCCATAATTGACCGGAATTGTATAGGACGCAATTCCTAAATATTTACCCGGGCCCCGCCAATGAAAATCGGCTAGCTAATTGGCCACCCCTTCGGTCGTTCATGAAATCCTGCACTTGTGCTACACATGAATGTAGAACTTTTAGTTTGGTTTGGTTGAATTTACATCTGATAAAAATGACAGGTTCAACAACTAGTTTTCAAAAAAAAAAAAGAGGCTGTTCATTTTTTTAGGTTTTTGCATTATTGTTAAAAGGAACTTGATGTTGACCACCAGTCTATAGATAACAATTATTGTATTTTGCTTATTTTTGCTGGGTAGGTATGCACATATACAGGGTGGTTATAAAATAACGCTCGCTATTCGTGGTGGTCTGTAGCTTTAATGAATAATCCAAATGCAGAAGACTTTGAGACACTTACTAATCAAGAAAAGGGGAACATCTGTCATATGTGTTTGTGGGTGTCTTGTGATGTCCTACTAGACGATGGCTTATAAGCGGGTCCTTGCGACCAAGCACACGAGCCAGAAAATATATATCAACCAATCCAATCCAAGAAGGAGAAAAAAGAATGGAACAATTAAAAAACAAACTCGTCTCTTGCTTGACCAGGGTTCTAAATTACGAGGCGTAATTGGATGTGTTGGCCGTAATTAGTCATAATTGGCTACGCCGCGTAATTTAGTACCTAGGCAGTAATTGGCCATAATTATGACGACGCCTCGTAACTTGGAACCCTGGTCAAGAGACGAGTTTGTTTTTTATGATTATTCTTTTTTTGTGATTATTTTTTAAGATTCTATCTTTTTTTATGATTCCATTCTTCTTTTCCCTTTCTTGATTAGTAAGTGTCTCAAATTTTGAGGCATTTGGACTATTCATTCGAGCTACAGACCACTCCGAATAGCGAGCGTTATTTTATAACCATCCCGTATATTCCAGTGTGTGTGCATGATCAGAGACCCACTTATAAGATTTCGTCAAGTAAGGCAGCTACAGAAGGATTTTTTACTGACAGAGAAAGGAAGTACACCCAGGGCAAAGGTGGGAATTGAACCCGCACCCATTACAGCGCGCGGACTGCTGGCGTTATGGTCTGCGATCCAAACCACTCGGCCATCGATCCCCCATGATACCCTAAATTGTCTTCGTGTTGGTAGATGGTGCGGTTGGTAGGTTCAGTCTCTACCCTACTATAGAACTATTTGGTCCCAACACATGCACATTTCGACAAACTGTACATTTCTATCGCAAAACGTTTAGCTCCTTCCAATTTTCAAACATTCAGCTCGAATGTGAAACACACCAAATCTTTTAAATCGAAAATCCTAACACAAAAATTACTCGAAAATTACTAGGCAATATGTCGATTCAACCAAACCAAACTCAAAACAAATGCATCCCTTCGTCAACACATTCTCGTGCTGTCCTAGTTCAAGTATGCAACCACGACCAAAACGCGTGATCAATTGGCTTTTTACTATTTTTCGGAGGGGCCGGCTCAATATTTCGGAATTGCATCAATTCCTATTCCGGTCAATTATGAAACACCCTGTATGAACTTGATAAACAAATACGGCCTTGGAAAAGAAGATAAACATCATTATACCAACAACCTTGAGATGGTCCCCCATAGGACATCAAGTGATTCGATTGAATAACTCGTTAAATATTCATCCAAATGTAACAAACACTTAGATTTAGGGGTTTTCGAGGATGCTTAACATTTCTAAATAATCAAATATGGGTGAAATTTCAAAGTTGTTAACATTTTTAATATGAAACCCTCCCCATATGAAAGTTTTGTTTCATGCAATTAACTTAGAATGTTATTTATTCACAAAGTCAAAACGGTCCAATTCCATAGGATGACTAACGGCCGAAATAATCACTTGGGCATTTTTTTTAATACAGGACGATTCCATTTCGCCTTTTTCCTGTCTAGAATAACTCTTATTTCGGGTATGAGAAATTCTCCTAGCTTGTGAGGTTAAAGGGTTAAACCCACCATTTTCATATGGACCGCTCAATATCGCCACGAACTATAAATAAATTTCAATTTTTTATTTGAAAGTTAAAATATACATACATACAGTCCGCCTGTCACTTCTTAGCATCTTGAAAAATTTGATTGTTGAACATTCCACTTTGAAAAAGGGCAAGAAAGGTTAAGGCAAGAGTTATTACTATACTTGGCGATTCAGGGGCATATTTCTTTGAACCTTTCGCTTCGATGGATTTTTCCTTCCTCTTAATATTTGATAGGAATAACATTATCGAATCCTTAGTAGTTTGGGCGTTTTGGGGCGTTTCAGTAATGAAAGGGTTAAGGTTTCGAATGAAAGGGTTAAGGCTGCTCATCACCCCCATACCCCGTCCTCCTTCGATCGGGCTTGCTAATGTTAAGTCTATGGGGAAAAAATGGTTTTTGTTCCAAAAAAAGTCAAGAAATTATAGGAATATTTTGATGCGGTTTTTTTTAAATTCATAAAAATCCAATAAAGTAGTACTTTTAGAGGTTATTTTTTTAAAAACGTTATTTACTTTTTTAAATCTAATTTTTTTTTCTATTAAAAAAAGGCAAGTAACGTTTTTTAAAAAAATAACCTCTAAAAGCACTACTTTATTGGATTTTATGAATTTAAAAAAAAACCGCATCAAAATATTCCTATTATTTCTTGACTTTTTTTTGGAACAAAAACCAATTTTTCCCCATAGACTTAACATTAGCAAGCCCGATCGAAGGAGGACGGGGTATGGGGGTGATGAGCAGCCTTAAGGTTTCTCAAGTGAAGTGCAGTTCGAACTTACATTGGGTGCACTATTATTGCATAGCTATATTTTGACTTATAGCTTTCCCCGGGGTGATACTGAATGTGTTAAGGGGTCATAGGAGTCTTAAAAATGTGCAAAGAAGGCACTACAAAGCATAGTTTGATCATTCATGTAATTTTTTAACTACTCAATATATGTAAGTATTTTTTTAGATGTAATTCTGCAAGATTTATTTAATATAAAACAAATTTTAAAATTTATGAAACTTTAAAAAGGTCAAAATTGAAAAATGGTCAAAGGTCAAAATTGAAAAAATGACAAAGAAAATGACTTTATATTGTACAAATATGTACAAACTAGGACTTATACCTAAATGCTCAGCTCAATTTTAATTATAAATTATTTTTTAGAAAGAACTTTTTTTTTCTAAAAAAATTAATAATTTTTTTTAAATTTTGATTTTAAATTTTTTATAAAATAATTTCTAATTAATATTGAGCTGAGAATTTAGGTATAAGTCTTTGTTTGTACATATTTGTACAATATAAAGTCATTTTTTTATTCATTTTTTCAATTTTGACCTCACAATTTGCCGCGCAAGCCTAATCACAGTGTGTTCAAGTACCTTCATGTTTAATATCATTTATTTTAGTTTTTGCTTAAGTTTCATAAATTTTAAAACTTGTTTTATAATAAATAAATCTTGTAGAATTACATATAAAAAAATTATACTTATACATTGAGTAGTTAAAAAATGACATGAAAGATCAGACTATGCTTTGTAATATCTTCTTTGCACATTTTTAAGACTCCTTAGACCCCTTAAGGGATCATAGGAGTCTTAAAAATGTGCAAAGAAGGCACTACAAAGCATAGTTTGATCTTTCATGTAATTTTTTAACTACTCAATCTATGTAAGTATTTTTTTATATGTAATTCTGCAAGATTTATTTAATATAAAATAAATTTTAAAATTTATGAAACTTTAAAAAGGTCAAAATTGAAAAAAATGGTCAAAGGTCAAAATTGAAAAAATGACCAAGAAAATGACTTTATAATGTACAAATATGTACAAACTAGGACTTATACCTAAATGCTCAGCTCAATTTTAATTATAAATTATTTTAATAACTTTTTCTAAAAAAATTAATAAATTTTTTTAAATTTTGATTTTAAATTTTTAAAAAAATAATTTCTAATTAAAATTGAGATTATAATTTAGGTATAAGTCTTTGTTTGTACATATTTGTACACTATAAAGTCATTTTATTGGTCATTTTTTCAATTTTGACCTCAAAATTTGCGGCGCAAGCTTAATCCCAATGTGTTCAAATAGCTTCATGTTTAATATAATTTATTTTAGTTTTGGCTAAGGTTTCATAAATTTTAAAACTTGTTTTATATTAAATAAATGTTATAGAATTACATAGAAAAAAATTATACTTATATATTGAGTAGTTAAAAAATTACAAGAAAGATCAAACTATTCTTTGTAGTACCTTCTTTGCACATTTTTAAGACTCCTATGACCCCTTAAATAAATACATACTACAGATGATGCAAATATATTGACGATCAAGTCAAGATAGAAAAGAAATGCATATGCAATTGATGACGACCATCAGCAATCAACTAGAATAACCCTTTTACAAATAACCCACGTGTAGTTTTAGTGTGGCAGATTATTTCCAACCAAACTAACCCAACAATCCCATGTGCTGACCAAACGCCATGAGTTTAACCCTGCCTCCTTTAGATTCTCTGTTTTCAAAGTGGAATGTTCCGCAATCAAAATATTTGGAATGCTAAGAAGTGACAACCGGACTATACCATCATTTAATTTTCTATTTGAATCTTTGTATTTTCTAAAGTTAGTGACTAGTGTCCTGCCTCAATGTAGCTACAGATTTCAATTATCCAAAGTCTGCTGATTATCAGAATTACGAAAAAAAAAGACTAGTCTATTGTTACAGTATTGAAGTACAGTATATTGTTATGTATATATGAAGACGGCCCCTTATGCAAATTTTGTATCGTGCAATTAACTCAGAATGTTAATTGTACACAATCTCAAAAAGGTCCGATTCTATAGGGTGACTAACGGATGAAATAACCTCAAATGGGTACTTTTTAATTTCCACAGCTGTACAAACTAGGACTTATACCTAAATGCTCAGCTCAATTTTAATTATAAATTATTTTAAGAACTTTTTTCCAAAAAAATTAATAAAAATTTTAAAATTATGATTAAAATTTAAAAAAAGATAATTTTTAATTAAAATTGAGTTGAGAATTTAGGTATAAGTCTTTGTTTGTACATATTTGTACACTATAAAGTTATTTTCTTGGTCATTTTTTCAATTTTGACCTCAAAATTTGCCGCGCAAGCCTAATCCCAATGTGTTCAAATAGCTTCCTGTTTAATATAATTTATTTTAGTTTTGGCTAAGGTTTCATAAATTTTAAAATTTGTTTTATATTAAATAAATCTTATAGAATTACATATAAAAAAATTATGCTTATATATTGAGTAGTTAAAAAATTACAAGAAAGATCAAACTATACTTTGTAGTACCTTCTTTGCACATTTTTAAGACTCCTATGACCCCTTAAATAAATACATACTACAGATGATGCAAATATATTGACGATCAAGTCAAGATAGAAAAGAAATGCATATGCAATTGATGACGACCATCAGCAATCAACTAAAATAACCCTTTTACAAATAACCCACGTGTAGTTTTAGTGTGGCAGATTATTTCCAACCAAACTAACCCAACAATCCCATGTGCTGGCCAAACGCCATGAGTTTAGCCCTGCCTCCTTTAGATTCTCTGTTTTCAAAGTGGAATGTTCCGCAATCAAAATATTTGGAATGCTAAGAAGTGACAACCGGACTATACCATCATTTAATTTTCTATTTGAATCTTTGTATTTTCTAAAGTTAGTGACTAGTGTCCTGCCTCAATGTAGCTACAGATTTCAATTATCCAAAGTCTGCTGATTATCAGAATTACGAAAAAAAAAGACTAGTCTATTGTTACAGTATGTCTTTGTTGGGTGTCATATATCTAGAATTTTTTTTTGTACCAACCAAAAAAATTACTACACTCCTTGCCATCCTAAGTTGGGTAAATAGAAATATGCTATGAAGAAGATCCTTTCACGCATGTAAAGAGTTCCATAAATTATTTGTGAATCCATCCAGAAAACATGATTCATTTCGTTTAAGGTCTAACAGATTTGAATATCATTTGAGAAAATTTGGAAATTTTATCAGAATAAAAAGTGTATTTTGGTTGAAAGAATAAATTGCATTAGGATCATTTTGTATGTAGAAATTACCTTACAAGAGTTTCCAACTAACGGACCAACCGCACTTTTCCACTCTTTGTTTTTACCCAAGTTAGACTACCACGGAGTGTAGGCAGGATATCCAACAGAAACGAATAGTAACAAATAGACCAAGTATTATAAAATTATACGTCTCATATAAACTTTAAGATTATTTATTAGAAATTCGGATAATCAGCAACACTTCGGATAATTGGAGTTCTACTGTAGTGCTTTTATGTACCATGAATAGTGTACTACAATTTTTATATAAAAGAATATCTTTACTTTTTCCAAGGAGGCAGTCCTAAATACGTCAGCGGGCAATTTCTCGCAGAAATCGATGAAGTTAGAGGGCCATTTTTCTTATCAAATAATGGAATCCTGGAATGTTGCTTTACAAGTAACAATGGATTCGGTAGGAACGGTCTTCGAAGGACAGAAGGTAAGATTGTAAGAGAATAAGTGGTTGTTGTTGTTGTGCTTTTGTTGTTGTAATGTGGGTTTTGTTTAATGGGGAAGTTTCAGATGATTTAAATTGAAGAACTTTGTCGACAGAGGATCCGTGGAACTCTGGGTCGGTTAGAAAGCATCGAAACACAAGCACAAAATTGAATTTTTTTAAACTTTTCAATTGAATTAATGTTGTTATTTCGCGTTGGGAATGACAACCGCATTATTTATCTTGTTTTTTTTTGTCTGGAATTACTTTTGGTTTGGTATTCGAAAATGAGTTTTCTTAGAATATTTTACTTATTTAATTTTTTAAATACCAACATCTAACTGCTCTTTCAATTGTTCGAATCATTTTTTTTTTTAAAAAAAGCCAGTATAGTAGTATCAGCGACAGTATAATATTCTGTAGTAACTCTCAGTTCCGTGGAAAAGTGCAAAAAGTTGTGCAATATACAGGGTTAGTCAAAATGAATAGGGTAATAGTTGGTTGGTTAATAGTTTATCTGTCCATACGTACACAGAAAATCGTTCTGCCTTAAAACAAGACAAAAAAGTGTCTTAAACGGGATTTCAGACCCATCTTAATGCTAACTATCTTCATGAGAGTCTTAAATGCTAACTATCTTCATGATTTAAGACATCATATAGCGTGTCTTGAAAGTCCTGTGACGTCATATAAGACACCATTGATAACTGAAACGGATAGAAATCGGACAGCTTCAAACTTTTCAGTCGTCAATTATGGCCAATTATTGCCAACACAGCTAATTACGTCTCGTAATTTAGAACCCTGGTCAAGAGACGAGTTTCTTTTTTACGAAAAAGAATGGAATTATAAAACAGAAACTCGTCTCTTGACCAAGGTTCTAATTACGAGGAATAGCCAATTATGGCTAATTACGGCCAACACATCCAATAACGCCTTGTAATTTAGAACCCTGGTCAAGAGACGAGTTTGTTTTTTATGATTCCATACTTTTTCCCCCCTTCTTGATTAGTAAGTGTCTCAAAGTTTTTTGCATTTGGATTATTCTTTCAAGCTACAGACCATTCCGAATAGAGAGCGTTATTTTATAACCACCCTGTATATAAGCCGAGACAACCATCTCCTCCTTGAGGATACTTTTGGACGATTGTGAGTTATCGAAACCGCTACAGTGGTGACCCGGACGTGATCGTCACCCACTCCAATGACGCTCCTGCTACAATGCGCTCAACCACGGTTGCTCACTCGCTGCTAATGCACTCAACGCTGCACGCAACTCAACTCCTCAACTCCCTCTCAACGCAGCACAACCAACGCACAGCGAAGCAACCTGCGCACGGTTTCTTAAGGGGTCACAGGAGTCTTAAAAATGTGCAAAGAAGATACTACAAAGCAAAGTTTGATCTTTCATGTCATTTTTCACCTACTCAATAAATGAGTATAATTTTTTTATATGTAATTCAACAGGATATATTTATTATAAAACAAGTTTTAAAATTTATGAAACTTTAGCCAAAACTAAAATAAACGACACTAAACTTGAAGCTATTTGAACACATTGTGATTAGGCTTGCGCGGCAAATTGTGAAGTCAAACTTGAAAAAATGACCAAGAAAATGACTTTATATTGTACAAATATGTACAAACAAAGACTTATACCTAAATTCTCAGCTCAATTTTAATTAGAAATTATTTTAAGAATTTTTTTCTAAAAAAATTAATAAAAATTTAAAAATTTTGATTTAAATTTTTTTTAAAAATAATTTCTAATTGAAATTGTGCTGAGAATTTAGGTATAAGTCTTTGTTTGTACATATTTGTACAATATAAAGTCATTTTCTTGGTCATTTTTTCAATTTTGACCTCACAATTTGCCGCGCAAGCCTAATCACAATGTGTTCAAATAGCTTCATGTTTAATATCATTTATTTTAGTTTTGGCTAAAGTTTCATAAATTTTTAAACTTGTTTTATAATAAATAAATCTTGTAGAATTACATATAAAAAATTATACTTATACATTGAGTAGTTCAAAAATTACATGAAAGATCAAACTATGTTTTGTAGTACCTTCTTTGCACATTTTTAAGACTCCTATGACCCCTTAATACGTTGTTTCTAGGAGGGGAGTGGTGTGGCGGTTACCACACACGCAACCTGAATATTACATCAACGACTAGGTGGCGCTGATTTACCGCCCATGTTCCTACCACTATTTCAAATTGCAACGTTAATAGTAGTATATAAGCCGAGATAACTCATCTCCTCCTTGATGATCCTTTTGGAAGATTGTGAGTTAAGTCATAAGGTCGGACTATCTTTCTTCTTTTTTTTTTATTTTAGATATGGTATTTAGGGCCAATCCGTGGTCCTTCTACTTCATTCCTGAGGATCTTCAAAGTCAGTTTTTCTTCAAGTCTGAACCACACGGTACTGTGTACGTCCATTCACCGTTAGGAACATTCGGAACAGACGGCAAATCCTTGATTATTAAGGCCGGCAAGCAATACACTCTGTCTATCCGGTTGGTAAGTTGGTTTAGTACTTGTTAGTAGAATCTTCTTTACTGACAGCTACACTCGTAAAACAAACACTCCCAATTTACCTCAGTCTGAGTGGATTGCACTCCTCCAGACTGGAAAATGCACTTCTCCTTTTGGAGTGGATCCTTTGTGTGTTAAACCTCCGACAGGATCACTCCAAACGAGTGATTTTAACTCAGTCTGAGTAAATATGCATGCCTTTAGGGTGTCGAAAATGCACTTCTCCAACTGGAGTGGATTTCACTCTTTTGTTTTAAGAGTGTAACTATCTATAATATCTGGATCGAATGCTCCCAGTGATAACGGATCTCAAAAAGTACGATCAGTCTTTCTATCTATCGAATTCTATAAATTCTTATTCGTGTATATCTATAATTCGCCAGGCAGAATCGGAATTGCAGGGTTCATTAAGGGTTTTTGCAAACCCTCCAATGAAGGACGGTTTGATGTTTCATTCCACGGATTCGGTCTGAGACTATCATTTCGGTTAGAAATCCTGCTCGACCACTTTTTCCCCAAATGGGGATTTTGGCATTCCATGGATTCGATGGCTCATGTAAACGCGCCTAATGTTTGTTCAATGTTAGGGCGAAATTGAACTAAAACGCGATGCGAACGATTGGGTATTTTTGGAGCTACAAAGATTTTGCGCGTTTACTACTTGAACTACACTGCTCAAAACAATTAGGGGAGCACTTTTTAATTCCAACTTTAACTTCACTCCCAACTTTTTAATTTTTATCCTATAAATCTGAAATTTGTTAAATAGGTTCACTATGCATTCGAAATGAAATAGTAAAAAACAGGAGAAAAAATCTTAATTTTTTAATACTTATTTAAAGGGGGGAAATGGAATAATAACTTTTTAATAAATTATAACAATAATTTTTTCAAAACTTTTTTTTGTTAAAAATAGTTTAAATATATTTTTAAACATCTAAAAAATGCAAGCATGAAAAATTTAGGGTCAATTTATTTTCTAAAACTGTTTTAAAGTGAAATTTATTTTACCATATTTTTCATATTTTCATTAATATTAAAAAATATATTAAATTCTTCAAAATACGTTATTCTTACATATAATGATGTATCTAACGATACATAAGTTGCGAATTTAACTAAGTCAGAAAAAAATCACAAGCTCATGATTCCCAATGGAATCATTGGAAGCGAAAGGGTTTAAAACATGTGCTCCCCTAATTGTTTTGAGCAGTGTAGTACAAATCCTATGTGCGTGAATGTTGTCACGTCACGATTGGTCTAGGACCATCTAAGCAATTGCGCGCGAATGGTCCACAATAATACACAAGGGTACATTAAACACTTTAACCCTTTAACCTCGAAACCGGCCCAGGACGGCTCTACCAGCAAACATCGGGAAGGCCGTTTTCGGCCGTTTCGTTTCACAAATAGGGGTGTTGGGTATGTAAACAATTGAGCGTGCTGTGGGGGAAAAAAGTACCCACTAGCGATTATTTCGGTCGTTAGTCATCCGATATAATCGGACCTTTTTGATTTTGTAAAAAGATAATATTCTAAGTTAATTGCATGACACAAAATTTGCATAAGGGGCCGTATTGTTATTAAAAATGTTACCAACTTCAAAATTTTCAATAGAGACACCCCTTTTTGAGTCCATATTTCAAAATTTTGATATATTTAAACACGAAATACCAAGTTTTGTTAGTTTTTAAGCATTATTAGAGGAGTTAAAGACATGCAAAGTTTAAGGGCCGTAATGTTAAATGAGTTGCACACAAAAAACTATCCCAATCTATAAATAATTAAGCTATTGAAACGAATTTTTTACTGAATAGTAATTATAATAACCCAAACAAAATGCGTACACTATTGGGGTATTTGAAACAATTTTTATATTTTAAAATAATTATTATTTTAATTTTTTTAAAATATTATGAATAGAAACCTCTTAATATTTTTACAGAACTATATTTAAGACAGGAAGTTTAAGTGAAATACCAATTTTTAATTTCTTTTATCCATAATTTGCTGAGTAAATCACAAAATACTTTTTAATTGCACTTTAGGGGACTGTGTATAAGATTATATATGAACTTGATAAACAAACACGACATTGGAAAGGAAGCTAAACATCATTAAACCAACAACCTTGAGATGGTCCCCCATAGGAAATCAAGTGATTCGATTGAATAACTCGTTAAATATTCACCCAAATGTAACAAAAACTTAGATTTAGGGATTTTCGAGGATGCTTAACATTTCTAAATAATCAAATATGGGTGTTACTATTGGAAATTTAAAAGTTGTAAACATTTTTAATATGAAGACCTCCCCTTGTGAAAATTTTGTTTCATGCAATTAACTTAGAAAGTTATTTATTCACAAAATCAAAAAGGTCCGATTCCATAGGATGACTAACGGCTGAAAAAATCACTTGGGTATTTGTTGATGCAGGACGATTCCATTTAGCTTTTTTCCTGCCTGGAAAATCTCGTATTTCGGGGATGAGAAATTCTCCTAGCTTGTGAGGTTAAAGGGTTAAGACTCTAACATGGTATTTTGTAAAAGTAATAATTAATTGCCGGGAAAAAGTAATCTATGTCAAGTATCAAAAATTACAAAAACAACACTTTTTCCCTTTAAATTTCTCTTTGTTCTTCTTTTGTTCAGATTTTCTTCATTCTTCTTTTGTTAAACAGATTTTGCTTAAATCCCATGTCTATGTGTTGGGCACTTATCTATGAACATGTCATTTTTAAATTCTGTCTATATCTCTTATAGTTCGTGAGAAAAGTGAATTCGAACATTCCAAAACTTAGTTTTGAGAAAATTGGCTTCAAAAGTTTTCTTACTTTAACTATTTCGCAACGAAGGATTTTTGATTCCTCGTAATATTTGATAGGAATAACATTATCGAATCCTTGGTTGTGCGGGCGTTTCAGTAAGGAAAGGGTTAAACATAAAGTGACTTTCGCGAAATCGCAACAATTATTACTTCTAATGCACTGATAAAAGAAAAAACGGGGCTATTAGAAAATTTAAAAATTTCAAAATTGAATTTTTAATGAATTTTTGATTCCGGGTTACCCTAGGGGGCAGGCGAGCCCAGTCGGTTAAGCACTCGCTTAGCATGCGGAAGGTCCCAGGTTCGAGTCCGGGCATCGCCAAAATAGCTGCCGACCTATAAACTGCCCGTGCTGCCAAAAATGTCCGACGAATAATACCCCGTGTAAGGGAGTGCACGTTAAATATCCTTCAAAGTCCTAACGCTGCGTACGATGTCGCCCTTAACGGTTGCGTTGGGTGCCTATTCAGGTGTTGGCTCGTCACCTGACTGTGGTTCTAAAATACGACGCCCGTCGCCAATAGCCCTCGTGTAGCTCTAGTGCGACGATAATTCAAACCTAACCTAACCTAAACGGGTTACCCTAACTCTGTCTCAAATCTCTTCTCTTAGAGCATCAAGCGACTTCTGCCACATCCGTTCGAAGCCGATTGCGAGGACTACGAACTTTTATGGAAGAAAAATAATAACACCGGTCCAGTCTCTAGGGAGGTGAGAATTTTTGATGTCATGCACTGTTGCAAGGTGTGATCGATCATCGGGGGTTTATTTTATTAGAGACGACACCATATATCGTCGCTTAAGTTCCCACATGTGCTATCTAACTTTGGCGAAACAGTAGAAATTTATTGAAAGGTACAGCTGTGGAAATAAAAAAGTACCCACTTGAGGTTATTTCCTCCGTTATTCATCCTTAAGAATCGGACCTTGTTGACATTGTGAAAAATTAACATTCTGAGTTAATTGCATGACACAAAATTTGCATAAGGGGCCATCTTCATATTAAAAATGTTACTAACTTTAAAATTTCCAATAGCAACACCCCTTTTTGAATCCATATTTCAAATCTCTGACCTATGTTAATACGAAATGCCAAATTTTGTTAGTTTTTAAGCATTATTATAGGAGTTAGAGACGTGCAAAATTTAGGTCCCATAATGTTAAATGAGTTGCACATAAAAAACTATCCCGATCTATAAATAATTAAGATAATGAAACGAATTTTTTACTGAAAAGAAATTATAATAACCCAAACAAAATGCATTCAATAGTGGGGTATTTAAAACAATTTTTATATTTTTAAATAATTATTATATTGATTTTAAAAAAAAAATATGATTGGAAACCCCTTGATGTTTTTAAAGAAATAAATTTAAGACAAGAAGTTTAAGCGAAATCCCAATTTTTAAAAATGTTTATTCATAATTTGCTGAGTAAATCACAAAATATTTTATAATTACCCTTTAGGGGACTGTGTATAAGATTACGTGTGTAATTGATAAAGAAAGACGGCTTTGCATGCACGCTTGCTTGTCATTTTAGAGTTGGTCCCCAAAAGTTCCACAAGTGATTCGATTGAATAACTCGTCAAATATTCATTCAAATGTAACAAAAACTTAGATTTAAGGGTTTTCAAGTGTGCTTAACATTTCTAAGTTATTAAAATTGGGTGTTGCTATTGGAAATTTCAAAGATCGTAATATTTTTATAATGAAGACGACCCCTTATGCAAATTTTGTATCGTGCAATTAACTCAGAGTGTTAATTGTACACAATCTCAAAAAGGTCCGATTCCATAGGGTGACTAACGTATGAAATAACCATAAGTGGGTACTTTTTTATTTCCACAGCTGTACCCTTGGCGAACTTTCCAAAATCGTGCCAAAAAACGGCCGATAACCCAAAATGAAAGGATAGGTTTGAGTTATCGTCGCATTAGAGCTACACGAGGGAAAACCGAAAAACATGTTTGTTCATTTAACACCGGCTGTTCGGACTTTCTTGTTACATAATATCGGTCCACAGGGTGGTTATAAAATAACGCTCGCTATTCGGAGTGGTCTGTAGCTTTAATGAATAATCCAAATGCATCAAAAATTGATACACTTACTGATCAAGAAGGGGGGAAAAGAATGGAATCATAAAAAAGACAGAATCCTAAAAATTATTTAAAAAAAAAAAGAATAATCATAAAAAACAAACTCGTCTCTTGACCAGAATCTAAATTACGAGGCGTCTTCAATTATGGCCAATTACAGCCAACCCAGCTAATTACGCCTCGTAATTTAGAACCCTGGTCAAGAGACGAGTTTCATTTTTACGAAAAAGAATGGAATCATAAAAAAGAAACTCGTCTCTTGACCAAGGTTCTAATTACGAGGCGTATCCAATTATGGCAAATTACGGCAAACATATCCAATTACGCCTCGTAATTTAGAAACCTGGTCAAGAGACGAGTTTGTTTTTTATGATTCCATTCTCTTTCCCCCTTCTTGATTAGTAAGTGTCTCAATTTTTGATGCATTTGGATTTATTTTAAATTGAACTACGCCTTGCTTGCATGATCGAATACAGTTTTTTATTTTTACTCGAATGTGTTAATTCTGGAATATTTATGTATGTATCCTGAATACAGAAACCGACTGGGGAAGACAGTGGAATATTGATCTAAACTGGTTTTTCGAAATAGCCCGTCCGTGGCCGAGTGGTTAAGGCATCCGCCTCAGGATTCAGCCTTCTCAGGAGTGCGGGGGTTCGAATCCCACTTACTGCCAGTCATCCTATAAATCGGATATCTGTTCAGGGAAAGAGTCGAAAAATCCAACTCGCGACGGATCTGCCCGAGTACACTGAGACAGACGTGCTCGTTAAATCTGTGGAGTCCTAAGTCCCGACGGCGACAGCGTGCGATGTCGCTCTAAGTTCCGTTGGGTGCCCTCAGGTGTCGACCTTGTCACTTGACCAGGGTTCTAAATTACGAGGCGTCATTGGCTGTGTTAAAACTCCTAATAGAGGCTAGAAATAGGCAGACAGAAGCGATTACGCTACACTACGAACCCTCGATTGATTGACCTTAGTGGCATGATCTTATGAACACGCTCCGATACTACAGAATACATTTTTCATTTTGATGCTGCCATCTAGCGGCATCTTCTAACAACTAAAGCTAAACCTAGTAGAGTCCCGCTTATCCGAAAGGTACGGGACAAAAATTGAACAGCCAAAATAAAAAAATTACTGTATATTTTGAGAAATAAATCCAACTTTGTAAGTACTTATTAATTTTTTGCTTATTTATGCGTATACATTTCATATTTAAAAAAAAATCCCCATACTTTTGGTTAAACCGATTTTCGGATAACCGGAATTCGAATAAACGGGACCCTACCGAATACATTAAGAAAAGTTTTTTTTTCTGTATGTTTTTCACACATGCTTGTACGAGCACGCTTTTTAGAGTTAATTGGAATGATTTGGACACCCTTCCTTAATCCTTATATATTTTTAAAAACAAAATACATAAACAAATATTTTTAACAAAATTAGTGGTGTTATATTTTATCATATAAAAAAATAAACAACATTATTAATTGTTGAAATGCTATAATTTTAATATGCCTTTCATCATCTAATATGAAATTTTTATTCGATGCAGAATGTCGAAAAAAAAATATTAGTCCAAGCAAAAAAAATTTCCAATGCGTATTTATTTTTTTATTCAATTTCAAAGTCGGGCTTTCGAGAAGCGCGCGAAAATCACTCAAAAGCGCGCGGAAGCGCTGTGACGTCAGCTTTTACAAAACAGTCACGTTGACATGGCCGATCAGCTCTGCTCTGATTGATATTGACATTTGTGTGAAACTGTGAAGAATGCGATGCAATGAGTTTCGTTTGCTTGAACTATTTAAACATGTCATATCGGTATTGCATAGTTTCTGAGTGCCATAATACTACGGTTACTACCCCAAAAAAGATTTTTTTTTTATATTCCAAGTTGTCCGAAAGAAGAAAACAATGGATAAAGGCTATATCGTGATCCTCTGTTTCGCCTAAATCGTAAGCTGTAGACAACTTGCTTTGCAGAAAGTATAGATAATAGCTCATTGTAAAAGTTTAGAAACAAAAGAGTTTTTTTTGTTAGTTTTCCGCTACTTTTCTTTAATGTTTGAGTTATTAATTGCATAATTGTTTGTTGTTAAAAAAGTTATAGTAAAAAGCGACAGTTTAAATATTAAATAATAGATGGCAGCACGAGTGCTTTGGAATCAATGTTCTAAATACATAAAGTAATTAATTACTAGCTTATATTTAGTTATTTTTAGGTTTTTCAATTGGAATTAAATAGAAAAAAAGAATGTATAAATGGTACATGCATTTGAGTTGTTAAATAAAATTATAAACTTAGATACAATGATTTTACAAAACTTCAATTGTGTTAGATAATAACGCAGCTTTTGGGTAAGTTGACGCTCTGCGCTTTGAAAAAGCCTGGTTCCATCGAAATAAATTGAAGAAAAAAGACAATTCGAACAAAAAATAATAGTAAATTAAAAATAAAGAATAAAAATCCGAACGTTTAAGAAATAAAATAAATTTAATAAGAAATCAATTGAAAACTCTAGATAGGTCGTCTGCACGCCGTTGTAAACTTTAGTAAACAAACCCACGAACATAAATTGTGACGTCACAACCGCTCCACTCCAACCAATAGCAGAACGGTTAAAAGAAGAACTAATTTCTGCGAGTTTTTTAAATTAAATATTAAATTAAACAATTTTTTTTCGATATTTTAACCAGGATATTTGGAATCAGCGTTGTTTTGTCTATTAAGAAAAATAGTTTTGAAGTGTTTTTAAAAAATACGGGAATTGTCCATTGAAATGTATTGTAGTAGAAAATTCGAAGTGGATATTATGTGTTTTTTACATTGAATATTCTTATCGTCTCATGATTTGGGTGGTCCTTAAAAATTTTCCGAAAAAGTTATTTTATTTTGAACATTGGCCCGCCTACGATGCAGGAACCAAACGCGCAGACCATTACACTATCATGGCCATAAATGCAGTTTATACATGTACATTCCAGTATACTCACTTACTTGAAGTTTTTCGTTGTCGAAACAGAAATGACAATGACAAATGACAGTGATTGCGCCCTCTACAAGGGAAGGGCTATCTAGCCCATTACCCCTCTCGGCAGAAGAGACAGTCACAAGAGACACGCAAAGAAGGACGCCAAAAACACATAGACAAATAACAACATTTATTGACAAATACAAACATCCATGCCATTACCGGGATTCGAACCCGAGCCCAGCAGCTCCAAAGGCTAGTACCCTAACCATTGCGCCAGTGGACCGACCGAAACAGAAATAACCTTCTGAGAAAAGTGCAGAAAAAATCAGTAGTAAATGATTTAAGGGGTCTAAGGAGTCTTAAAAATGTGCAAAGAAGGAACTACAAAGTCTAGTTTGATCTGTCATGTAATTTTTTAACTACTCAATATACAAGTATAATTTTTTTATATGTAATTCTACAAGATTTATTTATTATAAAACAAATTTTAAAATTTATGAAACTTTAGCCAAAACTAAAATAAATGATATTAAACATAAAGCTATTTTAACACATTGTGATTAGGCTTGCGCGGCAAATTTTGAGGTCAAAATTGAAAAAATGACCAAGAAAATGACTTTATATTGTACAAATATGTACAAACTAGGACTTATACCTAAATTCTCAGCTCAATTTTAATTAGAAACTATTTTAAGAACTTTTTTTCTAAAAAAATTAATAAAATTTTTTAAATTTTGATTTTGAAATCATTTTTATATAATTGAATGATGATATAATTGAATATGATTATATAATTGAAACCGTTCAGACGTAATTTTTACAATGAAATCCATGATAGCATCAATAATACCCTTGAAAATATTTCGGTGTTTTCAAAGAGAAAGATTTGCAGCAAGGCATAGAGCTGCCAGTTTAGCTGGTTTACTTTAAGGGGTCACAGGAGTCTTAAAAATGTGCAAAGAAGATACTACAAAGTACAGTTTGATCTTTCAAGTAATTTTTTAACTACTCAATATACAAGTATAATTTCTTTATATGTAATTCTATAAGATTTATTTAATATAAAACAAAATTTAAAATTTCTGAAACTTTATCCAAAACTAAAATAAATGATATTAAACATAAAGCTATTTGAACACATTAGGATTAGGCTTGCGCGGCAAATTTTGAGGTCAAAATTGAAAAAATGACCAAAAAAATGACTTTATATTGTTCAAATATGTACTAACAAAGACTTATACCTAAATTCTCAGCTCAATTTTACTTAGAAATTATTTAAGAAAAAATTTTAAATCAAAATTTTAAAAATTTTATAATTTTTTTTAGAAAAAAAGTTATTAACATAATTTCTAATTAAAATTGAGCTGAGAATTTAGGTATAAGTCTTTGTTTGTACATATTTGTACAATATAAAGTCATTTTCTTGGTCATTTTTTCAATTTTGACCTCAAAATTTGTCACACAAGCCTAATTCCAATGTGTTCAAATAGCTTTATGTTTAATATCATTTATTTTAGTTTTGGCTAAAGTTTCATAAATTTTAAAATTTGTTTTATATTAAATAAATCTTGTAGAATTACATATAAAAAAATTATACTTGTATATTGAGTAGTTAAAAAATTACATGAAAGATCAAACTATGCTTTGTAGTTCCTTCTTTGCACATTTTTAAGACTCCTATGACCCCTTAAATGAGGCCGCCCCGTTGGCGCAATCGTTAGACCGCTAGTCCTTGGAGCTGCTGGGGTCGAGTTCGAATCCCGGTCAGGCATGGGTGTTTGTGACCGTCAATAAATGTTGCTATTTGTCTATGTGTTCTTTCTTTGTAACTTTTAATATTCTTTCTGTGTCTGTCCCACTTGACGAAAGCTTATAAGCAGTTCTCTGAACAAGCACACAAGCTAGAATATATATGTACCATACCATACTTGAATGAGGGTTTAATCATGGTGAAATTTTTTTCAAATAAAATACTGCAAAACAAAGAAACGAAAAACTGTTTTTGGGGGGGGCTACTGCGCACTTTAAAACAAAGAAGCATGTTTACGGCAGGCAAATCCCACAGGATTTTTTATAACTATTGTTTCTGGAATAGACAAATTGTTAGCATACGTGTCTAACAACCAATTTATTCTTTTTATACGAAATGCACTGTTTCTATTTCGCTTTAAACGGGGCATGCGAAGTAACTATTAGCAGTCTGGCTGATCAGCTAGTAATTGACTTAGTCCCTATTCATTTCGAAATTTAACCCTTTCAGTCCCAAAAATTTACTACACTACAGAAACATCTGATATTCACAAAATAAGCTTATTTTAGGTCAAATATACGAATTCCATAAGAGAAAAAAATTCATTAAAATTTTTTATATGGTTTTTGAAACAATGCCAAAATTCTCTAACTGTGGAAAACAACAAAATAAAAAATATATAAATTACCTAAAAACACTTCGAGTTATATATTTTAAGGTATCTGACCATATTATTAAAAAAAAACTTAGTAATTATTTTAACCGAAATAGTTTAAATTGTGTTTTAAATATGTGGAACTGAAGTGAACTTATCAAAAATCAGGAGAAACGCTTGTTGACTATTTTCTAATTAAAAAATGTAGTAGTTCTGACTATTATTGAGATTAAAGTAAAATTGTGTCTGATAGAACAGTGTGAAGAATCGAATGATGTGTGTTTGGATGTCATAGCGGGACATAAACATTCTGAAAAAAATATTGAAAGTGATGATGCCAAATGGCATCACTGGGACTGAAAGGGTTAATTGTCTGTTTCTTTGTTGTTCAATCATAGCTTATGAGGCTTTTGAACCATGACAATCCAGTATCACATGTTTTTCCCATTTGCTATTTATTCGTTGCGGGATGCGATGATTTCCTCCCCCAAATTATAAAAAACATCCTAAATTCCTAAGCGTTTTTTTTTTTAATTTTATAGAGCAGCAAGTAATGAAATGATAAATACGAGGGCTTGCCGCCCCGATGGCACACTCGTTAGGATTCTAGCCTTTGGAGCTGCTGGGGTCGGGTTCGAATCCCGGTCAGATATGGATGTTTGCGACAGTCAATAAATGTTGTTATTTGTCTATGTGTTATTCTTTTCTTTGTGACTGTAAAATGTCTTTCTGTGTCTATTCCACTTGATGAAAGCTTATAAGCGGTTCTCTGAACAAGCACACAAGCTGGAATATATATGTATCATACCATACCATACGGGGGCTTATATGTTCAACTGCAGCAATAAAAACACCATCTAACAGTATCTCTACTACTTATGTGCAATCGGTGTAAACCGATTATTTAAAAACTACTTGAAGATTCCAATCAATATGATAAAAAATAAATTAAAATATTTTATAAAAAATATATTTTAATTTTAAAAGTGGTAAAATAAACTGGAAGTATTAAAAACAATTAATAAGAAATTCTTTAATCAAAACGCCAATCGCTGATTATGTTAAAAAACCATTGTATGTAATTCTCAAGCGTAACTTTTTTTCGTTTTTGTTGAAATCACGTTGAAAAAATGTTACATTGCAATGACATGACATTACATCTAACGCGAGATTATTTAATACAGAATGTGTATGTTTTAGATGATGTAACATTCTTGTTTTCATTTTTCCTTGTACTGCGATTTCATTGGTTTTTCAGTCTCACTCTCAAAATGATCGATGTAAATGAAAAAAATACTTTTTCTTTCTATGCAGCCTTTCTTTAAAAAAAAAAATGCTTAAAAAGCAAGCAGCAAAGCAAGAATTTTCATTAAAAAATTTAATAAGTAATATTAATCATAGATCATCATTAGTTTTTCTACTTTCATCCGGCTACATTGGCTCTATAATAATATCGTAAGTGGCGATTGACTGATAATGGGAACGTTTCAGGTGATGCGTAACGCTATTGTCTTATTTTTGTTTGTCCTGTGATTCCACTGGTTATTTAGGTTTCACTATCAAAATAACTGGTATTGATGAAATGAAATATTATCTTTCGATGCAAGCTTTCTATAACAAATGATTTGAACAAACAACAACACATGAAGAAGTTGAAATTTAAAAATTTAATAAGTAAAACATTCTTAGAAAACTCATTTTCGAATACCAAAACGAAAGTGATTCCAGACAAAAAGTGAAAACAGGACATTTATGACCAGATACAGCGCTTCATTCATAGGCGCGACTTCAGGGTAACGACAAGGAGCTTAGCAGGGGAGCCATGCTAAAATCGTTATCACTCAGCCAAACTCGCCAATAAAACAAAACTAGTTATTTTTCCAGTTTTACACATATAAACATTATGTTGTTGCTTAGTTTGGAAGAAATAAGAATGTTTTCAACTTTCAAGTAAGCAATGACTTTGATTTGCGGTTTGTTTACGTTACCCCGCCAACTATTGTTCCGCCAACGCATGCCAAAGACATGCCAAATACCGTCTGTTAGCTTCGACATTAAAAATGGCATTTTCTGGTAGTATAATGATAAAAAATACTATTTTTAGAAATGTAATAGTCCACATGATGTTTAATTTACAATACAAAGATTAAAAAGTAAAGCTTTATAACTTTTTTTCCGAGTTTAAACAGCTTTTTTATTCCATAGCAATGATACACGCCGGTATTAAAACATGGATTACAGCTTTACCGTTAAGAATTTTAATCCAAAAAAGAATAAATATTGAAGAATATAGATCATTAAAAACAAAATCAATAACAAATAGTGGTTACGTTCCTTTGATTATATCGTTTAGATGCGATTTATTAGAGCTTCGCTGAGTCACCGTGTAATGTCTACGGGGGAAAAATAACAGCGCCGTATCTCTGGAGCATGGCCATGCTCCAGCCAATCAGGTGAGAGCATCATGTCGCAACCCTCTTACGCAGATATTCCAGTAACCCTAGGCGTGACTCATCATAGCGCAGGCGTCTATGATCGTGACTTGGTCCCAAGTCACGTGTTTTCGACCCTTTCTATTTGGAAAGTGTTTCACAACGACCTAACTATAAAAAGCTGATAATCTACTACACTCCTTGCTAACCTAAGTATGGTTAGAAATATGCTATGGAGATTGGAGAAGATCCTTCCGTGGATGTAAAGAGTTAAATAAATTATTTTCTAATCCATCCAGAAAACATGTTTAAAACATTAATTTCAATTAAGGTCTAACAGATTTGAATACCATTTGAGAAAATTTCGCAATTTTATCAGAATGAAAAGTGTATTTTGGTAAAATTGTATTAAGATCATATTGTACTTAAGGTGTACAAACACACTTGGAAAGGCCAAAAATAGTCAAATTTGGCATTTTTTGTTTTTAAGTCCATTACAATCTCCAATTCTTCTTCTTTAAAATGATGTTAAGTTTGTACTGGTACTCCACCATAATAAAAAGTTACAGAGGTTTTTCTAATGTTTAAATCATGAGAGTCAGTTAGCTTTTGCAACCTTTAAACTCAATTTTCTCAAAACTTCATTTTACTCATGTGTTACTTTGTTCAAACAGTGATAACTAAAGTTAAAATTAACATTTTGTCAAACGAATTATTTATTTATATGTGGAATAAGTTGGGAGAGGGCCTGAACCTCCAAAAAAAAGATTTGGTTTTTAAATAAATTTTTTTATTGCATGTCAAAGTTATTTTTTTCTAAAAATTTGGATTTTTTTTCACGTTTCTTAATATAAAAAATTCTTATTAAAAAACTAAAAAGGCCACAAACTTGATTTGAGGTTCATGCCCTTCAGAAGGAATTGGTGATTAATTTGCATGGTAATTTTATAGGTCTAAGTTAATTGGTTCTTGAGTTATGAGTGTTAAAAAAACATGCTAATTAATGAATAAAATGCTAATTAATTAATTATCATTTTAATTTTTCTCAAATATTTTTGCGCCCACCCTCATACACCTATGATTTATATCAAATATAAAAAAAAATTGAATTTTTAAGTGAAATATTAAGAAAAAAAAGTCCAAGTGTGTACGTACACCTTAAATATTACCTTACAAGAGTTTCGTGCTTTTCTCCTTGCCTTATTGCTATTTTTTTTTACCCAAGTTAGGTTGGCAATGAGTTTAGTAGATATAAAAGGGAAATGGGATAAAGAACAACGATGAATCCCTATTTCGTCTCTTTTCATTTATCAACCGCGTAATTCAGGAATATTGTACATATTAAAGGAATAGGGAAGCACATATTTCTCATTAAAAACAGTAGCAAAAAGGTGGGAATAAGAAATCTTCTAAAAAACAATGTTATCACTGTAAGGCTATAACAGCTTTTCTTTAAAAATGAGCGGTACAATCCTTAGATCGCACCACTTTCATGATTAATCTTTCAATAAAAATTATCCAACGAACAACGTAAAATAATTTGTATAAGTCAAGTTTTTATACAAAAATAGTGGTATTTAAAATGTTGATCATGAAGTTCCAAAGTTGGTAATTGTCCGTAATTACAGAGTTACTAGAGGTTCAATAGTTGTCCAAATGTATTTTCAAATCCATTTCGCTAAAGTTACTGTCAAGCATGTAACCAAATATTTTATATTGATATTACACTTAATAGTTTTAATTTGACATTCTAAGACAACGAGTTGCTACATTTTATATAATGGACTACAGGAACCGCCACGCTTACTGCCGACTACTTTCTAAATAACATTCCTCATCCTCCATCAGGATTAGCAGAGCTAAATTTTCAAAATCCAAAATCATCGTTATTGGAAAATACGACGCCCGTCGCCAATGGCCCTCGTGTAGCTCTAGTGCGACGATAATTTAAACCTAACCTAACCTAACATTTTTATTCATTCAAGTTACGAACGGACTAAAAAAAAATCACGATTTGTCGGTTGGTTTACGTTTGGATCGGTTGCGGATTACGTTTTTGCATTTCGTCGAGGAAACCATATTCTCCGTAAACATTACGAACGGGATGGTAACGGAGCGAATCTATGACGTCAAGCGTAAAGTTACGGTGACGGTGCCGTTATTTTAGGAAACCATTATTTTAGGGCGACATCGTACTCAGGTTTGAGACTTTGAAGCGTATTACGTCCCTCGGCAGGTATTTTGGCAATGCAAACCGGGACCGAACCATGGACTTTTCGAATGCAAGGTACGCGATTTATCAACTGGGATCCCCATCCAATATATACCAGTAGCCTAATCATCTATAACAATAAAAGAAAGAGTCTGTCTGTGGATCGCAAAAGACCTACTTAGACTGCTCTAAAAAATTCGAAATTTTTAATATAGATTCCTTTTAATACCTACGTGTGCACCTGAGGCTTAGTCTTTTCATATTTGATTGCGATTTTTAATTAATATAATTAGTTAAAAAAAAACGTCGTCCACGTGGGATTGCGGGACCATAACAGGGCTTGAAAATACATGGACCGGGCCGCAACGGGGGCTTGACGCCATCCTCTATTAGTTTGATTGATTGAGTTTGGTTGAGATATGCTCTCGCCCGAAGGCTGCTTCATCCTCTATTAGTGTTTGCTTTTTTTAAGTGCGCATGCGCCAACACGAATTTGATTTTGAGTGTATTTTCAAAAGTAAACATGCCTCTAAAAGGAAGCAATGCGAAGTTAACGGGTTCCCAGTAATTCTGGACCATACTGCTAGTTTTTACTACAAATAAAAGGTTCAAAAGCTTCTCAATTACAGTTGTTGAAAATTACGACCTTCAGTCCTCATATAGCTCTAGTGCGATGTTAATTCCATCCGCCAAAGCCATAAAAATCAGATAATGTCCACCGATTCGGTGGACTACCAGACTGCAGACATATCAATCTCAAGGCCGCCACACAGGAATAAATAAACTGATTTGCGGTTGGTCGTATCGCGAATGCAATTTCCATTTCTCGACCTTTGCGAAAAACCGAAGAAACATTCAAGCCAAAATCAAGTAGTTTCAGGTCAACAAATTCTTATAGATTCTGTTTTTTTTGTTTCAAATATTTCTTAGTTATTTCTGTTTAATTACAACTTTTTGATGGTTTCCTAACGGTTAACGCAAAAAAAAAATATATATATACTTTTAAATCGCTAGTTGGAAATAAGCGAAAACTGATTTAAAAAAGTTAACATCACATGGTTAGAATATCAGTATGAAAGCCTGCATCATGTGGATCTTAACCAGAGAGCTGGCTCGGGCTATTGACGACACATTTTAATAATGATTTTTTGTGAGGGATATCTTTGCCGAAGACAAATTTAGGACATAAGTTAATCGAGTGATCTTCTAATCAAATGTAAAGGTTTGGTGCACTTTGAAAAAAAAATCATGTGTTGATAGGTAGACATACAGGTTATTAAATAACGCTCGCTATTCGGAGTGGTCTGTAGCTTAAATGAATAATCCAAATACATCAAACATTGAGATACTTACTAATCATGAAGGGGGGAAAAGAATGGAACCATAAAAAAGATAGAATCCTAAAAAATAATAATAAAAAAGAATAATCATAAAAAAAACAACTCTTGACCGTGGTTTTAAATTACGGGGGGGGGGGGGATCGTCAATTATGGCGAATTACGGCCAACACAGCTAATTACACCTCGTGATTTAGAACCCTGGTCAAGAGACAAATTTCTCTTTATCGAAAAAGAATGGAATCATGAAAAAGAAACTCGTCTCTTAACAAGGTTCTAAATTACGAGGCATGGCTAATTAAGGGCAACACATCCAATTACGCCTCGTAATTTAGAACCCCGGTCAAGTGACGAGTTTGTTTTTTATGATTCCATTCTCTCTCTCCCCCCCCCCCTTCTTGATTAGTAAGTGTCTCAATTTTTGATGCATTTGGATTATTCATTCAAGCTACAGACCACTCCGAATAGCGAGCGTTACTTTATAACCACCCTGTATTTTAGTAATGATTTTTTTGTGAGGGATATCTTTGCCGAAGACAAGTTTAGGACATAAGTTAATCGAGTGATCTTCTAATGATATCTATAGGTTTGGTACACTTTGAAAAAACAAACAAACATTTGGTTGATTTGTAGAACATATGATATCAGACTTGTGTGCTCGGTCAGAGACCCGCTCATAAACCTTCTACAAGTACGACACACACAACACACACATATGTGACAGATGCTGCCATCTATCGAGTTCAACCTCCGCAATTTAGACATGTCAGTGAAGGGGAGGGAAATAGTCGGTCCCCAGGGACATGTACCCGTGGGAAACTGCGCAATGACCGCCCACAGGACTTTCGTACACAACAGATTTAACGAGCACGTATTCCGCATATACTAGACAGGCATTTTTTTTAACAAATGTTTTGAACAACTAACAGCACACCCAAAAGTTGGCATTTAAAAAATGTAATATGTAAAATATTAGAAAACTCATTTTCAAATACCAAAACATAGGTAAATCCGCATCAAATGACAACCAACAGTTGGAGATGCTGCCATCTACGAAGTGAAACAACCACGTTAGCAGAAGACAGGTAGGTTTGAATTATCACTAGAGCTACACTAGGGCTATTGGCGACGGGCGTCGCAATTTAGAACCACGTTATAGCAGAATATAGGTAGGTTTGAATTATCGTCGCCCTAGAGCTACACCAGGGCTATTGGCGACGGGCGTCGTAATTTAGAACCACGTTATAGCAGAATATAGGTAGGTTTGAACTATCGTCGCACTAGAGCTACACTAGGGCTATTAGCGACGGGCGTCGTAATTTAGAACCACGTTGACAAAAGTTTGGTTTGGTTTGGAATTATCGTCGCACTAGAGCTACACGAGGGCTATTGGTGACGGGCGTCGTATTTTAGAACCACAGTCAGGTGACGAGCCAACACCTGAATAGGCACCCAACGCAACCGTTAAGGGCGACATCGTACGCAGCGTTAGGACTTTGAAGGATATTTAACGTGCACTCCCTTACACGGGGTATTATTGGTCGGACATTTTTGGCTGCACGGGCCGTTTATTGGTCGGCAGCAATTTTGGCGATGCCCGGACCCGAACCTGGGACCTTCCGCATGCTACGTTGACAAAAGAATTCCAATCTTTTCGATTTTAACAGTTAAAACCACCGAATCGTTCTTTTCTTTAATGCCAACCGCAGACAATATCTCCATGCCCGAATAAAGCAATGATATTCCGTCACCTGTTCCGCCTGTCTCCTTATTGATGAAGAAGTCTTCCCCCCGTATATGAGCCCCGACAGTGCGGGCTTTTGCATAACGAACGCGCTTGAACCTCAAGCAATCGACGGCTGTACATGATGGTGACTGGTTCCAAGGTAAGTGTGCATGATTTTATGTGTAGTCATAACCCTCTAGTGCATACTGATGCCGTTTGGCAACAAGTAACGTAATCCAGTTTATTCTATTAAGGGGTCTTAACAGTCTTAAAAATGTGAAAAGAATGTACTGAAAAGCATAGTTTGCGATTTCATGTCATTTTTTAACTGCTCAATATATTAGTTATACTTTTTTCATGTAATTCTACAAGATTTATTTATTATCTAACAAATTTTAAAATTTACGAAACTTTAGCCAAAACTAAAATAAATGATAACAAACATAAAACTATTTGAAAACATTTGGATTAGGCTTGCGAGCCACATTTTGAGGGCTAAATTGAAGAAATGACCAAGAAAATGATTTTATATTGTACAAATATGTACGATAAAGACTTAGACCTAATTTCTAAGCTCAATTTTAATTATAAATTATTTTAAGAACTTAAAAAAAACTAAAAAAATTCTGTATGAATAAATATTGTTTTATTTTTTTTACACAGGTATAAGTCTTTATTTGTACTTATTTGTACAATAAAAAGTCATTTTCTTGGTCATTTCTTCATCTATGACCTCAAAATGTGACACGCAAGCCTAATCCAAATGTTTTCAATTAGTTTTATGTTTGTTATCATTTATTTTAGTTTTGGCTAAAGTTTCATAAATTTTAAAATTTGTTTTATAATAAATAATTCTTATAGAATTACATATAAAAAATTATAGTACTTACATATTGGGTAGTTAAAAAATTACATGAAATCGCAAACTATGCTTTTCAGTACATTCTTTGCACATTTTTAAGACTCCTAAGACCCCTATAAGTAGAGCTCCCTCTCGACAAATCTGTGATGTTTTCATCTATTGCACTCCATTTTTAAGTTTTAGTCACTAATATCCCTCATAGATGACAGTAGTAAAAGTGTATTCAAAATTAAAGAGTGAAGTTATTAACTGTTGCGAAATTACGTCTTAGTTAGTTTTCAAAGCAAAGTAATCATATCAGTAGGGGAGACTGGGTACGGTTGTGACAGTTTTCGGTTAATCACTTATAAATTCGTTAGTATTCCGATTAGCTGGATGAAAGTTGCATTAATAGTAAAGTGCAACACTTGTCTACGTATAAATAAAAAGTTGCATCCCTAAGTACAATGGTTAGCTTGTGAGAACGAATTAGAAAAAAGAGGAAGTAGTGTCACAACCGACCCTACCCTGGGGTCGGTTGTGACAGAGTCGAAAAAGACACCAAAATGGCATCAAATCACTCTTTTTGCATCATCTTTAGAAACTATAAATTCAATATTTATAATAATCACATTTAATTCATCATTTAATTAATAAATTTAATAATTATAAATTAATTTATAATTATTTATAAAAACTCTTCATATTATCACTATCATCAAAAAAGTTAACTAAATATTTATAATTATACATTGTTGTAACCATGTCAAATACAAAACAAATAAATAAAAACGTGTTTTTTTTAAAAAAAAAAGAAACAAAATATCTTATCTACATAAAAAAATATACATGTTCTTATATAACACAAATAAATCCTTTTGAGTTACACCTGTTTCGTCAACAATGTATATCTTATGGCTCATAGGTGTGTATGTACATAACAATTTGCATATTGTCATAAAAATATTGCACATTTGAAGCTTGTATCGATACAAATGTATCGTAACAAAGACACGATTAATTTGGTGGTTTTTTGCCGCTCTTCATTATGAAATCCAACGTTTCACTTCTATAAAAGCTTCTTCATATTTCCTTAGGTCACACTGTGCCCTTTCTGCCTTCCTCAGGCTTTTCATAGGCATCTAAAAGAAAAATAAGTACATTTTACTGTGTTGTCACAACCGTACCCAGCCTACTCTTTTGCAAAAAAACAATTGCCATGACAATGCAAAATAATTTGCATTCAAAGTAATCACTGGTATTTCATTATTAAAGTCTAACTTATAACGAGGAAAAAATTCATTGCTCTATCTGTACACATATAATAACAGTTATGAAAAGAAATGGAATAAAAATACTTACTTTTGAGCTTTTTGACGGTGAAAAAATAACCGAGACCTCTGGTAGGGTTAATTTCGTGTGATGCCTGATGGTATACTGTGGAACATATTCAGGCACTCAAGCTGCTCCTTACCCAGGTAGCACATTAATGTGGGATCCACATTGGTCCGACGTGGGCCCACGTGGTTCAGGTGGGCACTAGTGGGGCCCATCAGCCCATCACCAAACCATATGAATCTCATGTACTCAATTTCAGCAAATTATGCGCTAATTACGAAAAAATATGAGTAAAATATTATTTATTTTGTAATAATTAAGTGACATAACTGTATTTGGGTGCTAAAAACTTTATATTTTGCGCTTTTTCTAGAAAAAATTAAAACCATGTGGATCTACGTGGAACAATATGGGCAACCCATATAGATTTCGGTGGGCTATCCATAACAGGCCCACGACATTAAGAAAAGTAGTTAGAACTCGGTTTTAATTCTTAGTCAAATGAAATGTTTATAACTTAAATAAAATATGTTTCATTGTTAACTAAAAATTATTGTATCACAAAAAATATATACAAGTATATTACTTTAAACTAATTAATCAAGGCAAATAGAAATTATATTTGATAAACAAATAGTCCAGTCATTTGGTAGTTTTCAAGTGCAAAAGGTGGGGTCAAAGGTTTTATGCTTTTAAGTGGTTTATATTGATGCTAATAAAAATAAACTATGGTTGCCCACCAAAATTTCCAAAGGCACAATTTTGGAGAGCCAAAAAACCGCGAATTTTTTGGCCTTTTTTTAGTTTTTTTAATATAACTCTGTAACTAGAAATCCAATGGCTTAGCCATCAATTACTATTTTAAAGAACATAAAATTCTCTACAGACTGCACTATCTAAAGTTCCCCCTAACCCCACCAGGACGTAAGCTACAGCTCTTAAAAAGGGGTGTATTTTTCCAACATCTAGCAAAATCGCGAAAAATCCCATCCCTTCACTTTCGGATTGATTTAATGCATATTTTTTTGGTTTGAATATTTTTACTTTTAAATACTATATTGAAAAAAGAATGCTTTTAAAATATTAATGATTACTTTTTTAAACTTATTTTTTTCTTCGTAAAAAAACGCAATGTAAATCGAAGCTTAGAAGCAATATTTTATATATTTAGGTGGTTTACATTTATGCTATTAAATGAAAACTATGTTTGCCCACCAAAATTTCTAAAGGCACAGCTTTGGAGATGGTCAAGTGCGCTTTCTCTGTCGTTTGGTGGACGGCCTTTGCTCATCTTCATAAAAAACAGCGGGTGAACTAGAGAGGCGTGGAATGGAGGGTGGAGTTGAATTTGAGAGTACTACGTTTTTTCTTCGTCAACGTCATCCAATTCTTCTTCTTCCTCCAGAGTCACGTCTTGTACGTTTTCGCAGTTGACACCACTGCAGTACTTGCAAATCGCTGAGCACCTGAGGCCGGCTTTTTGGCACGAACATCATGCCCTCCCGCAGCCCTTTTTGCAGCTACACGAGACGACACGGAGCAAGCACTCAGGCGCTGGGTCCTGGAGCATCATAGATGGCCGGAGACCCTCTCGACTGCGGACCCACCCCCATTCCTCAGGAGGGATGTCATTTCCTAACCAAGCCTGAACTTGATGGTAACTCCGGAGAAAGTGTTGGAAGGCAGCATCTTGTGCAGGTGGTAAACGAGAGAGGGTCACCTTGGTCTTTGTGAGATTCCTCGCAAAAATCTCGTAACGCAAGGTGTTGAGTTTTACTTCGCTCAATGATCCACTGTACAGGGCCACTAAGAACCGTTCGCCGGCAATCATGACCTCTTCTGGAGTGGCCTCTGGTTTCAGGTACACAGAGACTGTCTCCTGAAGCTGATCGTATTTTTTCAGAAGTATGGCGAATTTCTTTTTTCCCTGTCCAAAAAGAGCAGATGTTGTGTCGCATCCGCTGATAGCGAGAAGGAAGAGCACACTGCTGTTGTCATATTTGTATGAAGTGGGTGAAATGCACAATGCTTCATCCTTTCCTCTTCCCAGATTTTGGAAGTACAGGTTGTCAAGATGCTGCCCCAAGCCCGTCATAATTATAAGCAGGTCAACGTCTTCTCCAATTATAATGACACTTTCGAAATATTGTGTCTTTGAAATGGCTGCGTTGACTATCATTACGTCAGCGTCTTCTTCTGCCTGGTTAACTTCAATGTTGGCATTTTGAAATTCTGTCTTTAGTAGTGCGATGAGATTGGTCTTATTCCTGTCGTTGGATAGAAATTTTTCCTGAGGGACCTGGCAAATAATTTCCGCTTCAACAACGACTTCAACTGAAGAATGCATTATGGACCGCCGATATCTTTCGGCACTTTTACACTGTGAACAATGACATAGGATAGGGCGCAAGCTCATAAGTTAACAAATCTTTCAAATCTTCGTCGATCTGCTTCATCAAGCAAATCCTTTGAAAGAGGGTCAATGGATCAACAGCTTTCACTTTAATGTTTCCGAAGTTGAATGTGCTGGTGACAGAAGCCAAATTTACCACCTTATCTTTTCTTTTAAACTTAACACTCATATCAGTACTCATACACATATATCACAGATATCAGTTGACTAAATATCTAGTTCGTCAAAGCATTTCACGTCACAAAATAGTCGCCCGATTTTAACCCTTTCAGTCCCAGTGATGCCATTTGGCATCATCACTTTCAATATTTTCTTCAAAATGTTTATGTCCCGCTATGACATCCAAACACAGATCATTCAATTCTTCATACTTTGTTCTATCAGACAATATTTTAAATTAAACTCAATAGAAGTCAGAACTACTATTTTTTTATTTAGAAAATAGTCAACAAGCGTTTCTCCTGATTTTTGATAAGTTCACTTCAGTTCCACATATTTAAAACACAATTTAAACTATTTCGGTTAAAATAATTACTAATTTATTTTTAATAATATGGTCAGATACCTTAAAATATATAACTCGAAGCGTTTTTAGGTAATATATATATTTATTTTGTTGTTTTCCACAGTTAAAAAATTGTGGCATTGTTTCAAAAACCATATAAAAAATTTTAATGATTTTTTTTTCTTATGGAATTCGTATATTTGACCTAAAATAAGCTTATTTTGTGAATATCAGATGTTTCTGTAGTGTAGTAAATTTTTGGGACTGAAAATGCTAAAAGCGAGCGCCCCAACAAGGGTTTCTAAACTTCGATTTACATTGTGTTTTTTTTTACGAAGAAAAAAATAAGTTTAAAAAAAGTAATCATAAATATTTTAAAAGCAATCTTCTTTCGATATATTATTTAAAAGTAAAAATTTTCAACCAAAAAAATATGCATTTAATCAATCCGAAAGTGAAGGGGTGCGATTTTTCGCGATTTTGCTAGATGTTGGAAAAATATACCCCTTTTTATGAGCTGTAGCCTACGTCCTGGTGGGGTTAGGGGGAACTTTAGATCGTGCAGTTTGTAGATGGTTTCGCTATGGTTTCGCTAATATGGGCGACTGTCACAACCGTACCCTGTCACAACCGTACCCAGTCTCCCCTACTAAATACAAATGAATTGTTTTGAAAAAATAGTTATAGTTCAAGAGGACTATTTAATGTACTCCGTAATTTTTTATTTATATACTCCTTAGTTTAAGTGGAAAACTTAAAAAATAATTTCATTATGGAATATCAAAGTATTAAATGGTTACGGGGTATAGTTATCTTATTATTACACTTTCAGTGTACTTTTTAAAAAAGAAGACGTTGGACAAGTCACATAATTTTTAATTGCGTAGTTGCCAGCAAATGAGTCGCCAAGCGTTTGCTTGGGCTTAATATTGAAGCGATCAATAGCTTCAGTGAGTAAGCCTGTTTTTGTATTGGTTTTAGACTTGGCAACATTTCTGTCTTATTCTAATCTCCATCTCGGGGCCGGTTTTGTTTGCCTCACCCTGTACTTAAAATTCGAAAATTCTTTTCTGAAATGTTCAATGTATTCTCATTTCAATACGCTGATTTTTTTTTTGACGCATCTCACTTGTCCGTAGCATTTGCAGTTTGCAACAGCGATTTAAATTACTCGAAAATGAATTTCAATGCTAATTCAATTTGAAATTCGTCGACAAATAGTAGATTTATGTCCGTCCGATCGTACAGACAGACAGACAAAAAGTAAGAAAGTTGGGTATCTGAGGTTATACCTTTCTAATAAAAAAAGAATTTTTAAGATCGTATTGATAGAAGCGATTTTGGAAGGGGGGTACGGACGGACAGACAGACGGACGGACATCGACAGCATGTCAATATGTTTAAAGTTAAACACAACAGGTTTGCATTTAAGGTTGGCGAATACCCAAAATTTCACAAAATTCTAAAATTTTTACTATTACTTTAATCTTTTCCAAATTTGGCATGGTGATTCAAATATAATGAATAATACTATTTAGGCTTTTGTTTTTATTTAAATATAATTTAATTTATTAAACGGTGTTTTTCTTCTAAAAAAAGAGGTTTACGCCAGCAAGTCAACCACATTGAATTTTCATCCTATGAACATTTATTAGGCGTTAAATTCTTTATTTTTGAACTGATGCATGCAATGACCCTCTAGAGTTACATACAAATTACAAGAAAAAAAGTTATTAAGAAAAATGTTAGAAATTAACCACAAAAAAATAATTTTTTTCGATTAACTTACACTTGGACATTTAAAAAAAAAAACTTGTATACTTACACCAGATGTTAGAGGTTCATGGCACAGATATATATTGAAATAGCATCCGTGAAGAATTTCAGGTAAATTAATGTGAAACTTTTTAATGCTAGAAGTGTTGGCGTAAACCAATTTTTTTAGTTGAAAAACACCGTTTAAAATAAATCAATTATATTTAAATAAAAAAAATTGCCCAAAAAGCATTGTTCTCTATATTTCAGATCACTATGCCAAGTTTGGAAAAGATTAAAGTAATAGTAAAAATTTTAGAATTTTGGGTATTCGCCTCCCTTAAAGGATTAATTAAATTCCAAAAATATGTTAAATCTAAGTTTTATTTTTAAAAAACACGTTTACTACCATATGCGTGACATTCAACGGAAACCATTGTGTTTTATATATTTCAGAAGTTCATTACAATTCCTTTCATACGCTTTTTGTGAATTAATAATATCGTCTCTTAAGGGGTCTAAGGAGTCTTAAAAATGCGCAAAGAAGGAACTACAAAGCATAGTTTGATCTTTCATGTAATTTTTTAACTTCTCAATATACAAGTATAATTTTTTTATATGTAGTTCTACAAGATTTATTTAATATGAAACAACTTTTAAAATTTATGAAACTTTAACCAAAACTAAAATAAGTAATATTAAACATAAAGCTATTTGAACACATTGTGATTAGGCTTGCGCGGCAAATTGTGAGGTCAAAATTGAAGACATGACCAAGAAAATGACTTTATATTGTACAAATATGTACAAACAAAGACTTATACCTAAATTCTCAGCTCTATTTTAATTAGAATTTATTTTTAGAACTTTTTTTCTAAAAAAAATTATATAAATTTTTGAATTTTGATTTAAAAAAATTTTAAAAATTATTTCTAATTAAAATTGAGCTGAGAATTTAGGTATAAGTTCTAGTTTGTACATATTTGTACAATATAAAGTCATTTTCTTGGTCATGTCTTCAATTTTGACCTCACAATTTGCCGCGCAAGCCTAATCACAATGTGTTCAAATAGCTTTATGTTTAATATCATTTATTTTAGTTTTGGCTAAAGTTTCATAAATTTTAAAATTTGTTTCATATTAAATAAATCTTGTAGAATTACATATAAAAAATTATACTTGTATATTGAGCAGTTAAAAAATTACATGAAAGATTAAACTATGCTTTGTAGTTCCTTCTTTGCACATTTTTAAGACTCCTTAGACCCCTTAAGTTCCCACAAGTGCTATCTAACTTTGCAAAACGATAGAAATGAACTGAAGGGTAACCCTTGACAAACTTTCCAAAATCGCGCCAAAAGTTGGCCGAAATTCCTACCGAAATTATAGGATAGGTTAGGATAGGTTTGAATCGTCGCATCAGAGCTACACGAGGGAGAGTCCAAAAACGTGTTTATTTAACACCGGCTGTTCGGACTTTCTTGTTACATATCTCAGCATTACATTATGTAGACCGATATTATGTAACAAGAAAGTCCGAATAGCCGGTGTTAAATGAACAAACGCGTTTTTCGGTTCTCTCATGCAGCTCTAATGTGACGATAATTCAAACCTATCCTAATCCATCCTATCATTTCGGTTGGGCTATCGGCCTCGCGATTTTGGAAAGTTCGCCAAGGATAACTTTTTAGTAAATTTCTACTGTAACGCAAAGTTAGATAGCACATGTGGGAACTTAAGTGACGATATGTTATGTGAGTTGAATAAAATAATTAAATTTAAAAGGATCTGTCAGTTCCTTAGAGCTAATGCATTACTAGTTTTGAGTTCGTGCTTTGGTAGAGGAGGTTCCGACGATAGATAGTTCGATACATATTGCCTACCAAAATATTTGAAACAATATTCCTCTCTTAAAATCTCAAAATGTGGTTTTTGTAGAAATGTCGAATCTTGTCCCTCTTTTACGGGGACCGGGGAGGCAAAAAATGTCAAAAATCAATTTTGGTATTTTAATAACAAGTTATAGCTTGAACTTTTATCTTTAAGAACATATCTTACTTTTAACTATCCGAAAAGAATTCGAAATACAGTTGGAGTTTTCGTAAACACCGAAATCCGAAAATCTTCCGTTAAGTGGAAGTTATTATTCTTCCTTGCGATTCAAAAATTTGTGTATTGCTTTGAAATTGTAGAAAATTGTTGTTGATAATCTTTCAAACATAATTGTACTCGGATTTTGAAATCTGATAACATTTTTTAATATTTTACTCAGTTTTACTTTTAGCATATCACGAAAAAAATCAACAATTTCCAGGTAGCATAGATTTTTAATTTTAATTAATTAACCAATAGGACAAATAAAAAATCCACGCACAGTTTTGTTAACATATATTTAAATATCTTATATAAAAAAAATAGACATTTTAGAAAAAAAGTTTTAAAAAAATTAAAAAAATTATTTAAAAAAACTATTGCAATTTTTCTTTTATTATTTTGTATTTTCATTAAATTTATGTCCCTGAGCTATAAAAAAAATTTCATCCATTTCGGTCTGTAACTTTGAAAAAAAATTAATTTGCCTCCCCGATCCCCTTAAGAGCCTATCCTCATTAGAATTGTAAAAACAGATCTGCCATCATATTTAACCTTTAAATACCATTGAGTGTTCCCCTTTCCAGTGTTCGTGTTGGGTGGCGCTGGTGTTCGTCCTCGTGTCCTGGAGTGCGAGGTCTGTGCAGGGGGACCGCGAGCGACTGAGGGCCCTGGTGCATGTGTGCACGGGCCACGATCTGTACAACGCCATCCAGAAAGCATGCGGAGTCAAAAGGAAGAGAAACGACCAGAACACACGTGAGTACAGTCAAATCGTCACTTAAGTTCCCACATGTGCTGTCTCACTTCGCACAACGGATCAGATTTACTGTCCGATAACCCTTGGCGAACTTCCCAATATCGTCAGTCCGTATTCTGGCGACTTTTGACGTCTTGATCTATACGGCGCTAATAAATAATGGTCAGATTGGGTTGTCGGAAAACGTCATCGTTGCGAAGTCAAAGACTTCGAATCATCAGTCGAAGTTAGACAGGTTGCCGAAAAAAATTATTTATCGCCAAATCCGAAAAAATCCCGCCAAGGGTTATCGTACAGTAAATCTGATAAGTTGTGCAAAGTAAGACAGCACATGTGGGAACTTAAGTGACGAAATACAGGTTGGCGCAAATGGAAGTGTCCCCGGCGTAGAGATAGGAATGCATTGAGATGCTTGGCGAGGAAAATTATTGAAGCCGTCTGAAAGACTCCAAGTCGAATTAAAAGGTTATTCAAGCGTGCAATGGCTTTACTTGGCCAACTAGTTTAATTTTTTTGGTTTGGTTATTATTAGACTAGAGCTGCACATGAAATATTAGCTTATTCACATCGAAGGGCGAACGTGCAAGTGTGATCGATGTCAGGTGAATATGGTGTAGTTACTTTAAATAATTCACCAATCATGTGTTTGGGCTTAATATTGGCAATCAATGGCTTCACATTTTAACCCTTTCGTTACGAAGGATTTTTGCTTCCTCGTAACATTTGATATGAATAAAATTATCGAATCCTTAGTTGTTTGGGCGTTTTGGGGCGTTTCATTAAGGAAAGGGATAAACATGCTTTTGCATTGCTTTTGACTTAGCAGCATTTCCTGTCTCACCCCTGCTTCATAGCCGGACCACTTTATTTTCACCACCCTGTACATTATGGAGCAAAATAATAATAATAATTATTATTATTATAAAGTTGTCGCATTTCCTTACTGTTTGAATTGGTACTTCGAAAATGGTGCCGGACATTAATCCCGTCCGAAGTTAGACAAATTCCCCCATTTACGATGGTTCGCTAATTTGCCTCGTGAAAATAAGGTTTTTGCTTATGTTTATCTAAATAACAAAATATAAGGTAGAGGCAGACCATAACCCTGAATATTTTTAGTATGGCAGTTAAGTAACATGAAAAATTAATTTTAAAAACCCAGAGTTAACGTTTTTATTCGGGAATAACGATGTCAATAGTATAAACAAAGATTAAATGAAACATCCTAGTTATTTTATTTATTTTTTAATTAATTATATGAAACATATTTATTTTTGTATATTTTGCTTTTGGAAGTAAGCATCATGGTGATTGTTATGGATCGTCTAAAGATTAACTTAAGGGGGAATGGGCGCGCTGGACCGGAGGTCTCCAAATTCAAGTGCCTTAGTGTTAATCCAAAGGGAAAATTGAATATTTGTGCAAGATGTTTTTTAAAATAATAAATGTAGATAACTTACAGGCCTAAAAAAAAAAACAGTCTCTGTAATTACTCTATACTTAGGGGAGAGAAGGGGAATGACGCCACCTTAAGGGAAATTGAATTTTCATGCAGAATTATGTTGCAATTAATGTAAATTGTAATGAGCATAGCATACTACAGTTCATTAACTATCCTGTGGTAATTTTTTAAAACTTAAATCCTTAATAGAAACTGAATAAAATTGTATTTTTCTAAAGCTCGCCCAGTGGCGGGATTACCCCGGTATCTGGGGTAATGCCGCCACACCACTGGGGTTATGCCGCCACATGAATAAACAAAGCAAATAATCTATATATAATAAAAAATTACATAATGAAGCAATGCATGTAGAACTAAAATAGGTTTAATTAACTTTGGAATGGTAAATTGTACAGGGTACAGCTCTTTTATTAATTTTCTATGTGCATCTAACTATGCAGGTTTTTTTTAAAAGTTTCGTTGGTCTATTTGACCAGTTCAGTTATTCTTTTTCGGATGCGTGGCATCTCTAACGAAAACTAATAGGTTGTAGAGCCAATATATGAATTTTCTATTTTACGGATTATGCCGCCATCCTTTTGGATGTGGCGGCATAACCCCAAAGTGATGTGGCGGCATTACCCCAGTAAGACAAAATGGCATAGACGGCTTGTTTAAAGTAAGGTAGTTAGTCTAGCGTCCAAACTAACGTCGTGATAAAATAGCCAAATAATTACTCTTTTAAATGATATATAACTGATTTATATAACTTAGAGATATCAGTCACTAATCGCTTAATTTCAGAAGGTTCAAGATTAGATGAAAATCACTAAAAACCGTATTTTTTAAATAATTTTACACCAACTCACCGCACAGTCATTAGCGTCTATACTACAAATTACAGGGTGTTTCAAAATTGACCGGAATAGGAATTGATGCAATTCCGAAATATTGAGCCGGCCCCTCCGAAAACTAGTAAAAAGCCAATTGATCACGCGTTTTGGTCGTGGTTGCATACTTGAACTAGGGCAGCACGAGAATGTGTTGACGAAGGGATGTATTTGTTTTGAGTTTGGTTTGGTTGAATCGACATATTGCCTAGTAATTTTACAATTTGCAGATTCTGGTACATCAGTTTCTAAAACTACTAAAAATGATTAGTAACTACGAAAATGGAATTTTTGTGTTTGGATTTCTATTTAAATAATTTGGTGTGTTTCAAATTCGAGCTGGATGTTTGAAAATTGGAAGGAGCTAAACGTTTTGCGATAGAAATGTACAGTTTGTCGAAATGTGCATGTGTTGGGACTAAATAGTTCTATAGTAGGGTAGAGACTGAACCTACCAACCGCACCATCTACCAACGCGGAGACAATTTAGGGTGTCATGTGGGGATCTATGGCCGAGTGGTTTGGATCGCAGGCCATAACGCTAGCAGTCCGCGCGCTGTAATGGGTGCGGGCTCAATTCCCGCCTTTGCCCTGGGTGTACTTCCTTTCTCTGTCAGTAAAAAAT
Source organism: Hylyphantes graminicola (assembly GCA_023701765.1). NCBI lineage: Eukaryota > Metazoa > Arthropoda > Arachnida > Araneae > Linyphiidae > Hylyphantes > Hylyphantes graminicola. The sequence continues at coordinate 32,706,739 of CM043112.1, forward strand.
CCTTCTGTGGCTGTCTTACTTGACGAAATCTTATAAGCGGGTCTCTGATCATGCACACACACCGGAATATACAGGGTGGTTATAAAATAACGCCCCCTATTCGGAGTCTGTAGCTTGAATGAATAATCCAAATGCAAAAAACTTTGAGACACTTACTAATCAAGAAGGGGGGGGGGGGAGAATGGAATCATAAAAAGCAAACTCGTCACTTGACCAGGGTTCTAAATCACGAGGCGTAATTGGATGTGTTGGCCGTAATTAGCCGTAATTGGCTACTCCTCGTAATTATAACCTTGGTCAAGAGACGAGTTTCTGTGTTATAATTCCATTCTTTTTCGTTTAAAAGAAACTCGTCTCTTGACCAGGGTTCTAAATTACGAGGCGTAATTAGCTGTGTTGGCAGTAATTGGCCATAATTGACGACGTTTCGTAATTTAGATTCTGGTCAAAGGACGAGTTTTTTTGTGATGATTCTTTTTTTAGGATTTTCTTTTTTATGATACCATTCTTTCCCTCTCCCTCTTGATTAGTGAGTGTCTCAACTTTTGTTGCATTCGGATTATTCATTCAAGCTACAGACCACTCCGAATAATGAGCGTTATTTTATAACCACCCTGTACAGGGTGGTTATAAAATAACGATGGTCAACTGATGGTCAACATCAAGTTTTTTTAAACAATATAATGCAACAACCTATCAAAATAAACAGCCTCCTAAATTTTTTTTTTTTTAAAACTAGTTGAACCTGTAATTTTTATCGGATGTCAGTCCATAGCTCTCCCAACTACGCTTTTTTACACGCGGTTTCCCACAAACAGCTGAAATGCTTGTTCGGTTGCACCTTCCATTCTTGATGTCAGCTTTTACAGCAGCAAGGGTATGTAGCAACGATGTGACACAGCTTCAAATTGTTTTGAATAAAGTTTATACAACTATTTAGTGGTATTTTTAAGAATAAATATTTGTTTTGTTGTTTATTTGCACGGTGTTGAAGAATTTATACTTATTTCTCCATTTGAATGTTGGCTTCCATCTTTGAATTTATAGCATAAATTATTGCGTTATAATCCTGAATTTTGTTCTTGCCATTCCAGAGCCGTTGCAAGTGAAACTGGAAGACGTGACCAAAACCTGCTGCGCCGTTCCCTGCCGAATTTCACTCTTCTTCTTACTCTGCTCCTGATTACTGGTAAGTGGCTGAATCTTTTACTGTGCCTATAACTTCAAGTGGTGAAAGGGGGTATAGGACACAAAATCTTCAAAAAAATCAAAAAAATTATTATTATCATAAAAAATAACACAAATATTTTAGAATAATTTAAAACAAAAATTTTATTTATATCTGCAGTAGAACGTGAGATGTGTAGTTTTTTGTGTCATGACATCTGTGTATCCACGTTTATATTCTTTGCTTCCTCGTAATATTAGATAGGAATAACGTTATCGAATCCTTAGTTGTTCGGTCGGTTTGAAGCGCTTCAGTAAGGAAAGTGATAAACTTCAAAAAGCTCATATTTTTCAAACATATATCTTTAATTTGTCTTTAGGGATTAGTAGTAAATAGTTTATTTTTTTATTTATTAATTTTTATAAAAAAAGTGAACCTGCGAAATTATTAAAAAAAAACTTCAATAATTAAAAAAAAAAAACTATGGCAAATATGAAAAATCAGTAAAGACAGTCTGTTAAATACATTTTTCTGTTTATAAAAATGCTAAATATTTGTTTGCCAATAAATAAGTTTTTGACTTATAACAAAAATAAGAGATATCACTTTTTGACACATTTTATTTTGTAAAAAAAAAACGTAATGATAATTTAAAACCTTTGACTATCTAAAAGTGTAAGTATATTTAGTATACATTTATGGAAAAAAAATATTGATATCTGCAACATTAAAAAAAAAGTTAAAAGTGTCCCATACCCCCTTAAGAGGGATTGTCAGTCCCATAGAGCTAACACATTAGTTTTGGAATCACAACTTCCGCAGAAGTATTGCTTTGCCATGTTCGCCCTTTTCCCCCAGGTATGGGAATCAACATGCATCGATATGAAACACATTTGAATCGAAAATGTTAACTAGTTTTTTAATTATCTGTTTTTAAGTTTTAAAATGCCAAAAATATACAGAACATGGCGATTCTGTTTTAAAATTTTAGTAGTCCTTTCGATTTTGTTTTAAATTGATGTTATGATGATTCCCATACTTAGTGAAAATGGGACAACATGGCAAAACAATTCTTTTGCAAAAGTTGTGATTTCAAAACTAACGCATTAGCTCTGTAGAACTGACAGTCCCTCTAAGGAGATTCTATTTACGTTATTATTACTAAGGGTGTGCGATAATTACTTACGCCCATGTCTACGGTAGAACCTCGATTAACCGATTTAATAGGGACCAGATGAAGGTCGGATAATCGAAAAGACTGGATAATGAAGAATTTTCATTAAATTGTAAAACTTACATCACAGAAGACCGCCAACAAACCGAAGTCCTCAAATTCCCCAATGTCCGAAATCCTCGCTGGTTTTGCAATTGAAGAGTACACGCGAAAAACCGATTGATTTTGTAGAAAAGTTTCCTTAGCAGGCTACTTTGGCGATGATAGCGAGTGATCGCCTAAACTTGTGTAAGGAAACCAGTTAATACCACAGAGATCAGTTAAAGTAATAGAGTGGCAGATGACGTGACCTCCAATGCCAACGACGGGACGAGCAGTTAATGAAGCCAGTGTTGGAGGTCACGTGATCTGCCAATCTAATACTTTAACTACTATCTCTGTGGTTCCTAGCTACCAAGAATCAGGCGATTGACGATCCCGGCGCTTGGACCAAGCGAAGAAGAAAGAGAGAAACCGCCGTTTTCTACCGCCAATGTCCGCCAAGTAGACAATTGCGAGCGTCCGCCTAATAAATCAATCGGTTCTTCCCGCGTACTCTTCAATTGTAAACATTGAACTTTGGCGTTTACTTATGTTCTTTTATTTTTTTTCTGGTAAAGGTTTAAGTTGTGACTAAGTTAAGATTATAAATGGGTATACACTTTCTAAAACACTAAACTTAGAACGAAAACTTATATGAAAAAATATCAATAATATTCATTTTCAAAAAAAGCTTTCGATGAAGATCTCTAGGATTGCAATTAGTGAGCGGCCAAAATTGAAAAGCCAGTGTTCGTCAACGAAATAGGGAGAGAAAGCTTATATGCAATATTCAGTTAATTTTTTTTTTTTATTTAGCCAAATAAATAGAATATGGATGCCGTATTCGGGGAAAAATCTGACATTAATCTGATTCGCCTTTTAACAAAATATAGCATTTAAAACGGTCCAACTATGCTTCTTATAAGTTTTGCGAATGATTATTAAGAAATTATTAAAGCAAAAAAAGCTATAATGACTTTTGCGATGTCCTTTAAGGCTGCTCATCACCCCAACTCCCCGTCCTCCTTCGACCGGGCTTGCTAATGGTAAGTCTATGGGGGGGGGGGGGGGAAATGGTTTTTGTTCAAATAAAAAAAAAGAAAGAAAAGAAAAGAAATTATAGGAATATTTTGATGCGGTTCTTTTTTAATTCATAAAACTCCAATAAAGTTGTGCTCTTAGAGGTTATTTTTTTAAAAACGTTATTTACTTTTTTTTTAATCGAAAAAAATTTAGATTTAAAAAAAGTAAATAGCGTTTAAAAAAAATAACCTCTGAGAGCAAACTTTATTGGAGTTTTATGAATTAAAAAAAAACGCATCAAAATATTCCTATAATTTCTTTGGTATTTTTGGAACAAAAACCATTCCCCCCCCATAGACTTACCATTAGCAAGCAAGGTCGAAGGAGGACGGGGAGTGGGGGTGATGCTGATGAACAGTCTTAATGTTCTAAAATTTTGATGAAAAATAACCATTCATTTCTCATTTCGAAAAAAAAAAACATTTGTTTATAACCGGTTGAGGATATCCGATACATGGCGTCATCTAGTGGCATAAAAACATAACATTGTTCATCTGAATTTCGATCAATCCATATTATATGCAGTCTACTTACGAAATGTCCCTTTAAACTCTTATTATGCTTATTAATTTCTTAGAATGTTTTATTTTAAGTTATGTGTATTTTTATTTTCAGACGGAAGTCCACGCCATGTAAATAGAAGTTTCATTCATTTAGAATAATTTCTAAGAGAACAATAACTGAGAGAATTTTTTATAAATTTGATACATATTATTTTCATAACGATTAAGGTTTCTTGAAATTCATACTATTAATTGTATTTTTAAGTCATAATAAATTATGATTATTTTCTACTCTTGTCAAAAATGTAATCACTTTGCTGCTATTATTATCTCTAAATTATAAATTTTATTTTCAGAAGGAAGTCCACGCCATGTAAATAGAAGTTTCATTCATTTAGAAGAATTTCTACGAGAACAATAACTGAGAGAATTTTTTATAAATTTGATACATATTATTTTCATAACGATTACGGTTTCTTGAAATTCATACTATTAATTGTATTTTTAAGCCATAATAAATTATGATTATTTTCTACTCTTGTCAAAAATATTATTATTTTGCTGTTATTAGTATTTCTAAATTATAATTACTTTGGTACGGCCACAGAAAACAGTCTTTGGCTCTGACATCTTAACCCTTTCCGACCGAGCTATTACAATCGTGTGGGTATAAAAGAGAATGTTCAAGCTCTTCAAAAATATCAATACCGAAGCATCTGACTTGTACCATTTGTTTATGTATAAAAAATGGCTTTGTTTTTATATAGTTGCTGGCATTGATGCTGTTTAACGCTTTTTTTTTTTTTTTTAAAAAATAAATTAGTCTCATTATTTTAAATCAGCGCCATCTGACCGCCGGTCTTAAAGGGTTAAAAACGTTTGAATCATAGGTTTACTAAGGTACCAGAGATCTGAGGAGCCCAGTCGTAAAGATGTTTTCCTGGCATGCAAAAGGTTCTAGGTTGAAGTATGGGTATTGAAAAATAATTGCTGATCTATGAACGATTTGTGCAGCCAAAATTTTCGACGAATCCCTATGTTGAAGAGTTCATGTTAAATATGCCTCCGATGCCGCGTAGGATGTGCTGTAAAAATTACTTTGGGCGCCTACACAGGTACTGGTTCGTCACTTGACTATGGTTCTAAATTACGACACCCATCGTCAATAGTTCCATCACTCATCGTTCGGCTAGTGCGACCCTCGTGTTGCTCTAGTGCGACGATGTGTCCAACTAGCCCTAAAGTAGCTATCGGTATCGGTGGTCACACGCGCATTACGTCACAGAAGTATTACCGTATAGCAATAGCGTATTTTTAACAATTTATAAAATGCAGCATGGACCGGCTTACTCAGATGAAGAGAACATTTCAGCCGGTTTATTTTGTTTTTATATGATTGCTCCGCGTGTTTTATAGCTCCGAACATGGTCTTGGCTTCTGTGCAAGGAAACTAAGAGTTTAACTATGACTTATTTTGATTTTCATCCGAAAATTTAGAAAGAGCGTAGGATTGCGGTTAGTTCTCTGAGGAACTTACTAAAATCCTTATCCATTGTTAACGATCCCCTAAGAAGAAACAGGGACTGGGGATCCCAGTCGGTTGGCGGCGCACGCCTTGCATGCGAAAGGTAACAGGTTCTGGTCCAGGCATCGCCAAAATAACTGCCGACCAATAAACGGACCGTGTATCCCAAAATGTCCGACGAATACTACCCCGTATAGTGGGAGTGCACGTTAAATGTACCCCATAGTCCCTAAACGCTGCTTACGATGCCGTCCTTAACGTTTGCGTTGGATGCCCATTCAGGTGTCGGCTCGTCATTTGACTGTGGTTCTAAATTGCGACACTCGTCGCCAATAGCCCCCGTGTAGCTCTAGGGCGAAGATAACTCAAACTACCTAAGAAGAGACATGCCTTTTATACCTTCGAAAGGAGTCTCTCACTTTGTGTGGAAGTGTATACCACCCTACGAATTTCCCACACAGTCAGTGGACCTCTGACTACTTACCAGACTCGTATACAAACAAGGTTCGACAATTTTAGAGTCAGAGTCGCAGCTTGTCTGCATTACATTTATGAACTATTTTAACAAGTTTACTCATATTTTATTTCAAAAATATTCTCCTAGAAGTACCCACGACCCCACTAAGAGTCAGAAGGAAAACTTCCGCAACAACTTTTTTTAAAATTATGTTTTCCGGAAGTTTCGCACAAACAAAGACATAACGATTAGAAACAAAATACCCGTAGTGAGCCCTTGCGTGATGAGGAATCATGGGATCGCAAGCAGCTGCTGAACTACTCAACTCTGATTCATCCATCTGCAAACGACGAACTGCTGCCGTTCTAAGAATAATAATAATAAAAAAAATTACATGCATGTTCTTCTTCTCTGAACGATTTATGATTGGAAAAATGTTTTTAAAGGAGAATATAGGGGCTGGGGAGCCCAGTCGGTTAGGCATTCGCCTTGCATGCGGAAGGTCCCAGGTTCCGGTCCGGGCATCGCCAAAATAACTGCCGATCTATAAACAGCCCGTGCAGTCAAAAATGTATGACGAATTATTTCCGTGTAAGGGAGTGCATGTTTAATATCCTTGAAAGTCCTAACGCTGCGTACGATGTCGCGGTTAACGGTTGCGTTGGGTGCCTATTCAGGTGTGGGCTCGTCACTTGACTGTTATTCTAAAATACGACGCCCGTCGCCAATAGCCCTCGTGTAGCTCTAGCGCGACGATAATTCACACCTAACCTAAGCTAAAAAGGAAAATATAGATTATTTCTCGTATACACTCTTAAAACAAAAGAGTGAAATCTACGCCTATAGGAGAAGTGCATTTTCGACACTGGAAAGAAGTGAAAATTAACTAAGACTGAGTTAAAATCGCTCGTTTGCTTTTAAGAGTGTACGAATGAAATTTAATAAAAGAAAACATACTAGATACAAGTTACATGTAAATAACTCTTTAATTAATCCAATTTCGCATTGTATTTTCAATTTACGAAAGCTCTGGTGTCATCTGCGCCACTTGTCCGCAGTTCAAATTTCAAAGCGTATGGGACTGTGGTGGAGATCCTGTCGGTGGTTTAATAAAACAAAAGAGGGAAATCCACTCTTATAGGGGAAGTGCATTTTCGACATTGAAAGAGTAAAAATTAACTCTGACTGAGAAAAACCGCACGTTTGTTTTTAGGAGTGTAACTGAAGACTAATACCCCTAACATGAAGGCAGAACAAGTGTTTTTAACTCTGGGTATTTTGAAGGAAAAGTTATTTCTTAGGAACCCCTATAGTAAAACACTGTCTTAACTGTGAGAAAAGTATGTTCATTTTACAGAAAAACTTACTTCAGGCAAAATAAGGTTGTCTCGTAAAAGTTTTTTTTTTTTTGTTAAAATTAACTGTTATACGTAACAAAATTCGACTTTTTAGGGGGTATGGCACACTTTCAACTTTTTTTTTAATATTGCAGACATCAATATAATTTTTTTTCCATAAATGTATACTAAATATACTTACACTTTTAGATAGTCAAAAATTTTAAATTATCATTATTTATTTTTTTTTAAAAATAAAATGTGTCAAAAAGTGATGTTTCTTATTTTTGTTATAAGTCCAAAATTTATTTATTGACAAACAAAAATTTAGCATTTTTGTAAGCTGAAAAATGTATTTAAGAAACTGTCCGTATCGATTTTTCTTATTTGCAATAGTTTTTTTTTTTTAATATTGAAGTTTTTTTTAACACTTTCACAGTTTCACTTTTTTTATAAAAATTAATAAATAAAAAAAATAAACTATTTACAACTAATCCCTAAAAGCAAATTAAAGATATATGTTTGCAAAATATGAGTGGAAAATTTTGACACTCTATGGGCAGTAGATTTTGAGTTATATCAATTTAAAGTAAAAAAATCATCGAAAACACGATCAAGGAGAAAAACACCTTTGAAGTTTATCCCTTTCCTTACGGGGCCCGGATGGCCGAGTGGTAAGCATCGCAGGCCAGCAGTCTGCGTGCCGTAACGGGCGCGGGCTCGATTCCCGCCTTCGCCCTGGGTGTATTTTCCTCTCTTTGTGACTGTAAAAAATCTTTCTGTGTCTGTCTTACTTGACGAAGACTTATAAGCGGCTCACTGAGCAAGCACACAAGTCGGAATATATATGTAAAATACCCTACCCTACCCTACCCCTCCCTTTCCTTACTGAAGCGCTCTAAACCGACCGAAAAACTAAGGATTCGATAACGTTATTCCTATCTAATATTACGAGGAAGCAAAGATTATAAACGTGGTTGGCCAACACAGATGTCATGACACAAAAAACTGCACATCTCACGTTCTACTGCTGATATAAATAAAATTTTTGTTTTAAATTATTCTAAAATATTTGTGTTATTTTTCATGATAATAATAATATATATTTTTCTTTTTTGTGAAGATTTTGAGTCCTATACCCCCTTAACAGCGTAAGAAGTACTATATTGCAACCGAACGAGCATTTAAGGGGTCACAGGAGTCTTAAAAATGTGCAAAGAAGGTACTACAAAACATAGTTTGATCTTTCATGTTATTTTTGAACTACTCAATGTATAAGAATAATTTTTTTATATGTAATTCTACAAGATTTATTTATTATAAAACAAAATTTTGATTTAAAAAAAATTTAAAACATAATTTCTAATTAAAATTGAGCTAAGAATTTACGTATAAGTCTTTGTTTGTACATATTTGTACAATATAAAGTCATTTTCTTGGTCATTTTTTCAATTTTGACCTCACAATTTGCCGCGCAAGCCTAATCCCAATGTGTTCAAATAGCTTTATGTTTAATACCATTTATTTTAGTTTTGGCTAAAGTTTCATAAATTTTAAAATTTGTTAAATAATAAATAGATCTTGTAGAATTACATATAAAAAAATTATACTCATTTATTGAGTAGTTCAAAAATGACATGAAAGATCAAACTATGTTTTGTAGTACCTTCTTTGCACATTTTTAAGACTCCTGTGACCCCTTAAGCTGTTTGTGGGAAATCCGTGTGTAAAAAAGCATATTTGGTAGAGCTTTGGACTAATAATATAAAGGTCCGTGGGGTTCGCACCCGGGTTCTGTACACTCTTAAAACAAAAGAGTGTAATCCACTCCAGTTGGAGAAGTGCAATTTCAACACTGGAAAGTAATGAATATTAACTCAGACAGAGTTAAAATCACTCGTTGGGAGTGATCCTGTCGGAGGTTTAACACACAAAGGATCCACTCCAAATGGAGAAGTGCATTTTCCAGACTGGAGGAGTGAAAATTAATCAGACTGAGTTAAAATCGCTCGTTCGTTTTAAGAGTGTAGTGTTCAATAATCCTTGAAAGTACTGTGGGTTACCTTTTTTTAAACCAATAATTCATGCATGCCAACAATGTGCAGACTAAAAGTAACATCATACATTTGAACGAATACGTATTTTGCATTGCAACTTTTCCATGCTCAAATTATGTTTCGAATATAATTTTATACTTTTCAGCCTTATTTTGAGTAACGTATAATTTCAATGACGCTGGCCGACAAAAATTTTGAAAGAATATGTTTTTATAAATACAAATTATATCAAAACGATTTGAATACCAACTACCAGTCTGAAATTTTCAATATCATTCTTGGTAAGTTACATATTTTGCTTATGAAACGCTATTTTTAGTATCCTAAGGTTTATTCTTCCACCCCTGCTTCATTCAATTCTTTCGTTTGTTGTTGACTTATACATTTTTATCATCTTAATTAAGTTTTATAGGAATAAATTGCGAAATTGCAAGCACAAATTGGTCGCACTGCAAAAAAAAAACAATTATAATAAAGAAACCCTATTTTACAATCAAAATTGGTTTTTATTTTACAATTTACGTACCACTTTTTGCTACTAAATGAAATCTATTAAAAATAAAACTATGATCAGCATTCAGGTAGAAGCTATTAACTCTTCAATTAAAAAAGTCAGTTCCGGCTGATAGAAAGTAAATGTGAGTAATCGACATAGTTATGTAATGGGTTTGTTTACGTTTTGAGTGGCAACAGTTTCGACTGTGCTGTTTTCCTTTTTGGTACTTCTAGAATAAGACTTATTGTATGTAGACACAATACAATATTATCAAACCGTTACTAAAACGAATGTTATATTCGAACTTTTCTTTCAGAAGAACTAAAGCTGTTCTCTGATTGTGAATCACTTTAGGTTGTTGTCACACACTTCCGTTTAATTTTTCCGCATACGGCAAAATGTCATCTATACCAAAACCGACCTTAAGTTTGCAGCAGAGAAATGTTCTAGGCGGAGGAATTTGCGTAAACAACGCGGCTGGCGCCGAAGCCTCGCCTGCTCCGATTGGTTGATAATTTGACCCTGATATTCGTGCGCCCTGTTACGTCAAAATCGAAGGGGAAAAAATAATTAAAATAACACTCTAACTGAAGCTAAACTAATAAAAATAATAAATTTATGTCTTGAAATAACAAATAAAATTGTTTATTGAATGTGAAATACCTCTTTGTATTCGATTCTCGCACTCAAAAATGAGAACTATTTACCCTTTTTCTCGTAGAACATTTGTATACTGCAAACTTAAGGTCGGTTTTGGTATAAATCGAAGTTTTAAAACAACTTCGATGTTTTGGTAATGATTTGCACACTGAATTAAAACTGACAGAGTTCAATAAATAGAAGTAGTTGGTTGGTTGATATATATTTTCAGGCTTGTGTGCTTGGTCGGAAGGACCCGCTTATAAACCATCGTCAAGTAGGACAACACAAGACGCGCACATACATAAATGACAGATGCTGCCACCTGTCGCCACCTCCACAATTTAGACATGTCCCTGAAGGGGAGGGAAATTTTCTCCAGGTACAGCTGTGGAAATAAAAAAGTACCCACTTGAGGTTATTTCCTCCGTTATTCATCCTAAAGAATCGGACCTTTTTGATATTGTGAACAATTAACATTCTGAGTTAATTACATGACACAAAATTTGCATAAGGGGCCATCTTCATATTAAAAATGTTACTAACTTTAAAATTTCATATAGCAACACCCCTTTTTGAATCCATATTTCAAATCTCTGACCTATGTTAATACGAAATGCCAAAGTTTCTTAGTTTTTAAGCATTATTAGAGGAGTTAGAAACGTGCAAAGTTTAGGTCCCATAATGTTAAATGAGTTGCGCATAAAAAACTATCCCGATATATAAATAATTAAGATACTGAAACGAATTTTTTCCTGAAAAGAAATTATAATAACCCAAACAAAATGCATTCAATATTGGGGTATTTAAAACAATTTTTATATTTTTTAATAATTATTATATTGATTTTTTAAAAAAATATGAATGGAAACCCCTTAATATTTTTAAAGAAATAAATTTAAGACAAGAAGTTTAAGCGAAATCCCAATTTTTAAAAATGTTTATTCAAAATTTGCTGAGTAAATCACAAAATACTTTATAATTACCCTTTAGGGGACTGTGTATAAGATTACGTGTGCAATTGATAAATAAAGACGGCCTTGCATGCATGCTTGCTTGTCATTTTAGAGTTGGTCCCCAAAAGGTCCACAAGTGATTCGATTGAATAACTCGCCAAATATTCATCCAAATGTAACAAAAACTTAGATTTAAGGGTTTTCAAGAGTGCTTAACATTTCTAAGTTATTAAAATTGGGTGTTGCTATTGGAAATTTCAAAGATCGTAATATTTTTAATATGAAGACGGACCCTTATGCAAATTTTGTATCGTGCAATTAACTCAGAATGTTAATTGTACACAATCTCAAAAAGGTCCGATTCTATAGGGTTACTAACGGATGAAATAACCTCAAGTGGGTACTTTTTTATTTCCACAGCTTACCTGTACCCATGGTAAACTGCGCAATGACCGACCACAGGACTTTCGGACCCAACAGATTTAACGAGCACGTACTCCGCATATACTCGGTTAAATAGAAGTATAACTACAAAGTGCATGTATGAAACTCTTTATTAGAACAGATTCAAAAGAAAAAAAAACTTCAATAGGGTACTTGACTATATCGCTAAAATACCTTCATATATTAAATTGATTATAGTTTAAACCCAAAAATAACAAAAGTATATATATTTTTTGCCAAATAAAGTTTTAAATAATTTATTAAAATCATTTTAAAATGGCTTATTTTCATCGATACGTCATGCTTTAAGAAACACTTCGATTTGGCTGAAGTCACTAGTATATATAAACAAACCAGTGTGATGTTTTTTTTGTTAGCAATTAAATTGGATTTAAACTAATTTACTATTAAAATAAGAATTATATACAGGGTGTTCCATAATTGACCGGAATAGTATAGGACGCAATTCCTAAATATTTACCCGGCCCCCGCCAATGAAAAACGGCTAACTAATTGGCCGCCCTTTCGGTCGTGCATGAAATCTTGCACTGGAGCTACACAAGAATGTAGTACTTTTAGTTTGGTTTGTTTGAATTTACATCTGATAAAAATTACAGGTTCAACTAGTTTTCAAAAAAAAAAATTAGGATGCTGTTCATTTTGATAGGTTGTTGCATTATTGTTAAAAAAAACTTGATGTTGACCATCAGTTTAAACATAACAATTATTGTATTTTTCATATTTATGCTGGGTAGGTATGTACATATATATTCCGGCTTGTGTGCATGATCAGAGACCCGCTTATTGGTTGGTTGGTGGACATATATTTTCAGGCTTGTGTGCTTGGTCGCAAGGACCCGCTTATAAACCATCGTCAAGTAGGACAGCACAAGACACACACAAACACTTATGACAGATGTTGCCATCTGTCGCCACCTCCGCAATTTAGACATGTCCCTGAAGGGTAGGGAAATTTTCTCCATTGACCTGTACCCATGGTGAACTGCGCAATGACCGCCCACAGGACTTTCGGACCCAACAGATTTTACGAGCACGTACTCCGCATATACTCGACAAACACAAACATCCATGCCTGAACGGGATTCGAACCCGGACCCAGCAGCTCCAGAGGCACCCGCTTATAAGATTTCGTCAAGTAAGACAACCACAGAAGGACTTATTACTGACAGAGAAAGGAAGTACACCCAGGGCGAAGGCGGGAATCGCACCCGTTACAGCGCGCAGACTGCTAGCGTAATTGTCTGCGATCCAAACCATTACAACATCCGGGCACCTGCTTATTTATATTAATAAAAGGAAAAAAATAGTAAACAGCACAAAGAAGGAGGGTTTGTATGGCTTAACGGTGCATGTATGTGTAGTGGTTCTGCTATTGTTTTTTATGGGTCGATCCTAAAAAAGAATCGACCCTTCAAAAATTTGTTCATGTGTTTGCAAATAAAGTTGAAAACAAACGAAAATATAGGGTGGGTGAAATTATGTGTTTACTCATACTACGATATTTTCTACATGTCCGCCATTAGCAGCAATAACGTGACGCAGTCTTAGAGCAAAATTACCGGCCGCCTGTTTGAAAATTTCTGGTGGGATGGCGTCACATGCAGCAGAGATGTATTGCTTTAGTTCCTCAATTGTTTCGGGATTGCGACGGTACACTTGATCTTTTAAATATCCCCACAGAAAGAAATCACAGGGGGTCAAGTCTGGTGAAAGAGGAGGCCAATCCATACCACTTCCTGTATGTGTGGGATAGTCCAATGCAATCACACGGTTATTGAAATGTTCGCTCAAGAAATTAAACACGTCGGCCGTGCGATGGGGTCGGGCACCGTCTTGCATGAACCACGAAGTGCTTTCAGCGTCATCTAAGGCATTTTGAATCGCCACAAATTCACGAAGAATCTCTAGGTAGCGGAGGGCAGTAATAGTTCCGGTTCTGAAAAAGGGGCCAATGAGTCCTTTGGACGAAATGGCGGCCCAAACCATTACTTTTGGTGGATGCAGAGATGATGGAACTGCAACATGGGGGTTTTCTGTTCCCCATATGCGCCAGTTCTGTTTATTAACGTAGCCATCCAGCTGAAAGTAGGCTTCATCCGAAAACCAAATGTTGTCTACATTTATATCACCAACATCAATCATTTGCACCATATCGTTAGCGAATGTCTCCCGTGAATTAATTGAAGCAGCGGTGAGAGGTTGCCGAGTTTGAATTCTGTATGGAAACATGTGCAAGCCCTGCCGCATGAGACGATACGTCGACGTTGGCTTGATTTGAACCGTAGTTGCAACACGGCGGACGGATACACAAGGCTGCTTTCGTATTACTGTTTCCACCAGCTGAGCATTAGCAGTGGTTGTTTGCGAAAATCTTCTCCCGACAAATCCAGCTCTCTCATCATTCACGTTCCCAGTTCGTTGAAATTTTTCAAACAGCATCCTTATTGTGTCGAATTTTGGTCCTTTGGTAACATTAAACTTCTTTTTGAAACTCCGTTTTGTTGCATTAACATTGTGTTCTAGGCGGTGAAATTCCAACACCAAAAAAATCCTCTCCTCTAAAGAATAAACCATATCTTCACAGCAAGCTGGAGATTAATGAAAAGCACACGCTTTCAGCAGAAAGGCGATTTAAATATTCCCCGACTCCTCGCGACACTTTTCCCATCAGCCAATCAGGTGAATCTGGTGACTGTTCGCTACACTGACGTCATGGTTCTGTTTTGTTGAAGCCAAATGTTCATGTCATATTGAGCCAAGTTGCCTAGCTGTAGTTTATTTATTTTACAAGCACGACATTTTGATTTTCAATCAGAAGTATAATTAGTATTTGACAAAAAGTGGAAATAGAAATATTTTTTTGACATTTGTTCTTATTTTTTCGATAAAAAATGTGGAAAAGTCGTTTTTTTACAAAAAATTGTTACTTAGAGCCCATTTTCCACACAAGATTTATTTATATATCTTAGACAAAAATCATTTAGCACAGCTTTTAGTTCAATTTTAAGTGTTATAAATAAGCAATTTTTATGGATTTTCTTTCTTAAATTCAATTTATATACATAAAAGGCAAAGTCCTAACTCACTGATTGACTCACTCAACGCCTAGCCAAAATTACTGAAGGTACAGCTACCAAATTTTATTAAAATATTCTTTTTATGTCGTAGGTGTCACTTGAATAGCGATTATAATTTACCGATGGAGTACTGGCCAGTGGGGAAGGGATCAATTGGTATAAAATAATTGTTTACATAAAAAAAATATCCGTTATTAAGGGTACACCCGTGCAACGCCGGGTTTATAAAGCTAGTACTTTTATATATCATTTGCAATAAGTAAAGTAGATGGGTAAAATTGCCTCTTTTGTTCTAAATGTGAAAGCTAAACTTTATATCACCCTTTAATTTAATTTTGAAAAAAAAATTGGGTAGTACCCTTTACAGCGCGCGGACTGCTAGCGATATGGCCTGCGATCCAAACCCCTCGGCCATCGATCCCCACATGACACCCTAAATTGTCTCCGTGTTGGTAGATGGTGCGATTGGTAGGTTCAGTCTCTACCCTACTATGGAACTAATTGGTCCCAACACATGCACATTTCGACAAACTGTACACTTCTATCGCAAAACGTTTAGCTCCTTCCAATTTTCAAACATCCAGCTCGAATTTGAAACACACCAAATTATTTAAATCGAAATCCAAACACAAAAATTCCATTTTCGTAGTTATTAATCATTTTTAGCTGTTTTAGGAACTGTGATGTAACAGAATCTGCAAATTGTAAAATTACTAGGCAATATGTCGATTCAACCAAACCGAACTCAAAACAAATGCATCCCTTCGTCAACACATTCTCGTGCTGCCCTAGTTCAAGTATGCAACCACGACCAAAACCCGTGATCAATTGGCTTTTTACTATTTTTCGGAGGGGCCGGCTCAATATTTCGGAATTGCATCAATCCCTATTCCGGTCAATTATGAAACACCCTGTAGGTTGTGGAAGGTGGTTTTACAGTAACGGATAGTTCAAATTTGCTTAAAGTAGATTCCAAAATGGTGTTGCAAAGTTTGTTTATAGTTATGATTTTTTGTGATTTTTCGTCCTATTTTAAAATTTATTTTTCTCCCTCTTTATTTGTCATTATTGCTCCCTTTTTAAGGGTTCTAGCATTTTTGGCATAAGAATATTTTAAGCCAATAATTTTTTTTAATCAAGTACCCAAAACCCTTTTTCCGATACTTCTTCGAATCACAAGTCATTTCGTCGTAAATAGCCTCAAATCATTGCCCATAGTTGCAACAGAAGTTCTAGTTCTTGAAAGAAGTATCAACCCAAACCGTCGCGTCGGAACATAAAGGGAGTCTACGGATTTGTGGCGGCATATAAGAAAAAGTAACGTGTTTTTTTTTTACATAACTGAGTACCACTAATAATTTTTGCAGAAACAATATATTAAATTAATATCTCAAAATCTGAACACTCTTAGGTCATGTGTTGTTGTTCATGATTGGTAAAAGTCGGTTTATGCCGATATTTACAAAAACATAGGCCGACCCGGTGGCGCAACGGTTAGGGAGCTAGCCTCTGGGCTCGGTTTCGAATCCCGATAAGACATGGATGTTTGTGTTTGTCGAGTATATTCGGAGTAGTGCTTGTTATATCTGTTCTTCCCGAAAGTCCTGTGGGCGGTCATTGCGCTGCTTCACACGGTTAGAGGACCCTGGAGACTATTTTCCTCCACGCCAGGGACATGTCTAAATTGTGGAGGTGGCGCGCGATAGATGGCAGCCTCCGTCGCGTGTGTGTTGTGTCTGTCTTTCTTGACGAAGGTTTGTAAGCGGGTCTCTGACCAAGCACACAAGCCTGAGAATACATGTCTACCAACCAACCAAACACATAGTACCCCAGCACTAACCTTTTGTGTGACAGTTTTTTTGTGCATTCACATACAGGGTGGTTATAAAATAACGCTCGCTTTTCGGAGTGGTCTGTAGCTTTAATCACGGCCTCACTCGATCCGTTCCCTGCGTGAACGGATCGAGTGGGGCCGTGCTTCAATGAATAATCCAAATGCAAAAAACTTTGAGACACTTACTAATCAAGAAAGGGGGGAAAGAATGGAATCACAAAAAGCAAACTCGTCTCTTGACCAGGGTTCTAAATTACGAGGCGGAATTGGATGTGTTGGCCGCAATTAGCCATAATCGGCTACGTCTCGTAATTAGAACCTTGGTCATAATGCTCTAGACTGGGAATTTTTAATAGTAGCCATTGGCTACTAGAGTGAAAAAAAATGGTAGCCACATTTGATTTTTTAGTAGCCTGTTTTAAATTTAAGTATATATACGGCAAAGAGAAAGTGCGATTATCCACAATGCAACGTTTTATTAACCCTGTAAAATTAATGATTTTTTTTTCAACCCGAAAAAATTTATTTGTATCTTTTATGCTCATATTCATATACAAACGTTAGGGTTCTATGGCTCTACTTTAATAGAATAAAGTGGATTATGTTATTTGTTGTCATATGACAACAGTATGCATTAGAGGGTTAAAGACATTTTTGATATGAAAAGCAAAAAAATGTCAGTAAAAAAAGGATCATACCAAATATGTAAGTATTATGTGATTGGCCATTGTTGAAAGGAGAAAATTATTTTATGTGCATACACAGTTCAATCCATAGTTTCGGAGAATTCTTGTTGTCGCCTACGATTGTTTATGAAATTATCTCATATCAGAATTGTTTAAATGAATAGTTGAGATCTTAATCAGCTGTAAATCAATCACCTGTAAATTGCCGAGATTGTGGAGCAAGTTTTAAACATCAAATTTGCATTTAAGATTTTTTCGCCCAGCTCCATCGATAAGCAACAACTGTCATCAAGTCTTATACCCGCCATAATTGAATCGGAGCATTTAATTATTAATATTTTAGAAATGCAGCTTCGTTATTAATTATTTGTTGAAAAAAAGGGGAAATTTAGATCGCCATTTTTGGCGACCGGGGTTCGATTTTTAGGTATCCACTTTCGATGTAATAGTCGCCAGTTGGCGACTGGCAACCGCTAGTCTAGAGCTTTACTTGGTCAAGAGACGAGTTTCGTTTTTAAGATTCCATTCTTTTTCGTAAAAAAGAAACTTGTCTCTTGACCAGGGTTCTAAATTACGAGGCGTAATTAACTGTGTTGGCTGTAATTGGCCATAATTGACGACGCCTCGTAATTTAGATTCTGGTCAAGAGACGAGTTTGTTTTTTTATGATTATTTTTTAGGATTCTGTCTTTTTTATGATTCCATTCTTTTTCCCCTTCTTGACTAGTAAGTGTTTCAATTTTTGATGCATTTGGATAATACATTCAAGCTACAGACCACCCAGAATAGCGAGCGTTATTTTATAACCACCCTGTATACAAGGGCTGTAACACTTAATTTCATCACAACTGCGAACTACATCAGGAGTTTATTATACAGCTCATATCCAGTTTATTTGCACATAAACTGAAAAAAATATTATCAATTAAACAGAGCAGAAAATTTATATTTTTGGAAATTCCTTTAAAACGAAATTCTGATTAAATTGATAGCTCAAAAATTGCGTGACGGATGCAGGGTTACCTGACAAGAACTATTTGGCTTCTTGTCAAACTTAGCCGATATTTGGCTCCTTTAAACGGTCTTTTAAGGGGTCATAGGAGTCTTAAAAATGTGCAAAGAAGGTACTACAAAGTATAGTTTGATCTTTCATGTAATTTTTTAACTACTCGATATATAAGTACAATTTTTTTATATGTAATTCTATAAGATTTATTTAATATAAAACAAATTAAAAAATTTATGAAACTTTAGCCAAAACTAAAATAAATGATATTAAACATAAAGCTATTTTTGGGATTAGGCTGGCGCGGCAAATTTTGAGGTCAAAATTGAAAAAATGACCAAGAAAATGACTTAATATTGTACAAATCTGTACAAACAAAGACTTATACCTAAATTCTCATCTAAATTTTAATTAGAAAATATTTTTAAAAAATTTTTAAATCAAAATTTTTAAAAAATTTATTAATTTTTTAGAAAAAAGTTCTTAAAATAATTTCTAATTAAAATTGAGCTGAGAATTTAGGTATAAGTCCTAGTTTGTACATATTTGTACAATATAAAGTCATTTTCTTGGTCATTTTTTCAATTTCGACCTCAAAATTTGCCGCGCAAGCCTAATCCCAATGTGTTAAAATAGCTTTATGTTTGACATCATTTATTTTAGTTTCGGCTAAAGTTTCATAAATGTAAAAATTTATTTTATAATAAATAAATCTTGTGGAAATACAAATAAAAAATTGTACTTATATATTGAGTAGTTAAAAAATTGCATGAAAGATTAAATTATGCTTTGTAGTACCTTCTTTGCACATTTTTAAGACTCCCATGACCCCTTAAAACTTAATCGACATCATTTGGCGATAAAGTTATAAATCTGTGTTGCTAAATTAATAACACTTTGCTAATACGCAATTTTACGGGAGAGGAAAGTAGAGAGGAATTGACAGTTCTGGCCCAGCGGAGGGTCGAGGGTCAGACCCTCCGCAATTCTCGTACTGTTGTACGAGGGTATTTTTAGAGATCCACCGCCACCGCCGCCACCTCCGCAATTCTCGTACTATTGTACGAGGGTATTTTTAGAGAAAGTTTATATTTTTGTGAGTGGCAACGATTTTTCCATACTGTTATGCAAGGGTATTTTGGATGACGTCACCACCATGGATATGACGTACTCCTTATGGAATGGGTATGAGTCACCGGACATGACGTAACCGGACATGACGTGAGCGGACATGACGTAAAAGGATATGAGTCACCCCATCTGACGCGAGTTGTTTTGGGGTGGTTTTATAAGACGTAATTATAGGATAGGTTTATGCTATATGTAAAGAACAGTTATTAGTAGTTGTTGATTGGAAATATTTTTTTTTATTATAATAGTAAGGGAAAGTTTTATGCGACGTAGGCTACTATAGTCTTAAAATATTACTTTTCCTCAAGTACAAATAAGTTTTTAAAGTTTTTATAATAAATATGTTTTTATAACAAATAAGTTTTTATAATAAAAAAGTTTTTATAATTTAAGTTTTTATAGTTAAAGTTTATTTTAATTTATCTTAATCCTATTTTCAAAGCAGTCATAAATACACAATTTTTAGAGACATCAACACTAAATTTATGTATTCATGGAATATATACTAACATTTCTTCTAAAGATGTAAACATATTTTTTCACATCATATAAAAATGATAATCATAGTGAAACAATTATTTGATGAGAATCGAGTTCATAAAATATTTACTTCAATTATTTTAGAAATTATATACATCTTAAAAATATAACTTTTTTCCCCCTCATAATCAATTTTTTATTAATTGTAAAATGAATGTTATAAAACTTATTTTATTCTAACCAGATAACATTTTCCAATAGAGAACTTATAAATTTCGTAATGCTTATTTAACAGATAAAATTTTCTTATAGAAAACTTATAAATTTCGTAATACTTATTTCTAAATAAACACACAAAAATATGAAATAACACATTTTTTTTATTTACATACACATATTTTACACAGATAACTTTATACCATAATCAAATTGTTTTGTAAAGAAATCATCAGTAAACAAATGCAATACATTTTTCAATTTTGAAACAACTCGATTCACATTTATTGCCATTAAGGCATCGTCTCCAACACATAAATACAATTCTTCATAGGATAACATCATACACTCATGTTTATATTGCGATGGATTGTCTATTTTACATGCAGCACACTTAAAAAGTCTATGTAAATTGGCTTCCACTTCATCATGTAGAACAGAAACATATTCTTTTTCCAAATCTATATTAGGATCGTTTACAACTGTTTCAACAACATTTTCAAGAATTTTGCTAGGTAGGATCTTATACAATACAGTAGATTTGATAGTTTCATTTATATCTGGTATAATTTCACAGATTTTAACAAGATTGGAGTAATCTACATTTAGAGAAGACGTTTTGAATTTGAACACTTCAAAATGAAATATTTGTTGAAATACTAAGCCACCAGACACACTCATTATCGCAAGTTGGTTGTTAGAAATTACACTACTTGACGTATATTTCACATCTACGTTATAAATTTTCTTTTTAAAGTCTAGATAAGTATCTAATGACATTACGATACCTTGCTTGGTAGGGAAGTAGGTTGGTGATTCACTGTTGGCACATGATGTATATTGTCTCATATGAATATACAATTTAGAGTTCAAATTGTGTAGAGACACCATAAATCCAAAACCGAGATCCCATTCTCGCACTGGAACACTTTTCTTAGAATGGAAAGGCGAGGTCACATCAGTAATTGTAGAATTCAAAGTTGGAGCATCTAACGCGATGAAATTGTCATGATTCGTAAAAGAATCTATCGATGCACCAACACTGCTACATACATCAGGGTCTTCGTTCATGTCGATGGGGAGAGGTTCACAAATCTCCTTCAAATTGCAGAGAGGAAATTCCACGAAAGATTTCTTGTTATGAGGCCTAATATAAGGCTTAGTTCGTAAGCGATGCATGACAAAAATATGTAGAGTAACAACAACTCTACAGTCAGTAATGAAATGATTTCCAAAGTTCAGAAACTGAGATAAGAGATATCTTATGTAAACATGTCTATCTTGTTTATCACGTGAAACTCAATTACAAATTCTTATGCAATATGCCATCTGACTATGGCTCATCCTGCTCAAACATGTATTATATTGTTCCACTAATTAATTTCTAACTAAACCCGATTTTTTTCTTTAATTAAGGAGTAATTATTCAGTAATTTATTTTCCCACTTTTATAAAAATATTGATTCAAAATCATACATTTATCTATGAAAGTTATCGAATCGAATTTTCCATGAGGATTATATACAATTTAGCTGCTGGAAAATAAATTTAATTCACGTTCAGATTTCTTTAAAAATACAGTATATCAAAGTATAATTAATTTTAAAGTGTAATATAATATTAATGCGTCTATTATTTTAAATATTAGAAATTTCTCCCACCCCAGGAATAAAAATAATAGTATATTCATAGAATATTTCAAACAAAATTTTTTAAAACGGTTCGTTATTATATATTCATCCACAAATATAACCATTTTTAAATCAAATAATTTTGTATGCCCCCACAGTAATTATAAATATATTTTTAAAAACTAAAAATATAATATAAACTTGTTATTGCATTCGAGTGGTAAGCAGATAAGGCCACACACACCACAATAGGTGTTATATAATAGTTATCTTGTTTGGACTTTGAATCTAAAGATAACAAAAACCCGTGACAAAGTCACATGTTTTAATTGCAACATATGGAGGTAATCGAATCATATGATCAGATCACAAGACGATCGAACTTTCTAGAAACGATTGCTTATAAGACGGAGGATCATTTCAGAGTTTTAGCTAATCTTTAGTAAAAATAGTGTTAGTTTTAAATTTTTTATGATCCTAAATAACCTTTACTATATACAAACTAGGGTAAACTAAGCTGAACATACAATTCCAAAAAAAACCTAGTCATAATTTCATGTGTGTTATGACTTAATTACATAGTATCCTTTCACAAAAACTTTACTTTCTTTGAACCACTAACGTATGAATCCAGTCTGAAAAAAAAAACCCTTAGCTGACAACAGGTTAAAGTTTGTTATCTAATCAGTGAATTAACTCTTCTTAACTACAATTATAATTACTTTTAAGCAATTCTTATGAGTAGGTGAAACAGTATCCTTCAGTAAAAACTTTGTATTCATATGCGTGAGGTACAAAAATAGTTCGATAAGAGAAAAAAAAAATAGTATTAGCCGATAATGTTCTTATGTACAAAAAGTAACTATTTCACAACTTGAAGTAGACGGTTTATTACGTTTAAGTGTATATCAAATCAGTAGCCTTGGTTACATTTTTTCTGATTTTAAAACTTTCTGTTTAATGTGAATTTTATATTTAAATGTTCTTAAAAGTATAATTTCACCCTGTAATTGTTTGTTATATATCTATTATTGTTAAGACTCAGCATTAACAATTCTACTATGAATATATGTACATAACAAGAAATCATAATATTTGTACTTATAACGATAAGATTGGGGTATTCTACAATGATCTAATGTAGTGCTTAGTTTTATTAGTATTGATGTGAAATGTCAGCTTGTTAAAACATCTAAAGATAACAAAGTTGTAAATCTACTCTAATGTGGGGTGTCGTATTAAATAAAAAATATTTATACAATATGATTATTCATAAAATCATACAAAAATTATTATTTCTAAATAAAAGCCTCACTTACCGTTCTCACACACAATGTCCGCTTTCATACTGAAGTACAATGATATAGGAGTCGAATCGTCTTATGACAATAATCCACAGTCTCATGATACATTACAGATAACAATTGAACATGAGTTGGACTGTTTTCACTGCTGATAGCTATTTTTTAATTTTGATATTTTATAGTTTTATATGACGTATTTTAAGACATACTGATGCATAAGGCATGCTTAAGGCATGCATAATGAATGAAGCTGAGTTATCTTGTTAATTAAACAAACTTTCATAAAAATGTATAGCTATTTTTAATACAAACTTAAAAATAAGACTTGACTCAAAAATAAACCGTATAATAGATGTTAAGTTCATTATACGAACAATTTCCAGCAAATATTACAATAACTTAGTGATTTCACAGTTAATTTAAGAAGTACATTGCACTATCTTTTGTTAAAATTGTATGAAATTTTTAAAAAAAGTACTTTCTAACGGATTTGAAAACACCTTTTATAGTTCTTATTGATAAATATTACAACCAGTTACGGATTTCAAAGCTTATTAAGAAGTAAATATCGATGAGATTTTTTAATATAGTCTTATAAATACTACAACAGTTTATCTGATAATGTACTCTCGGTGGGAATAATTAACAAAAATGTGGAATTCATAATAAAAGTTCATACCTCAAGTAGGTAGTAGACACTTCATGTTATAATTCGTACAATTCTTCAAAACTAACAACATTAAAAAAAATGCTCTTCTAAACTATTCATATAAAGTGTTTTTTTTTTTTTTTAGAAAATCAATAAGTTTTATACTAGATTTAATTTACTTTTAAAATAGATTTATAATATACTAATAGATTAATAACTTGCGTTTTCAATTTTGAACTCGTTAACTTCAAAATATTCAGGAATTCCTCTGGTTTAATGTAAAATGACACATCAACGTAGATTATAGGCTCATATGTGCAAATTTTGGTTGGAGTTCAACAACAACTTTGTAAGAAATTGAGTAGTTTTATCCAATATTTTTGATTGAAACTCTAAAAAGTTTGATATCTTCTTTGAAATAATAAAAATAGTAGTATGGAAACGTGTAAAACTCTATTTTATCGTCTTTTGGTATAACATTAATGGTATGAATATATCTGAATAATAAATGAATCATGTAGTTATAATAGGCTTACATGTATTTAAATATATATGATGTTTGTATGGTTGGACTCATATTTTTAAAAATATATAGTATAAGGTTTTGAAAAGTTCAGAGAATATATCTTAATCACAGAGATTACAAACTACACAATGAACGGGTAATGTGTGACTAACTAACACGTTTAAATCTGTTTATCTCTGTTCATATAACTTTCTAAGGAGTTAGTGGCGACATAGTATTTTCAATCAAGTGTTTTGATTTATATTAAAGTACTTTATTACAGTGTTTAGAGTTACTCTGTATAATTTACATGACATTCATATCCTTTACTATAAACTGTCATCACCAACTAGCTACATGATAATAACACATGTGATTCCAAAACTTTACCAGTTTTTGATATGTGTACCATTCTGATTAGCAAACAGATATATACCTTTTGATAATAGAATATAAGAAAAGTGACAAAGAAATGCAGGTTTAACTAAAGGACCAACTTACATATCCGTTAAAATTCCCTAAATTTATGACTGAAACTATATAATCTTTGAAGAAAACATCAAATGCTTTTTTTTTTACAATTTCTAAAAAAAAAATACAGACAATTAAAATATAATTGCATATTCGAAAAATACCTAAAAATGAACTAACCAACATGAAGATTCTTAATAACAAATCAAAAATTCAACTTTAATTTGCATCATTATTTATACTTATAAGTTTTTTTTCATATTCAGTTCTTGATAAATAGTTGTTTGACGATAAAATTCTTTTGATATTTGTAAGTTTCTATTGAATAATTATAATTAATGTTCGCAAACCATAGTAAAAACATCAATACCATTGTCAAAATAGAAGCAATTATTATGAAAAAGGATTTTAAAAATAAGTAAATTTAGCTTAATATTATGGTGCATGGTATATTAATTCTTCTTATTATTATCATACGATAACCTATATCCTTGCTGAAAAATTTATATTCATACGTGAAAGGCTTAAAAAATAGTTCGTATATATCCTTAATTCTATTTGATAACATTCTAAAATTCCCTTAAAGAGTTAAGAATTATCGAAGTATATTATTTTTGGACATAATAAAGACTAATTTTAGGGGAAAAAATATCTAACCTCATTTTAATTTATTCAACTCATGATTCAAACTCATAACGATCACTATTCTAAATCCTTATGAAACAGTTTTTTATACTTTGAGACTTTACGAAATAACACAAATTACATTAATATTCTAAAAATTTATGCAAGTTTCATTATTTTACTACGGTGTGAGAAGGAAAAAAATTAAAGTGTACGTGTTTTTTTTAAATTTAATTAATATCTGATGAAATAGTTCAATATTATTCAAGTCAGACATAATTTCTTGTTAATCGGTAAATAGTATACAATTATGATCACTGATTGAATATTAAGAAAGTAAATAAAAATTATGTCTGGTTTCAGGTAAATAAATAACGTAATCAAAATTAACTAGTTGTACTAGTTCTTCATTTTCAAATATCGAGAACATATATTTGAAGAAATTTTATTATCTCATATAATCTATACAATTTTAAAAAACTTACCATATCTAATAGTATTGTAAAATCCAACGGTGCGGTTGACAATTCAGATTCGATGATGTCAATTTCAGAAGACTTAACCAAGAGTAGCATGCAAGCAGGGATGATTCCTAAAAATATTATATCAATCTTAATTCAATACATATGAATTTATACCAAAGTCAATATTAGTTATGTAGTGTGTACTTAGTAGTGTGTTGTTATGTAGTGTTAGTTATGTAGTGTGTACTAATAGAGTCTTTACTAGCTAAAAATAAAACGTGCATTGACTATCTATACGAGTCACTCGAGAAAGAAATCTCTTATCTTACCACTCTCACATGAGGTTGAATCATCCTTCAAACAATACAAACCTTTCGAGTATTCCGGTAAATTTCCTGAACGCCCTTTATACTATTTAAAATTTATTGAATCGTACATTTTTATTATTTTTTTCTTTAAATTGTTGTAATAAATAATTAAAAATACTTACAAAGATAATTATTATCATTTTCTTACCTACACTTCGATTAACAAGAAAGTAGTTCAAACTTTTAAACTAAAATTATTTTACCTATTTCGAACAAAAAGGCATACATATACTTATCGTAAACAATAGTTATTAATCAAATGAAAATTTATAAAAATGATGTTAGTGTGAAATTCATAAAATGAGACTTGAGTTTATTTATATACATAAAAAATAGACAAAAAAAAATCTTCATTAATTCTTCAAAACAATCATGTCAAACATGTGAGACTGAGTCTGTGTTGGGATGCAGATCAATGAATTATAGAAATATGAATTTTTTTTTGTAGCATCTTGGTAAAATCCGTCAACTAATAATACATGTTCTACTACATGTATGAAAAAAAAATAACTAAGTCCAAACTCATTACTGTCGAAACATTTCAAGCTGGCTAGAAAATATATATACATACATTTCTTCCATACGCTACGATTTTTGATGTTAAATTTTATTAATTGATTTTTTTTTTAAATGGATGTTTGAGAAGAAATTGCTGCTCATAGCGAACATATGATCAATATCACAATTTCTATCCAATCATCCAAAAAAAAAAAAATCAATTAATAACATTTAACATCAAAAATCGTAGCGTATGGAAGAAATGTATGTATATATATTTTCTAGCCAGCTTGAAATGTTTCGACAGTAATGAGTTTGGACTTAGTTATTTTTTTTTTCATACATGTAGTAGAACATGTATTATTAGTTGACGGATTTTACCAAGATGCTACAAAAAAAAATTCATATTTCTATAATTCATTGATCTGCATCCCAACACAGACTCAGTCTCACATGTTTGACATGATTGTTTTGAAGAATTAATGAAGATTTTTTTTTGTCTATTTTTTATGTATATAAATAA
Source organism: Hylyphantes graminicola (assembly GCA_023701765.1). NCBI lineage: Eukaryota > Metazoa > Arthropoda > Arachnida > Araneae > Linyphiidae > Hylyphantes > Hylyphantes graminicola. The sequence continues at coordinate 32,734,147 of CM043112.1, forward strand.
ACTCAAGTCTCATTTTATGAATTTCACACTAACATCATTTTTATAAATTTTCATTTGATTAATAACTATTGTTTACGATAAGTATATGTATGCCTTTTTGTTCGAAATAGGTAAAATAATTTTAGTTTAAAAGTTTGAACTACTTTCTTGTTAATCGAAGTGTAGGTAAGAAAATGATAATAATTATCTTTGTAAGTATTTTTAATTATTTATTACAACAATTTAAAGAAAAAAATAATAAAAATGTACGATTCAATAAATTTTAAATAGTATAAAGGGCGTTCAGGAAATTTACCGGAATACTCGAAAGGTTTGTATTGTTTGAAGGATGATTCAACCTCATGTGAGAGTGGTAAGATAAGAGATTTCTTTCTCGAGTGACTCGTATAGATAGTCAATGCACGTTTTATTTTTAGCTAGTAAAGACTCTATTAGTACACACTACATAACTAACACTACATAACAACACACTACTAAGTACACACTACATAACTAATATTGACTTTGGTATAAATTCATATGTATTGAATTAAGATTGATATAATATTTTTAGGAATCATCCCTGCTTGCATGCTACTCTTGGTTAAGTCTTCTGAAATTGACATCATCGAATCTGAATTGTCAACCGCACCGTTGGATTTTACAATACTATTAGATATGGTAAGTTTTTTAAAATTGTATAGATTATATGAGATAATAAAATTTCTTCAAATATATGTTCTCGATATTTGAAAATGAAGAACTAGTACAACTAGTTAATTTTGATTACGTTATTTATTTACCTGAAACCAGACATAATTTTTATTTACTTTCTTAATATTCAATCAGTGATCATAATTGTATACTATTTACCGATTAACAAGAAATTATGTCTGACTTGAATAATATTGAACTATTTCATCAGATATTAATTAAATTTAAAAAAAACACGTACACTTTAATTTTTTTCCTTCTCACACCGTAGTAAAATAATGAAACTTGCATAAATTTTTAGAATATTAATGTAATTTGTGTTATTTCGTAAAGTCTCAAAGTATAAAAAACTGTTTCATAAGGATTTAGAATAGTGATCGTTATGAGTTTGAATCATGAGTTGAATAAATTAAAATGAGGTTAGATATTTTTTCCCCTAAAATTAGTCTTTATTATGTCCAAAAATAATATACTTCGATAATTCTTAACTCTTTAAGGGAATTTTAGAATGTTATCAAATAGAATTAAGGATATATACGAACTATTTTTTAAGCCTTTCACGTATGAATATAAATTTTTCAGCAAGGATATAGGTTATCGTATGATAATAATAAGAAGAATTAATATACCATGCACCATAATATTAAGCTAAATTTACTTATTTTTAAAATCCTTTTTCATAATAATTGCTTCTATTTTGACAATGGTATTGATGTTTTTACTATGGTTTGCGAACATTAATTATAATTATTCAATAGAAACTTACAAATATCAAAAGAATTTTATCGTCAAACAACTATTTATCAAGAACTGAATATGAAAAAAAACTTATAAGTATAAATAATGATGCAAATTAAAGTTGAATTTTTGATTTGTTATTAAGAATCTTCATGTTGGTTAGTTCATTTTTAGGTATTTTTCGAATATGCAATTATATTTTAATTGTCTGTATTTTTTTTTTTAGAAATTGTAAAAAAAAAAGCATTTGATGTTTTCTTCAAAGATTATATAGTTTCAGTCATAAATTTAGGGAATTTTAACGGATATGTAAGTTGGTCCTTTAGTTAAACCTGCATTTCTTTGTCACTTTTCTTATATTCTATTATCAAAAGGTATATATCTGTTTGCTAATCAGAATGGTACACATATCAAAAACTGGTAAAGTTTTGGAATCACATGTGTTATTATCATGTAGCTAGTTGGTGATGACAGTTTATAGTAAAGGATATGAATGTCATGTAAATTATACAGAGTAACTCTAAACACTGTAATAAAGTACTTTAATATAAATCAAAACACTTGATTGAAAATACTATGTCGCCACTAACTCCTTAGAAAGTTATATGAACAGAGATAAACAGATTTAAACGTGTTAGTTAGTCACACATTACCCGTTCATTGTGTAGTTTGTAATCTCTGTGATTAAGATATATTCTCTGAACTTTTCAAAACCTTATACTATATATTTTTAAAAATATGAGTCCAACCATACAAACATCATATATATTTAAATACATGTAAGCCTATTATAACTACATGATTCATTTATTATTCAGATATATTCATACCATTAATGTTATACCAAAAGACGATAAAATAGAGTTTTACACGTTTCCATACTACTATTTTTATTATTTCAAAGAAGATATCAAACTTTTTAGAGTTTCAATCAAAAATATTGGATAAAACTACTCAATTTCTTACAAAGTTGTTGTTGAACTCCAACCAAAATTTGCACATATGAGCCTATAATCTACGTTGATGTGTCATTTTACATTAAACCAGAGGAATTCCTGAATATTTTGAAGTTAACGAGTTCAAAATTGAAAACGCAAGTTATTAATCTATTAGTATATTATAAATCTATTTTAAAAGTAAATTAAATCTAGTATAAAACTTATTGATTTTCTAAAAAAAAAAAAAACACTTTATATGAATAGTTTAGAAGAGCATTTTTTTTAATGTTGTTAGTTTTGAAGAATTGTACGAATTATAACATGAAGTGTCTACTACCTACTTGAGGTATGAACTTTTATTATGAATTCCACATTTTTGTTAATTATTCCCACCGAGAGTACATTATCAGATAAACTGTTGTAGTATTTATAAGACTATATTAAAAAATCTCATCGATATTTACTTCTTAATAAGCTTTGAAATCCGTAACTGGTTGTAATATTTATCAATAAGAACTATAAAAGGTGTTTTCAAATCCGTTAGAAAGTACTTTTTTTTTAAAAATTTCATACAATTTTAACAAAAGATAGTGCAATGTACTTCTTAAATTAACTGTGAAATCACTAAGTTATTGTAATATTTGCTGGAAATTGTTCGTATAATGAACTTAACATCTATTATACGGTTTATTTTTGAGTCAAGTCTTATTTTTAAGTTTGTATTAAAAATAGCTATACATTTTTATGAAAGTTTGTTTAATTAACAAGATAACTCAGCTTCATTCATTATGCATGCCTTAAGCATGCCTTATGCATCAGTATGTCTTAAAATACGTCATATAAAACTATAAAATATCAAAATTAAAAAATAGCTATCAGCAGTGAAAACAGTCCAACTCATGTTCAATTGTTATCTGTAATGTATCATGAGACTGTGGATTATTGTCATAAGACGATTCGACTCCTATATCATTGTACTTCAGTATGAAAGCGGACATTGTGTGTGAGAACGGTAAGTGAGGCTTTTATTTAGAAATAATAATTTTTGTATGATTTTATGAATAATCATATTGTATAAATATTTTTTATTTAATACGACACCCCACATTAGAGTAGATTTACAACTTTGTTATCTTTAGATGTTTTAACAAGCTGACATTTCACATCAATACTAATAAAACTAAGCACTACATTAGATCATTGTAGAATACCCCAATCTTATCGTTATAAGTACAAATATTATGATTTCTTGTTATGTACATATATTCATAGTAGAATTGTTAATGCTGAGTCTTAACAATAATAGATATATAACAAACAATTACAGGGTGAAATTATACTTTTAAGAACATTTAAATATAAAATTCACATTAAACAGAAAGTTTTAAAATCAGAAAAAATGTAACCAAGGCTACTGATTTGATATACACTTAAACGTAATAAACCGTCTACTTCAAGTTGTGAAATAGTTACTTTTTGTACATAAGAACATTATCGGCTAATACTATTTTTTTTTCTCTTATCGAACTATTTTTGTACCTCACGCATATGAATACAAAGTTTTTACTGAAGGATACTGTTTCACCTACTCATAAGAATTGCTTAAAAGTAATTATAATTGTAGTTAAGAAGAGTTAATTCACTGATTAGATAACAAACTTTAACCTGTTGTCAGCTAAGGGTTTTTTTTTTCAGACTGGATTCATACGTTAGTGGTTCAAAGAAAGTAAAGTTTTTGTGAAAGGATACTATGTAATTAAGTCATAACACACATGAAATTATGACTAGGTTTTTTTTGGAATTGTATGTTCAGCTCAGTTTACCCTAGTTTGTATATAGTAAAGGTTATTTAGGATCATAAAAAATTTAAAACTAACACTATTTTTACTAAAGATTAGCTAAAACTCTGAAATGATCCTCCGTCTTATAAGCAATCGTTTCTAGAAAGTTCGAACGTCTTGTGATCTGATCATATGATTCGATTACCTCCATATGTTGCAATTAAAACATGTGACTTTGTCACGGGTTTTTGTTATCTTTAGATTCAAAGTCCAAACAAGATAACTATTATATAACACCTATTGTGGTGTGTGTGGCCTTATCTGCTTACCACTCGAATGCAATAACAAGTTTATATTATATTTTTAGTTTTTAAAAATATATTTATAATTACTGTGGGGGCATACAAAATTATTTGATTTAAAAATGGTTATATTTGTGGATGAATATATAATAACGAACCGTTTTAAAAAATTTTGTTTGAAATATTCTATGAATATACTATTATTTTTATTCCTGGGGTGGGAGAAATTTCTAATATTTAAAATAATAGACGCATTAATATTATATTACACTTTAAAATTAATTATACTTTGATATACTATATTTTTAAAGAAATCTGAACGTGAATTAAATTTATTTTCCAGCAGCTAAATTGTATATAATCCTCATGGAAAATTCGATTCGATAACTTTCATAGATAAATGTATGATTTTGAATCAATATTTTTATAAAAGTGGGAAAATAAATTACTGAATAATTACTCCTTAATTAAAGAAAAAAATCGGGTTTAGTTAGAAATTAATTAGTGGAACAATATAATACATGTTTGAGCAGGATGAGCCATAGTCAGATGGCATATTGCATAAGAATTTGTAATTGAGTTTCACGTGATAAACAAGATAGACATGTTTACATAAGATATCTCTTATCTCAGTTTCTGAACTTTGGAAATCATTTCATTACTGACTGTAGAGTTGTTGTTACTCTACATATTTTTGTCATGCATCGCTTACGAACTAAGCCTTATATTAGGCCTCATAACAAGAAATCTTTCGTGGAATTTCCTCTCTGCAATTTGAAGGAGATTTGTGAACCTCTCCCCATCGACATGAACGAAGACCCTGATGTATGTAGCAGTGTTGGTGCATCGATAGATTCTTTTACGAATCATGACAATTTCATCGCGTTAGATGCTCCAACTTTGAATTCTACAATTACTGATGTGACCTCGCCTTTCCATTCTAAGAAAAGTGTTCCAGTGCGAGAATGGGATCTCGGTTTTGGATTTATGGTGTCTCTACACAATTTGAACTCTAAATTGTATATTCATATGAGACAATATACATCATGTGCCAACAGTGAATCACCAACCTACTTCCCTACCAAGCAAGGTATCGTAATGTCATTAGATACTTATCTAGACTTTAAAAAGAAAATTTATAACGTAGATGTGAAATATACGTCAAGTAGTGTAATTTGTAACAACCAACTTGCGATAATGAGTGTGTCTGGTGGCTTAGTATTTCAACAAATATTTCATTTTGAAGTGTTCAAATTCAAAACGTCTTCTCTAAATGTAGATTACTCCAATCTTGTTAAAATCTGTGAAATTATACCAGATATAAATGAAACTATCAAATCTACTGTATTGTATAAGATCCTACCTAGCAAAATTCTTGAAAATGTTGTTGAAACAGTTGTAAACGATCCTAATATAGATTTGGAAAAAGAATATGTTTCTGTTCTACATGATGAAGTGGAAGCCAATTTACATAGACTTTTTAAGTGTGCTGCATGTAAAATAGACAATCCATCGCAATATAAACATGAGTGTATGATGTTATCCTATGAAGAATTGTATTTATGTGTTGGAGACGATGCCTTAATGGCAATAAATGTGAATCGAGTTGTTTCAAAATTGAAAAATGTATTGCATTTGTTTACTGATGATTTCTTTACAAAACAATTTGATTATGGTATAAAGTTATCTGTGTAAAATATGTGTATGTAAATAAAAAAAATGTGTTATTTCATATTTTTGTGTGTTTATTTAGAAATAAGTATTACGAAATTTATAAGTTTTCTATAAGAAAATTTTATCTGTTAAATAAGCATTACGAAATTTATAAGTTCTCTATTGGAAAATGTTATCTGGTTAGAATAAAATAAGTTTTATAACATTCATTTTACAATTAATAAAAAATTGATTATGAGGGGGAAAAAAGTTATATTTTTAAGATGTATATAATTTCTAAAATAATTGAAGTAAATATTTTATGAACTCGATTCTCATCAAATAATTGTTTCACTATGATTATCATTTTTATATGATGTGAAAAAATATGTTTACATCTTTAGAAGAAATGTTAGTATATATTCCATGAATACATAAATTTAGTGTTGATGTCTCTAAAAATTGTGTATTTATGACTGCTTTGAAAATAGGATTAAGATAAATTAAAATAAACTTTAACTATAAAAACTTAAATTATAAAAACTTTTTTATTATAAAAACTTATTTGTTATAAAAACATATTTATTATAAAAACTTTAAAAACTTATTTGTACTTGAGGAAAAGTAATATTTTAAGACTATAGTAGCCTACGTCGCATAAAACTTTCCCTTACTATTATAATAAAAAAAAATATTTCCAATCAACAACTACTAATAACTGTTCTTTACATATAGCATAAACCTATCCTATAATTACGTCTTATAAAACCACCCCAAAACAACTCGCGTCAGATGGGGTGACTCATATCCTTTTACGTCATGTCCGCTCACGTCATGTCCGGTTACGTCATGTCCGGTGACTCATACCCATTCCATAAGGAGTACGTCATATCCATGGTGGTGACGTCATCCAAAATACCCTTGCATAACAGTATGGAAAAATCGTTGCCACTCACAAAAATATAAACTTTCTCTAAAAATACCCTCGTACAATAGTACGAGAATTGCGGAGGTGGCGGCGGTGGCGGTGGATCTCTAAAAATACCCTCGTACAACAGTACGAGAATTGCGGAGGGTCTGACCCTCGACCCTCCGCTGGGCCAGAACTGTCAATTCCTCTCTACTGAGGAAATTTGCTGTGCTTTCTGGGATTCGTTAATTCTGGGAACTGCTTATCCAAGTTATATTTTATATAGTTGAAGTAATGTAATGTAACCGATTCCGGCTGCTTATTTCTAGCCTCCTTTAGAAGCTTTAACACAGCCATTAACGCCTCGTAATTTAGAACCCTGGTCAAGTGACGAGGTCGACACCTGAGAGGGCACCCAACGGAACTGCGAGCGACATCGTACGCTGATGCCGTCGGGACTTTGGACGGAAATTTAACGAACAAGTCTGTCCCAGTGTACTCGGGCCCATCCTTCGCGAGTTGGATTTTTCTACTCTTTCCCAGTACGGATATCCAATTTACAGGATGACTGGCAGTAGGTGGGATTCGAACCCCCGCACTCCTGAGAAGGCTGTATCCAGAGGCGAATGCCTTACCACTCGGCCACGGACAGGCCTAGTTGAAGTAAATATCTACTTGTACATTTTCCGGCTCTCTATTTCTAGCCTCAATGGAGATTTACTCCATGTAATTTGGAACTCTGGTCAAGTGACGAGTTTGACACATGAGTTGCCCCCAAAGCAAACTTGTGGGGTCATCGCGTTCTTATTGACGCTACCAATTGCGCCTCGTAATTTAGAACCTTAGTTAAGTGAAGGGGTCATCATCTGATCGTCACTCAAACGCAATCGTCGAGCGAAATCGTACATTACGCTGCTTTAGGACTTTAGACTACACAGATGTACCGAATTATTTTGAGGTTAGTTCCCCTAGGTCAAATAGAAACGAGCACCAAACATGGCAAGTACACTATGGCGCCACTGGCTTGCTTTAGGTGCCCGCTCAAAAGTCGACATTTTCGGTTGACCAGGGTTATAAGTTACACCACGTAATTGGCTGTGTCAAAGCTCTATGGAGGCTAGAAAAAAAACAGCCGGTCTGATAATATTTGGTAAGTTTTGAATTGTAGTCGCACTAGAGCTACACTAGGGCTATTAACGAAGGGTGTCATAATTTTCGAACCACAGTCAAGTGACGAGCTGACACCTGAGTTGACACCCAACGCAACCGTTTAAGGTGACATCATACTCAGTGTTGAGACTTTGGAACATATTTAACGTGCATTCCTGCTACACGGGGTAAGTATTCACCTTACTGCTTTGGCTGGACGGGCTGTTTAATTATAGGTCGGCAGGTATTGTGGCGATGCCCAGACCCCAAACCTTTGACCTTCCGCATGCAAGGCGAACACCTTACCGAATGGGCTTCCCAGCCTCCCCCTCCCCAAAGAAAAAAAAAGTCAGGTAATGGTAATGTAATCGATTCCGGCTGCCTATGTCTAGCCTCCTTTCGGAACTTTAACACAACCAATAACGCCTCGTAATTCAGAGCCTCATTCAAGTGACGAAGCCGACACCTAAGCGGGCAAAAAGACAGGTTAGGGTGTGCCTTTTTCAGCTAACAAGAAAACCTTGACCTTATGACGGGATTTTAACTTCGGAACATCTTACCATCTTGATTCTAATCATTCAGCCACTCAGTTGGTCACTGGTTGATTACTTCATAAAATACCAGAGAAAAGAATACTTGCATATTTGTCAGAATTTAAGGCTATATACAGCTGAGTTTATCAATTTTAAAATTCTAAGCATTTTTAAAAAATCATCCTTTATTTTGCATGGGATTGAGGAAGCTAACCATGCGGATTTGAGTTGCAGTTTTATTTTTTAAGAATTTTTTTCGAGCACTCTAAATCACATGAATCACATATATAAATGTCCCTGGTCATGTCTTCGTCTTGAGTGTCAGAAGAAGAATCTGAAAAATAAATAAATAAATAATAATAATAACAACAATGGTAATAACAATAATAATAACATTAATAATAATATTAATAATCAGAATAATAATTATAAAATAATAGTGATAGTAATAATACCAATAAAATGATGATAATAATAATAATAATAATAATAATAATAATAATAATAATAATAATAATAATAATAATAATAATAATAATAATAATAATAATAATAATAATAATAATAATAATAATAATAATAATAATAATAATAATAATAATAATAATAATAATAATAATAATAATAATAATAATTCACACATAGTAAAACATTGTTACGTAGCAATCAATATTCTAATATGAGTGTAGTTATATATATTGTTTCAACGTTTTTTTAAACTTAAAAAATTTTGCCCAAAGTTTAAAATTCATCTCAATGGGGTTGTTTAAGATGATGTCACTTTTCTGCTTCCATTGTTGATTTTGGTTGTTTTGATTTTACAATAAGAAGAGGCGTTTTTTTTTTATGTCTACCGTTACTGTGTTTCAGAGCTCTTTTCGTGCAACTTGTTTGTAATATTTATCGAACTTTTTCGGTTTTAATTTGATTTAATTTTAAGTCTGCAAAGTAAAAAAAAACGATTTAAATGACATTATGTGTTTTCAAAGATATTGAGCATAATTATAGGACAGAAACGGGATTGTTTCAGCTGATGTAACTCTCTAGTTTTTATTGCTCTCCGTCCTTTGATTTCATTGGTTGTTACAATTTTATTCTTAAAATAAACGTACTTTTCGTTTACTTCTGAGTTTTTTACAACACGCATTTTTTTTAAAAATCTGGGATCAGAATGCGGAAATAGATGAAAATAAACTTATCTTTTTTTTTATTGTAAGCTTTCTTTAACAAAAAATGTGAACAATTAACAGCACGAAAAACAGTCGACATTAAAAAAAAATAACTAAAATATTCTCAGAAAACTCATTATCGAATACCAAAACAAAAGTGATACCACAAAAATGAAAACAAGACCGAACAGCTGTTGCCACCGGCGACATGAAACAAATTTCTTAACGTGGTTCACGAATATAGAAAAGCTTATGTTCTACCTAAAAAGGAAACGTTTATACACGAAATTAATTTTAGTAAGGTAAGAATATATTGTATTTTTTGAAAAAATTGTAATTCCTGAATAAAAACAAAACTACTTGTTCCTGTTGCCACTCGCGAAGTGAAACCTGCCCGTACCCTTGTTCGTTTGCGATTTACTCTTGGTGAACAGCAGATCTAAAGCTTTTCTCTCTTTGTGAATCACTTTAAATTGCTGTCCCACAATTTCGTTTAATTCTCCCCATAAGACAAAATGTCATATAAACCGAAGTTTTCCTACAAAGTTAACGTTTATGAAATTTTGACGTCATAGTTCCGAGTGACGTTGTTCCGAAAATGAGGACAATCCGTCTCGAAACCTGTTCGGAACCACACGTTCACGGCTGACCACATTCTTAGGGTTCCGAATCCGTCCGAACTAGTTTCTCGATCTTCGGCTCGAGGAACAGTGACGTCAAAAATTATGTCTACGCTCATGTTTGGGAGATCTCCTCTGGCCTTGTTATTGAAGTTGGCCGTGGTAGAAATCGAAAAAACCATTGGAATAGCAGGTCGAACAAAAATTAAGGGGGTCCGGTACATTTACCCCAATTTTTTTTATTTATGAAGTTATACTACTCAGGTTTTATAAACTGGTGCATCATGCATTAATAAAATCTATTAGCAAAAAAAAAAAAAATTTGAAAATGACTCAATATTTTTAAAAAATTATTTTTTTGTTCAATTTTTTTACAATTTTAAAATCCCTACTCCTCCCTAATTTTTCGACTTTTTATTACCAAATTTTTTATATGAGTTCCCCAATAATAACTTAACAAAACTATGAATCAATATTCAACTTCTTTTTAAAGAAATAATTTTCGAAATTTTATAAAAAAAATTCACTAAAAACGTAAAATTTAAACTTTGAAATTTAAAAAAAATATATATACTGACAACATAAATGAAGAATTTTAATGCATAGTTTTGTTCATTATACTTTAAGGATGCTATAGAAATTTACAGAAACTTTTTATGAATAACATTAAAAGAGGAGTAGTGTTTTTCACTACACTAAAAATTAAAAAACACGAACAGAGATACGAGCATTTTAAGTATAGATCCGTGATAGGATATTTGGAGAGTGAGTCTCATTCAAAAATTAATAACTCAAAAGCTAATGCATAAAATTTGAAGCGGTTTTTTGCAAAATGTTAACAAATGTTCAAATAATATTTAAAAAAAATAATTAAAAAAATGAATTTTTCATTATTTTTGGGTACTGGATTAGATAATGTAAACAGGAGATTTACATAATCTGAAACAACATAGATACCACGAATTAATTTGATACGCTAGTTTCGCCAGCCAGTTCTGAATGTGCGAGTTCTTAAATAATTTAAAGGTCAAGAGAGTCCCCGTGCAATAGGAACGCGTTTTCTAAGTTCGAAGTATATAGCTCTTTTTGTTTATTAGCTATACACAAAATTATGGTGTTAAACCAATTATTAGGAACTCTTGAAACAAACGTCTGAGTTGAAAATTTTCTGATTGTTTCAAACATGCAGTCTGACAGAACGAGTAACGTTCAAAAGCTACATTTTCAGAATTGCAACCTCCAAAACGTATAGAAACCACAAATGTATGAAAACTGCAGCGATAGGGCCGTGGGGACCCTGGTGGTTAGTGTTAGTGTATCAGTCTAATAATCGGAAGGTCCCGCGATCGAGTCACGAACCACTAAATGCTCGTTAAATCTGTGGGTCCGAAAGTCCTGTGGGAGGTCATTGCGCAGTTTCCTACGGATGCAGGTCCCTGGAGACTATTTCCCTCCACTTCAGGGGCATGTCTAAATTGCGGAGATGGCCATAGATTGCAGCATCGTCACGTACTCTCTTAAAACAAAGGAGTGAAACCCACTCATACAGGAGAAGTGCACTTTCGACACCGGAAAGAAGTGAAAATTAACTCAGACTGAGTTAAAATCACTTGTTTGGAGTGATCTTGTCGGAGTTTTAAGTAAACAAAAGAGTGAAATCCACTCCAATAGGATAAGGGCATTTTCGACACTGAAAAGAGTGAAAATTAACTCTGACTGAGTTAAATTCACTCGTTTGTTTTAAGAGTGTATGTGTTGTGTCTGTCTTGCTTGACGAAGGTTTATAAGTCTATGACCACACACACAAGCTTGAAAATATATATCTTCCAACCAACCAACCAACCAACCAACCAACCAACCAACCAACCAACCAGGAGCGATACATCATCTGAAACAATTTCACACCTTTGTCCTTTTCCGCTTTACTCTTGACGAACTGGACTTTAACTTTCCTCTTTTCTTGGTCGTCTTCAACAAGGGACTGGCAGGAATCGCACCGATTCAGCTCCTCCTCCGACACGGTCCCGTTATCGGTGTTCTTGGCCTTCACCTTGGTGCTCCACGTGACGTGCTTGCCTTGCTTCTTCCCGGGGCTTGGCGGGGGCTGGAGGTTGATGACCTCGACTGTTGTCTGCAAGAAGCTTTAGCTTATTATGTTGTCACTATTAAGGGGAAATGGGCGTGCAGGACCGGGGGTCTCCAAACTCAAGTGCCTCAATGTTAATCCAATGGGGAAAAATTATTTTCTTTGCCACATTTCTCCGGCTGCATTGAATATTTTTACAAGCGGATTTTTTTATGTGATAAATGTAGCTGACTTACAGGTCTCTATCTTCCCACTTTTTGAAATTAGTACGAATATTTTTTTTAATATTCAATAAATTATTTTACACAAAGTATTCGAAGCAATTTCAAAAATGGGAAGATAGAGACCTGTAAGTCAGCTACATTTATCACATAAAAAAATCCGCTTGTAAAAATATTCAATGCAGCCGGAGAAATGTGGCAAAGAAAATAATTTTTTCCCATTGGATTAACATTGAGGCGCTTGAGTTTGGAGACCCCCGGTCCTGCACGCCCATTCCCCCTTAAGCGTGGATTGGAAAGCCACTTAAGAAAGTTACTCTGCAACAATTGCAGTTACTTAATATAAAAAGTACACATTTAAAACGAACGAGCGATTTTAACTCAGTCTGATTAATTTCCACTCCTCCAGTCTGGCAAATGCACTTCTCCTTTTGAAGTGGATCCTTTGTGTGTTAAACCTCCGACAGGATCACTCCAAACGAGTGATTTTAACTCAGTCTGAGTTAATATTCATTAATTTCCAGTGTCGAAAATGCACTTCTCCAACTGGAGTGGATTTCACTCTTTTGTTTTAAGAGTGTACTTAATATAAAAAGTAACGAAGCAAAGTCATCAGAAAGTCGCGAAGTAATACTAGTGAGCTCAGAGACAATGGACTGCGCATTCAATGGTAAAACAATTTACCATTATGTCCTCAACCTCACATATCGCCAAGGACTGGATGTTGATGACTTCAACTGTTGTCTGCAAGAAGCTTTAGCTTATTATGTTGTCACTATTAAACATGGATTGGAAAGCTACTTAAAAAAGTTTCTCTGTTACAATTGCAGGTACTTAATATAAAAAGTGACGAAGTAAAGTAAAGCCATCAGAAAATCGCCCAGAGACATAAAATAGAAGGGACTGCGCATTCAATAGTAAAACAGTTTACCATTATGTCCTCAACATCACAAATTGCCAAGAACTGGAGGTTGATGACTTTAACTGTTGTTTGCAAGAAGCTTTTGCTTATAATGTTTTCACTATTAAGCATGGATTGGAAAGTTACTTAAAAAAGTAACTCTTTCGCAATTACAGTTACTTAATATAAAAAGTAACTCATTCAGTTACTTAGTACGAATGGTGCCGAGTCGGGCCAGCCTTTGGAGCTGCTAAGCTCGGGTTCGAATACCGGTAAAGGCATGGATGTTTGTGTTTGTCAATAAATGTTGTTATTTGTCTATGTGTTTGTGGAGTCCTTCTTTGTGTGTCTCTTGTGATTGTCTCTTCTGGCGAGCGTGGTAATGGGCTATAAAGCCTATACTCCTCCCTTCTAGAGGGCGCATTCCAAGTTAAGTTAGTACGAATATTAGCTAATCACAGGTACTTTAAGACATTTCAAGTTATAAGAAAAATTGAAATTTAGCCATCTTACCATGTTTCAAAGAGAACCAAGACTGAAGAGATAGGGTATTTTGAAAAAAAGTTAAGAACGCAAAATTCGACGCTGTTAAAAATTATATTTTGAAAAATTCAATTTACTGTGCCAAAAATATCCGCAAAAGAGCTGCGGGAAAAGCAACGAAAACGTAGCAAAAATTTTCAGTACTTCGTTACCGATAAAAGTAACGATGTTACAGTTTGTGGTTAAACTAAAGAGTCGAGGCCAGATTTGGCGCCTTTTCAAAAATATCGCCAGGTCGAATTACAACAAACCCCGGCACGTGCCGAGACAACCAATGAATGACTGCAGTATGGAGAACGTGACACGATAAGAAACTTTCCCATTGCTAATTTCGCCAAAGATTGCCATAATACCAATTAGTCGGGGTTCCCAAATTTGGTGTAAAATTTCCGGCCACGATTCTTTAGTTTTACCCAGTTTCTTTCTGAAAAATCTAACGACATTTTGTAAAAAAGCAACTGTATCATGTAACACGTTACTCCAATCCCTGCTCCTAAAGTAAACAAATTACTTGCAGAATATGGCCAAATTAATGTTACAGTAATATCCTAGTTGCGTAGGCAATGATTAGTTTTCAACGTGTGACGAGATTTTGCTTTACTTTAATAAGAATACTTGGAAATTCTAGGAAAATTTTTGAATTCTAAAAAAATAATATTTTTTATTGTTTTCATTGATATTTTTTAATGCATCTTCCACGAACAAGTCTGGCAAACGATTCAGAAAAAAAAACATCAACATTTGATAGGTCCTCAAATACTATTAAGCTAACCTGCGACTGCAACTAAAAAATAGTGTGTTTTTTTTAACACATATTATCTTCAAATACTCATGTAATACGAATATGTATGAACAGTTCTATAGCACACTGATCGGCGACATTTAATTTTACGATTCTGTTATCGAGTTAATATTTGAACTTAAAAGGTGTATGGGTTGCCTTATCTGAACATTTTTGTTATTTGGCGACAAATATTTTTTTACTGCACTAATTCGTAGAAGAATAGTTCGATATCTTTTGACATCAATGCGTTTTAATATGATGATATAATGGCCAGTCTCGAATTGGCAATTTGTGTTACGTTGCCAAGCAACGAAAATGCCTAAATGTGGTAAGCATTAAATCTCATATTTAATGTAACTCCGTACCTGGAACAACCCTACATTGAATTTTTATGCTCGTCAAAAGTCGCCAATGTACTGACTGGCCTTTATACATACCATCTAAAGTAAAGGTTACAAAATCCGAAAATTTCGGATTTTGGCGACAAATATTAACTTCTTACTGCACCAAACACTGTATCTAAGACCTGCGTCTAGAGGATAGTTTAAGCTACTAACAGTAATATTATTTCAAACTACTTGTTCTAGTTAATTTAGTAATTTGTTATATTTAAATAAAATAATTGCCTTTTTGATGACAATTTGACCGTCTTCATTTCCCAATCGATTAACACTATTACTGACTGCATTATCCAAACTTGCATCCAAATGCTCGGCTAATTCTTCATCTGTTACATTTGGCATTTGGAATTTACTGTCATTGATACATAAGTGCGGTGCGTTCCATATTATACCTCTAGCATGCTCAGAGGATGGGCATTTATCGTCTTGGATTGATTTACCACCAGTTTTAGCAATATCTTCAGAAACTTTATTCTCAGTTTCATTTTTCTTATCCTTTTCATCTATGCCTTTCTTCTCAGAATTATCTTTCACAACTATATCATCCGAATCTTTAGGTGCCTCTTTATCATCTTTAGGTGCCTCTTTATCATCTTTAGGTGTCTCTTTATCATCTCTAGGTGTATCTTTATCATCTTTAGGTGTCTCTTTTACACTAGGTTCGTTCGCTAAATCTTTTTCGACTTTTGGTTTTAATTCGCCTTTATTTTCTTCTAATTTAGACTTACTTGCTCCCATCACTCTATGTTATGTAGTCAAAAGAACTTTACCACTGTACCAAGTATAAAAATGACAACGATTTCTTTAAATCTACATATCTATCAACTAACGCATGTGAATGCCTAAGAAAGCCAATTTTTGTAAAATGCAATGGTAAATAAGGATCACAATTTGAAAACTGTATTAATATAATTTGTAGTATTTAGATAAATTTCAAAATAAAGTTTGATGTTTTCTGGTTGACAGCTTCTGTTAATGACCGGCTCGAGAGTCTTTTAATTTGTATTAGTACTAATTTATAAAATGTTGCCAATAAAACAAAGTTTTTAATTATTTGTTATAAACTTACCTTGCATTAAGTAACATATTTTTAGAAATTATTGGTGCAAACACCACAAGACTTTCAATTATGACCTCCTTTTGATATATTCCCAAATAATACAAGTATATTTGTAACAGAATCTTTAACACGCTTCTACACAACAGAAAAAGGAGGAAAGTCTTAACAGGAAAAAAACGCGTCAAAAACTGCTTTAATTCTATATTAAAAATTCACACGCTAAATTTGGCTATTTTCCTTTATTTCTTTCAAAATTCAATAATTATTTGTAATCATTTGCTAAAATATTATATTTCAATGAATAAATATGTAATATTCCTCGATTTTAAATATAGAAGGAAAACATTTCATATCACCGTACAATCAAAGAATCTCTTTGTGAAATATATTCGACGTCATTTTAAAATTATTTATGGAGTAAAAATAATTTTATTTTAATTTATTGTTTAAAAGAATTAAAGTTTCTCAAGCGATTTTTGGTAATGGCAATGGTGATTTAATTACAATAAAAATAGCTTCGCATGCTTTTTAAATGAGCATTAAATATAGAAGTTTTTCTTAAATAATTGAAGCACTTCGAATTCTAATTATTTTCTGAAATTTTCAATGCATTATAATTTTGATGCGCTGAATTTTTTTACGTATCACGCTTGTCCGTAGCATTTGCAGTTTGGGCTTTGAAAGAGGGTGACGGATGTACAGACAGACAGATAGACGGACTGAACGATTATAATATCTTCCTCTTTTTACGTAGTGAGGAAGATAAATATTGAATTTTAATTTTTAAAAATTCATTTTGGGTATTTTACGTCACTTATATACAAATTACTACTGATTGACACAAATAATGCATATATAAACAAAATAGGCATGCTACTTTAATTTTTATTAAAACTCTTTGAACCGTTATTATTTCTATTTATCTTACATATGCTTGCACGAAAATGACAAGGTTCATAACTCCTTAGAAAACATAACATCTTGTTGGAAATTAATATCTTTAAGGCCGTTGAAAAAAGAAATCTATATCTTATTTAGTATGAAACACGTCAGCGTAACAAGCTTCCTCCATTACCAGAATGCAACACGATTCCGTTACTGGCAAATGCTCCGAGTTTTCGTTTCCTCAAAGTGAGGAAATTTGAATCGTCATTTTTATGAGGATTTGAAAGTCGTCTAATCTAAAGAAATTGTTCGTCATTTTTGAGCATGTGAGTACAACAAAGAGATTCAGTTTCCTCAAAATCAAGATACAGAATCGTCAAATCACGATCGTAAAAGTGAGGATTCGCGTTTACTCAAAAGTCACGTGATAGTTTGATGAAACAATCCTCAAAGTTAACGAAATGAGGATTGAGGATTCAAGAATCGTCAAAAATGAAGGTGTTATTTCTGAAAATGTACATATTCGTTCTTTTTTGTATAAATTCAGGAGTGGCTTTATTTATATAGTTTTCGCCATGCTTGACCCAATGTATCACGTGAGGCTCGGCTTGCAGCTTATTTGCATTTATATTCACGTTAATGGAATGGCAACTTAACCTGCCGTGACTGGAATATGCAAAATTAGTCACGTGGGTTATGATCATGTGTTTGGTTTGAATGGATATGTTAGCTTATTAATATTTATCCATACATATCTATTATTCCATGAATATAATACTCAAACGCTAAAGTATTATAAATATGACTTCTCCGAACTAAATATGTGTGAAAATGTAAAAGAAAATCGATTTTTAACGACGATCGACGATTTTTAACCAATAAGATTTGATTTTTTTTCACGCAATTATAAAAAATAGTGTATGAAACGCGTGCGAAAAGTAAACCTTTTAAAACACGTGTCTTTATTTCACTCGCTCGTGAAATAAAATCCACTAGTTTTAAAAAGTATTACTTTTCACACTTGTTGCATAAATAACTATTATTTGATCAGATGGTCTTTAATTATTTCGAAAAAAATAGGCTTTCGAAATTTTTTCCAATTCCACCCCATTGATATGAACTGAAACACAAGATTTAAATGATGAATTATGCATTTTATTTAACAGCAATAAATACGTAACCATTTGGAAGCCGTGGAATACTACTTTAAAAAATATGAAGAAAATAATAGCAGATTTTTTTTATGAGATATTTAATTTAAAAGACCCAAATATAGGTGTTCAAAAACTGTTTGTAAATGATATTTAAAATAAAAGTACTACAGTTGAAAGTACAGCTGTGGAAATAAAAAAGTACCCACTTGAGGTTATTTCATCCGTTAGTCACCCTATAGAATCGGACCTTTTTGAGATTGTGTACAATTAACACTCTGAGTTAATTGCACGATACAAAATTTGCATAAGGGGCCGTCTTCATATTAAAAATATTACGATCTTTGAAATTTCCAATAGCAACACCCAATTTTAATAACTTAGAAATGCTAAGTACTCTTGAAAATTCTTTAATCTAAGTTTTTGTTACATTTGGATGGATATTTGACGAGTTATTCAATCGAATCACTTGTGGACCTTTTGAGGACCATCTCTAAAATGACAAGATTGACAAGCAAGCATGCATGCAAAGCCGTCTTTATTTATCAATTACACATGCAATCCTATACACAGTCCCCTAAAGGGTAATTAAAAAGTATTTTGTGATTTACACAGCAAATTATGAATAAAAAAATTTAAAAATTGGGATTTCGCTTAAGCTTCTCGTCTTAAATTTATTTCTTTAAAAATATTAAGGGGTCTCCATTCATATTTTTTTAAAAAATTAATATAATAATTATTTAAAAATATAAAAATTGTTTTAAATACCCCAATATTGAATGCATTTTGTTTGGATCATTATAATTTCTTTTCAGTAAAAAATTCGTTTCATTATCTTAATTATTTATAGATCGGGATAGTTTTTTATGTGCAACTCATTTAACATTAAGGGACCTAAACTTTACACGTCTCTAACTCCTCTAATAATGCTTAAAAACTAACAAAATTTGGCATTTCGTATGAACATAGGTCAGAGATTTAAAATATGAATTCAAAAAGGGGTGTTGCTATTGGAAATTTTAAAGTTAGTAACATTTTTAATATGAAGATGGCCCCTTATGTAAATTTTGTGTCATGCAATTAACTCAGAATGTTAATTGTTCACAATGTCAAAAAGGTCCGATTCCATAGGATGACTAACGGCCAAAATAACCTCAAGTGGGTGCTTTTTTATTTCCACAGCTGTACATTCTTGAATAACGAAGACTCGAACACAACACCACAAATTTTTTACAAAAAAAAAAAAAAACCATCAAAAATATTTTTATACTTAAATAGTGGCACTTTAAATTTTATAACATTTACGCCTTGTATGAACACAGTCGGCATTAAATTTTGTCTATTTTAGGTTGGTTTATATTCCAAACATGAAATAAAAAATGAACTTTTTACACTGTGGTTAAAAATCCGAGTGTAAAGGATGGATTAAAAGAATAAATGATTCTATTGCCATGCCTTTAAAAAAAACAATACATTTGATGAGATGGTCTTTTTTAATTATTTCGAAAAAAGTAGGCTATTGTAATTTTTCCTGATTCCACACAATTGAATAAAACTGAAACACAAAATTTAAATGATAAATTATGCATGTTATTCAACACCAATGAATACATAATCCTTTGGAACCCGTGAAATACTACTTAACTTTAGAAAACAATTGTGATATTTAAAATAAAAGTACTGTTGAAAGTACATTTTTGAATAAAAAAACATGAAAAAGACACCGAAATATTTTTTCCAGAAGAAAAAACATGTACAATATTTTTATACTAAAATAGTGGTTCTTTAAATTTTATAACATTTCTATAAACATCGTCGGCATAGTATTTTGTCTTTTTTAAGTTGGTTCATATTCCAAACATGAAATAAAAAATGAACTTTTTACACTATGGTTAAAAATCCGAGGGTAAAGGATGGATTAAAAGAATAAATGATTCTATTGCCATGCCTATTAAAAAAATAATACATCTGATGAGATGGTCTTTTTTAATTTTTACGAAAAAAAAGTAGGCCATCGTAATTTTTCCTGATTCCACACAATTGAATAAAACTGAAACACAAAGGCCCTCGCCAGATAAGACGGTGAAAAATGCCCCCATTCCAATAGGGCTAATTTTTTTTCTGAAAATACCTCATAGTATGGACAACTTCTCAGCCAAGTTTCAGCTCAAAAATGTGACGCATTTTTGAGTAAAAAATTAAAAAAATATTTCTTTTTAAATTGATTATTCCCTGAATATATTTGATAAATCCAAAAAACTACTCATGAGTTTTTAGATATCATTGAGTAGTATTCTCAGAAAAATCCGCTCATAAATCTGATCGAGCGATCATTCTTAAAAATGCATTTTTATTTTTCAAAAAAAAATTTCATGCCAAAATCGTTTGGTCACAACTTAGGATTTTGTCTCTACATATTCCTCCATTATCAATCTATAATATATATTTTTTTCAGATTTTTAAAATTATTGGACGATAGTTTTAAAAAAATAAAATATTCTTAAAACCTGACTTTTCGCACTACTTACTCGGCAGATGGCACTCCTAACAAGGGCGGGGAAATTCAATCTGGGAGAATATCTTTCGGACTAAAGAATTTAGCATAGTTTTAGAAAGTAGCAGATCTGCCTCTAGGGGGAAAGGTGAAGCCATTTGTTAACCATTATCCCATAAGGCAGTTAGTTCGCAAGCTCTTGCACATGGCATGCCATACGCCACCAGATGGCACCATGAGATAATTCGACTAATAAAAGATATATATTCAATATTAACTAATTAAAACTTTTTACAAGTTTCGCTAGCATAATTTTATAGCTGCATGCGTATTGATAATTTCTGTAAGGCATGAGGTATATATTCACAAAAGAAGCAAGTTAAAAATGCAGTTTTTATTGTATGTAACTCTTCGGAAAAACCATTTTTGTGAATCAGTATCCCGTGATGCATTGCGAAAACGACGAAATGTGGATTCATCACGCATCATTGCGTTGTACGGGATTGCGCAATCGGTGGGCATGCTATTTCAAAATCTATGGATTTTAGAGCAAAAAAATCAGGCTTTAAGAATTATTTTTTTAAACTATCGTCCAATTATTTTAAAAATCTGAAAAAAAAATATATTATAGATTGATAATAGAGGAATATCTAGAGACAAAATCCTAAGTTGTGACCAAACGATTTTGGCATGAAATTTTTTTTTGAAAAATAAAATCGCATTTTTAAGAATGATCGCTCGATCAGATTTATGAGCGGATTTTTCTGAGAATACTACTCAATGATATCTAAAAACTCATGAGTGGTTTTTTGGATTTATCAAATATATTCAGGGAATAATCAATTTAAAAAGAAAAAAAAACTTTAATTTTTTACTCAAAAATGCGTCATATTTTTGAGCTGAAACTTGGCTGAGAAGTTGTCCATACTATGAGGTATTTTCAGAAAAAAAATTAGCCCGATTGGAATGGGGGCATTTTTCACCGTCTTATCTGGCGAGGGCCTTTTAAATGATAAATTATGCATGTTATTTAACACCAATGAATACGTAATCATTTGGAACCCGTGAAATACTACTTAACTTTAGAAAAAATTGTGATATTTAAAATAAAAGTACTGTCGAAAGTACATTCTTGAATAAAGACCTTAAAAAAAAACACCGCAATATTTTTGCCAGAAGAAAAAACATCTACAATATTTTTATACTAAAATAGTGGTTCTTTAAATTTTATAACATATCTATAAACATCATCGGCATAGTATTTTGTCTTTTTTAAGTTGGTTCAGATTCCAAACATGAAATAAAAAATTGGCCTCCTTACCCTATGGTTAAAAATTCGAGTGTAAAAAATACCGCACTAGGACCGAACTTAGAAAGATAGCATCCATGTCCCTTCACGTCATAAGGCGACATCAGATAAATAAATTTTGTTTCATAAAATGTTTTTTTAGTCGAATAAAATAATTTTTTGCATTTTCCTCTTGCTATCTGTACATTTTCAGTGTAACAAAATTTAATGTAAGGTGTCATAGGAGTCTTAAAAATGTGCAAAGAAGGTACTACAAATTATAGTTTGATCCTTCATGTAATTTTTTAACTACTCAATATATAAGTATAATTTTTTTATATGTAATTCTATCAGATATATTAAATATAAAACAAATTTTAAAATTTATGAAACTTTAGCCGAAATTAAAATAAATGATATTAAACATAAAGCTATTTGAACACATTGGGATATTAGGCTTGCACGGCAAATTTTAAAGTCAAAATTGAAAAAATGACCAAGAAAATGACTTTACATTGTACAAATATGTACAAACAAAGACTTATACCTAAATTCTCAGCTCAATTTTAATTAGAAATTATTTTTAAAAATTTTTTAATCAAAATTAAAAAAAAATTGATTTTTTTAGAAAAAAGTTCTTAAAATAATTTCTAATTAAAATTGAGCTGAGAATTTAGGTATAAGTCTTTGTTTGTACATATTTGTACAATATAAAGTCTTTTTCTTGGTCATTTTTTCAATTTTGACCTCAAAATTTGCCGCGCAAGAATAATCCCAATGTGTTCAAATAACTTTATGTTTAATATCATTTATTTTAGTTTTGGCTAAAGTTTCATACATTTTAAAATTTGTTTTATATTAAATAAATCTTGTAGAATTACATATAAAAAAATTGCAGCTGTACAGCTGTGGAAATAAAAAAGTACCCACTTGAGGTTATTTCATCCGTTAGTCTCCCTTTAGAATCGGACCTTTTTGAGATTGTGTACAAATTAACATTCCGAGTTAATTGTACGATACAAAATTTTCATAAGGGGCCGTCTTCAAATTAAAAATATTGCGATCTTTGAAATTTCCAATAGCAACACCCAATTTTAATAATTTAGAAAGGTTAAGCACTCTTGAAAACCCTTAAATCTAAGTTTTTGTTACATTTGGATGAATATTTGACGAGTTATTCAATCGAATCACTTGTGAAAATTTTGGGGACCATCTCTAAAATTACAAGCAAGCATGCATGCAAAGCCGTCTTTATTTATCAATTACACACGTAATCTTATACACAGTCCCCTAAAGGGTAATTAAAAAGTATTTTGTGATTTACTCAACAAATTAAGAATAAAAATTTTTAAAAATTGGGATTTTGCCTTAACTTCTTGTCTTAAATTTATTTCTTCAAAAATATTAAGGGGTTTTCATTCATATTTTGTTAAAAAATTAATATAATAATTATTTAAAAATATAGAAATTGTTTTAAATACCCCAATATTGAATGCAGTTTGTTTGGGTTATTATAATTTCTTTTCAGTAAAAAAATTCGTTTCATTATCTTAATTATTTATAGATCGGGATAGTTTTTTAGGTGCAACTCATTTAACATTATGGGACCTAAACTTTGCACGTCTCTAACTCCTCTAATAATGCTTAAAAACTAACAAAATTTGGCATTTCGTATTAACATAGGTCAGAGATTTGAAATATGGATTCAAAAAGGGGTGTTGCTATTGGAAATTTTAAAGTTAGTAACATTTTTAATATGAAGATGGCCCCTTATGCAAATATTGTGTCATGCAATTAACTCATAATGTGAATTGTTAACAATGTCAAAAAGGTCCGATTCTATAGGATGACTAACGGTCAAACATTAGTCAAAATAAAAGGATGCTACTAATCAATTTCAATGCTCCGAGTTTATTGAATCAACAATGAAAAATTCACAGCACACTTGCCTAATACAAATGTTTGTTGAGTGCTCTTCATATACAGTAAACAAATATTTAAAAAAAAATATTAAGCAATATTACAGTTTTACATTAGTCAAAATAAAAGGATGCTACTTATCAATTCAATGCTCCAAGTTCATTGACTCCACAATGAAAAATTCACAGCACACTTGCCTAATACAAATGTTTGTTGAGTGCTCTTCATATACAGTAAACAAATATTTAAAAAAATATATTAACAATATTACAGTTTTACATTAGTCAAAATAAAAGGATGCTACTTATCAATTTCAATGCTCCAAGTTTATTGAATCCGCAATGAAAAATTTACAGCACACACTTGACTAATACAAATGTTTTTTGTGTGCTCTACGTATACTGTAATCATTTTTTTTTTTTTGCAAAGTCTTAAGCAATATTACAGTTTACATTAGTCAAAATAAAAGGATGCTACTAATCAATTTCAATGCTCCGAGTTTATTGAATCAACAATGAAAAATTCACAGCACACTTGCCTAATACAAATGTTTGTTGAGTGCTCTTCATATACAGTAAACAAATATTTAAAAAAATATATTAAGCAATATTACAGTTTTACATTAGTCAAAATAAAAGGATGCTACTTATCAATTTCAATGCTCCAAGTTTATTGAATCCGCAATGAAAAATTTACAGCACACACTTGACTAATACAAATGTTTTTTGTGTGCTCTACATATAGTGTAATCATTTTTTTTTTGCAAAGTCTTAAGCAATATTAAAGTTTACATTAGTCAAAATAAAAGGATGCTACTAATCAATTTCAATGCTCCGAATTTATTGAATCAACAATGAAAAATTCACAGCACACTTGCCTAATACAAATGTTTGTTGAGTGCTCTTCATATACAGTAAACAAATATTTAAAAAAAATATTAAGCAATATTACAGTTTTACATTAGTCAAAATAAAAGGATGCTAATTATCAATTTCAATGCTCCAAGTTTATTGAATCAACAATGAAAAATTCACAGCACACTTTCCCAATTCAAATGTGTGTTGTGTGCTCTACATATACAGTAAACAAATATATATATATTTTGAAAATATTAAGCAATATTACATTTTTACATTAGTCAAAATAAAAGGATGCTACTTATCAATTTTACTGCTCCAAGTTTATTGAATAAACCATGAAAAATTCACAGCACACTTCAAATATTGGTTGTGTGCTCTACATATACTGTAAACTTTTTTTTTGCAAAATACTAATTTTACAAGTTAAGTTATTTTATTAAAGTTTTACATAAGTTAATAGAGATGTTATATTTATGTTCTTTTTAAAGAGCAGTTGCTCTCTGCTCTGTTCTTTTAAAAAGAACAGTTCTTTAACCTGCTCTTTTTACAAAAACTGCTTTGCGCGATTAAGAATTCAGGCAAACATAAATAAAATACATTTTGAACTTAAAATAACAAAATTTGATCGCAAGTGTCATTGTTTTGCAATAATTTGAATTAGTTACATTATTTAGCAGTGCAATGCGACTTAAAACTAATAGATTAATTCATGACAAAACTATTTTAAAATATTAGAAGATTATAAAAATTACTGGTAAGAAATTAAAGCGATAAAATGCTTTTAATAAGGAAATAAATCTGAGGATCTGAAAATACATGATATATCTATACAAGAATAAATTTTAAAACAAGTATTTGGTATTGGCACAGTAGATTAATTTCTACCCCACACTATTGAAGAAATTTATTTTATTAACTAAATATTTAACCAAAAATACAAATCCGATAATTTGGTTAAGGAAGCATAAACATGTACAAAATGTTATCACATAAAATCTAACTTTAACTTACATAATTAGTGTGACAGCTCACAACAAGTAAGATTTCAATTGTGAAGTTTCGCTTTCAATTTAAGAGACTCAAAGATTTCATATAATTAAATAATTGTTCAATTTTAAGAATAACAAGGCTGTTTTTCCAATTTCCATTTAAAAAAAAGTTAAAAACCAAGTAAA
Source organism: Hylyphantes graminicola (assembly GCA_023701765.1). NCBI lineage: Eukaryota > Metazoa > Arthropoda > Arachnida > Araneae > Linyphiidae > Hylyphantes > Hylyphantes graminicola. Next base: position 32,760,402 of record CM043112.1, read on the forward strand.
ATAAACTGTTTAAAAATGCTTTTAAAAAATACTCAAACGTGCGTCTACATGAGTTGCATTGATTAGAGGACCAGGATGGCCAGAAGAAATTTCCTAAAATAGCCAAGCTGGTTCTCCAAAAAGCCTAAATACCCAAAATTATCTTCCATCACGTCCCTTCCAACTTAATTAAAACTACAAATCAAGACATATTCAAAAGCAAAAAAAAAAAAAAAAAAAAAAAATCAACATAACGCAAAAAATAGTCATGATTGAACGAAAAATAAAAACGTGTGGGCTTTTCCAACTTAATCTAATCATTAGCTTGAACAATTTCGGCTACTGGTATAATTTTAAATGAACCAAGCGGATCAAATAATAGCCAAAACTGCTGAAATTAGCCAATTCTAACAACCCTAACCACAACTCTTAATAAAGCAGCCGCATTCCTTGCTCACATAACCCTAAGAAACAGAAAAGGGGGGGGGGGAGATATTGTTTACGTTATTATACCCCACTCTGAAATACGAGCCCCATTCCCGTGGTTCAACATTTCTGCCTATATTTTTTTTAATGTGTTTTCCATGTAAAATAAGAGAAAATGTTTTGGGGAATGATAAAATTTAAAAAACAGCTACACAATGCTATGATGTACTAATAAAAATAATAATAAGCTTACCCATGCACCAGAAAAAGAAAAAAGGTCAAATTCAAAAAATTCAAATTGCGAAATTAAAATCTGCCAAACTGAAGGAAAAAATTCAATAATAATAACAAAATAATGATGAAATAATAAAATAAATACAGAAATAAATTAATATAAAATAATGATAAGTAACGCAATAAAAAATAATGATAAATAATGTGATAAAAAATAATGAAATAAAATAATAATAAATAAAAAAAATAAAGCAATAATACAAAAATAATAATCAAATTAAATAAAAATTAATTAATAATCAATATAATAATAACTAAACAAAATAAATCCTACACACACCAAAACCCAACTACGATAAACCCAATAATCCCATTTCCCATTTGAACGTTTGAAAGATGGCAAGAACAACCGTTTAGAACAGTGCCAAAAGAGCTGCGAATCGCAAAAAGAACGGCTTCCAGAGCAATCTCAAAAAAGAGCTAGTCGGAGCAATCTGCTCCAATTTGCCAGTTCGCGAAAAAGAATTATTCCGTTCCGAAAGGAGCTGCTCCGAAAGCAAAGAGCTATCGCACTACGAAAAAGCATCAAGGAGCTATCCTACTGCGAAAGAGCATACAAAAAGAACACTGTTCCTGTTCTTTTTAATCGTAATCGTTTTGAAATCTGTTTCATTGCCTGAGTAGTGGGTATGGCGTTTCGGGCATTCGTGACGTAAGTTGAGAAGAAGCTTTTTCGTCTAAACCCACTGAACCAACTATGAGGAGAGGAGTTGCTTGTTTTGTTAAGGAGCTTATGAATAAAGATTTACCTTGTAACGGAATTAGAAAATTCATGTAAATTTTTTTGTAAAGAAAATAATTTTATGATTGGAATGAATAATTTCAAATGTATAAAATGCGTTAAAGTATAAGTTAAATTCTGATGAAAAATCATGAATTCACAGAAGAACAGGTTTTTTCAAAAACAAAGAACATACTGCTCCAGTTCTTTTTAAAGAACCTGTTCAAAAGAACATAGTGTTCTTTTTCTTCACATCTCTATAAGATAAAATAAAAAAAGTGTCTGTAATAGTTTGGTTGAATGGTGGTTGGTTGAATGAAGGTTTACGGAAGGAAGGGCCTCAAACTCCAATTCGTAAATTGTCCACCGCCCAAGCCCAACCAGCGATCCAACCCATTAAGGGGGAATAGTACCGAGAATCGGCTTCTCAAGCGAAGGCTTCTCTCAATGTTAATCCTATGGGGAAAAAATAAAAAGTCTGCCACATTTCTCCGGCTGTATTGAATATTTTTACAAACGGTTTTTTTTATTTGATACATGCAGTTGATTTGCCGGTCTCTATCTTTTCACTTTTTTGAAATTGGTTAAAATAATTTTTTGATTATTAATAAATCATTTTACAATATGAACTAGGTCGAAATTTGAAAAACTGAAAAGATAGAGACGTAGAACTTTAAATTTCCTTCGCATTGAAAAAAAAAAAGTTCGCAATTATTTGCATTTTTAGGGTAGAAAAGTGGCAGCGAAATTATGAAATTTTCAATATCCAGTCTTATCCAGGAAGTAGCGCCCCCTAGGAGTAGAAATTAAGCTCCTCCCCCTAAAGTTAGCTCCTCCCCTTTTAGTTAAAGATGCTGAAACTCAGATAAGATAAGGTACGTGTAGTTCAATTTCAAGAGTCTGCGAATTTTAACTTCTGCTCCGTAAGCTAAAGTTTCAATTCATTGTGTGTTTTTGGACGCCGATTTCGAAAATACAAATGGATTTTTTACTATAGCGTCCAGTTTAAAAGTTTTTAAAAAAAATTAAGTGGCATTGATTCATTCTATTGGTTTCTAATTCTTAATTAGTAAAAAAAAAATCTTTTTTAATTTCTTCCAAATGATTTATTTGAAATATGCTTTGGGGACTTGAAGTTCAGAAAAAGGCATTACAAAGTGTGAACAATTGCACAAATTTTGACTTGTATATTTTTGTTGAAATATTAATTTAAGTTAAAATCCGAAAACATGTACTTCTTTAAGTTTTTGTTGCATAATTTACCATTTCTTTCAAAAAGGATTTTTGCATAACGTTTTAAATCTGTTTTGGCATTAGGTAGCAGTATTGGCGTGTTGTATATTAGGTAACTTTTTTCAGTTTTTCATTTTTGAACTTCCGCGATTTTAATTAATGATTCGGCTCCACTCTCAATGCGAGGTCTTGTTGTGTTCTAATATAGTTTAGTTTTAGGTTTGAATGATCGTCGCACTAGAGCTACACGAGTGCTATTGGCGACGGGCGTCGTATTTTAGAACCACAGTCAGGTGACGAGAATGCACCTGAGTAGGCACCCAACGCAACCGTTAAGGGCGACATCGTACGCAGCGTTAGGACCTTGAAGGATATTTAACGTGCACTCCCTTACACGGGGTATTATTCGTCGGACATTTTTTGCTGCACGGGCCGTTTATCGGTCGGCAGCTACTTTTTGGCGATGCCCGGACCCGAACCTAGGACCTTCCGTATGCTAAGCGTGTGCTCAACCGACTGGGCTCCCCAGCCCCTCTAATATAGTTTAGTAAAGTTAGTTTGAAATATCTTTGCACTAGAGCTATATGATGGCTATTGGCGACGGGCGTCGTAGTTTACAACCGCGGTCAAGTAACGAGTCGACATCAGGGTATGCACCCAATGCAACTGTTCAAGGAGCCATCGTACGCAGTGTTGGGACTAATAAGAATATTTAGCGTGCATTCCCAATGCAAGGGGTATTATTCGTCGGACATTTTTCTTCACGGACGATTTATAGGTCGGCGGTTGATTTGGCGATGCCCGGACCGAACCTGGGACCTTTCACATTTAAGGCAAAAAAAAAATGCCTTAACCGACTGATCTGTTCTGTCTTCTTTATGTGCATCATTTTCTTATTCCTGTAATTTATTAAACCTTTATCGCTGCATACTCGGCATACCGAATATCCCGTATAAATCCCAACCAGTAGTTTCCGCGTTCGAATCCCGGTTGGTAAGCGCATGGATGATTGACTTGTCAATACAATGTTAGGTTAGGTAAGGTTTGAATTATCGTCGCACTAGAGCTACACGAGGGCTATTGGAGAACGGGCATCGTATTTTGGAACCACAGTCAGGTGACGAGCCATCACTTGAATAGGCACCCAACGCAACCGCTAAGGGCGACATCGTACTCAGCGTTCAATACAATGTTAATTGTCTACATGTTGGTCTTAATTTGTGTAAAAAGATGTCCATCCTCTCCGGACGCTCTGGTAACATTCTTCCATAGGATATCCATGATCACAACAACAGCATTAAACCTTATTAGTTACAATTAGATTAAATTTTCCCTAACTCCTAGAAGAGAGCTAATTATTCGAGGTAGCATCCTTCAAATCCAGATTGCCGAATTATTTTCAAAGAAAATTGCAATTTGATTGTTTTAGATTATATAAGTTTCCAGTTTTCATTTTTGTCCATCGTGATTTTATTGGTTGTTTCAATTTTACTCTAAATGCTCGATAAAAATCACAGATATTTAGTAATGGGAATTTATTCTAAAGTGTCTTCCATTTTGAGTTTGAAACAAGCATGAGAGGATTCACTAAAGAAACCACGTTATTGGCGCAAATAGTTTAGTTGTTGCTGTACAAATTATACAAGTTTCGGCTCGTCTTCTTCAGAAAAACACTACACAACTATAATAGTGCCTCTTATAAAAAAAAAAATTTTAATTTTTTTCAAAAACTTCATTTTATTTAAGGGGTCACAGGAGTCTTAAAAATGTGCAAAGAAGATACTACAAAGAATAGTTTGATCTTTCATGTCATTTTTTAACTACTCAATGTATAAGTATAATTTTTTTATATGTAATTCTACAAGATTTATTTATTATAAAACAAGTTTTAAAATTTATGAAACTTTAGCCAAAACTAAATTAAATGATATTAAACATGAAGCTATTTGAACACATGGTGATTAGGCTTGCGCGGCAAATTGTGAGTTCAAAATTGAAAAAATGACCAAGAAAATGACTTTATATTGTACAAATATGTACAAACAAAGACTTATACCTAAATTCTCAGCTCTATTTTAATTAGAAATTATTTTTAAAAAAATTTTAAATCAAAATTTTTAAATTTTTATTAATTTTTTTAGAAAAAAGTTCATAAAATAATTTCTAATTAAAATTGAGCTGAGAATTTAGGTATAAGTCCTAGTTTGTACATATTTGTACAATATAAAGTCATTTTCTTGGTCATTTTTTCAATTTTGACCTCACAATTTGCCGCGCAAGCCTAATCACAATGTGTTCAAATAGCTTCATGTTTAATATCATTTATTTTATTTTTGGCTAAAGTTTCATAAATTTTAAAACTTGTTTTATAATAAATAAATCCTGTAGAATTATATATAAAAAAATTATAGTCATTTATTGAGTAGTTAAAAAATGACATGACAGATCAAACTATGCTTTGTAGTATCTTCTTTGCACATTTTTAAGACTCCTGTGACCCCTTAAGACAGTTTTTCTTTGCAAAATTGGAATTTTTTTAATCGTTACGTCTCGATCCTCATGTTGGCGCATACCCTTCCCTCCCCCTCTGAGCGTGCCGCTATTCAGGTGTTGGCTCGTCACTTGACTGTGGTTCTAAAATACGACGCCCGTCGCCAATAGCCCTCGTGTAGCTCTAGTGCGACGATAATTCAAACCTAACAAAACCTGAGCGTGCCGTAATTTGTGTACAGCTGTGGAAATAAAAAAGTACCCACTTGAGGCTATTTCCTCCGTTATTCGTCCTAAAGAATCGGACCTTTTTGACTTTGTGAACAATTAACCTTCTGAGTTAATTGCATGACACAAAATTTGCATAAGGGGCCATCTTCATATTCAAAATGTTACTAACTTTAAAATTTCCAATAGCAACACCCCTTTTTGAATCCATATTTCAAATCTCTGACCAATGTTAATACGAAATGCCAAATTTTGTTAGTTTTTAAGCATTATTAGAGGAGTTAGAGACGTGCAAAGTTTAGGTCCCATAATGTTAAATGAGTTGCACATAAAAAACTATCCCAATCTATAAATAATTAAGATAATGAAACGAATTTTTAACTGAAAAGAAATTATAATAATCCAAACAAAATGCATTCAATATTGTGGTACTTAAAACGATTTTCATATTTTTAAATAATTATTATATTGATTTTTAAAAAAAAATATGAATGGAAACCCCTTAATATTTTTAAAGAAATAAATTTAAGACAAGAAGTTCAAGCGAAATCCCAATTTTTAAAAATGTTTATTCATAATTTTCTGAATAAATCACAAAATACTTTATAATTACCCTTTAGGGGACTGAGTATAAGATTACGTGTGTAATTGATAAATAAAGACTGCTTTGCATGCATGCTTGCTTGTCATTTTAGAGATGGACCCCAAAAGATCTACAAGTGATTCGATTGAATAACTCGTCAAATATTCATTCAAATGTAACAAAAACTGAGATTTAAGGGTTTTCAAGAGTGCTTAACATTTCTAAGTTACTAAAATTGGGTGTTGCTATTGGAAATTTCTAAGATCGTAATATTTTTAATATGAAGACGGCCCCTTATGCAAATTTTGTATCGTGCAATTAACTCAGAATGTTAATTGTACACAATCTCAAAAAGGTCCAATTCTATAGGGTGACTAACGGATGAAAAAACTTCAAGTGGGTACTTTTTTATTTCCACAGCTGTACCAACTGTAACTGCTTCCCCTTTTTGTAGTCACCTGTTATTTATGCAAATTATCTTTTTTTAATGCGTATAGTATAGTGTAGTAACTGTTTGTATATTTATCAATCACTTCTAAAAGAAACCTACAAATTTTAACATAAATTGAAAAAAAATTACAAAAGCTTGTAACTCAACTTGTCAAACGATACTTTATAGCTTGGATTTGATTGGGCTGATTACGACCGAAACTAGAATTTACGTGGGGAGTTTAAGGGGTCACAGGAGTCTTAAAAATGTGCAAAGAAGGTACTACAAAACATAGTTTGATCTTTCATGTCATTTTTGAACTACTGAATGCATAAGTATAATTTTTTTTTATGTAATTCTACAAGATTTATTTATTATAAAACAAGTTTTAAAATTCATGAAACTTTAGCAAAAACTAAAATAAATGATATTAAACATGAAGGTACTTGAACACACTGTGATTAGGCTTGCGCGGCAAATTGCGAGGTCAAAATTGAAAAAAATGAATAAGAAAATGACTTTATATTGTACAAATATGTACAGACAAAGACTTATACCTAAATTCTCAGCTCAATTTTAATTAGAAATTATTTTTAAAAAAATTTAAAATCAAAATTTTTAAATTTTTATAAATTTTATTAGAAAAAAGTTCTTAAAATAATTTCTAATTAAAATTGAGCTGAGAATTTAGGTATAAGTCCTAGTTTGTACATATTTGTACTATATAAAGTCATTTTCTTGGTCTTTTGTTCAATTTTGACTTCACAATTTGCCGCGCAAGCCTAATCACAGTGTGTTCAAGTACCTTCATGTTTAATATAATTTATTTTAGTTTTGGCTAAAGTTTCATAAATTTTAAAACTTATTTTATAATAAATAAATCTTGTAGAATTACATATAAAAAAATTATACTAATTTATTGAGTAGTTAAAAAATTACAAGAGAGATCAAACTATGCTATGTAGTATCTTCTTTGCACATTTTCAAGACTCCTGTGACCCCTTAAAGATCCGGCGTAGCTTTCGTGCGACGTTATTCACATAACCTGCAAAGTGAGTCATCCCGTCTTCTCATAGGGAAAATGGTTGGTTGGTACATGTATTTCCGGGTTGTGTGCTTGATCAGATATCCACCTATAAACCTCGTCAAGTAAGACAGACATAGACAGATTTTTTACTGGCACACAGATAGAGAGGAATTGCACCCAGGGCGATGGCGGGAATTTCTCGAAGGAGGTGTGAGATACGTTGACAAGGGGAGGAGCTTAGGAAAGGTAGTTTAAAACTGACCAATCAGCTATTTATAGAAGGATTGAAAAATAAGATGAAAACGTCAATCAATGAATTAAGCATTTTGATTTGCTAGTTTCCGAATTCTCTGAACCTCCCCCTATAGCAGTTCCGATATCTTCACCAGATGTCGCCCTCGGCCACAATGAGTTGCCTGCTCGGTATGATCCCGCCTTAAACAACAAGCAGCGCAGCATCCGCAACAGCACGTCACCCCCAACACAGCCACGATCACAACAAAGATGGTGTTGAGCATATAGTATGCGAAATTGAAACATGTTTTGTGGCAGTAGTCTGGGTCGCTGGTGACGTTGAACTCAACGTGTCTGACGCTGTATACCCAGACGCAACCTGAAAAGAAATGAAACATTCAATTTGCAATGTAAATAATTTTGTAACATTTTCTAATAAATAAATCAATTTTTAGACTTCATTTTTTAGTTTTCAACATAGTATGGTTCATTAGATCATTCCCAAAATTAAATTTTTTTGCAATCATGATGAATTGCGGCTATAGACTACTTTAATAAAGAGTTTGTTTAACTTCTTAAGACCATACCTAAAATAATTTCCCTTACAGTTGAAGAGTACAAGGGTAAAACCGATTGATTTTGTAGTGAAGTTTCCTTAGGCAGGTCACTTTGGCGATGATAGCGAGTGAACCTAACCTAAACTTGTGTAAGAAAATCAGTTCCTACCACAGAAATCATAGTTCAAGTAATAGAGTGGCAGTCACGTGACCTCAAATGCTAACGACGGGGCGAGCAAGAAGTTCCCAGAAGAGCCCCAATGAGGCCAGTGTTGTAGGTCACGTGATCTGATACTCTAATACTTTAACTACTATCTCTGTGGTTCCCAGCTACCGAGATTCATCAGGCGATTGGCGATCCCAACGCTTGGACCTAGCGAAGATGAAAGAGAGAAACCGGTTTTCTGCCGCCAATGTTGGCCAAGCAGACAATTTCGGGCTTCCGCCTAATAAATCATTCGGTTCTTCCCGTGTAGGGGAGAGCAGGGGAATCCCGCCACCTCGGGCAATGCCGCCACCCCTTGTATCTCGCCAGCGGTATGTGTGGGATGGGGTCTGTGAGCACTGACCTGTAGCAGGAAGCAAAGTTATTTGTAGTAGAGACTTCAATGGCTGTGCGGTGAGTTGGTGTAAAGTTATTTAAAAAATATGGTTTTTAATTATTTCCATCTATTTTGGGCTTTCTGAAATTAAGAGATAAGTGACTGCTATCTCTAAGTTAGATAAATCAGTTGCATATCATTGAAAATAGTAATTATTTGGCTATGTTATCACGTTGTTAGTTTGGGCACTATGCTATTTACTTTCTTTTAAACAAGCCGTCTATGACATTTTGTCTTAATGTGGTAATACCGCCACAACACTCCGGGGTTATGACGCCACCTACAAACGGATGGTAGCATAACCCGTAAAATAGAATTTTCATATTTTCGCCCTACAACCTATTAGTTTTCGTTCCAAATGCCACGCATTCGGAAAAGAATAACTAAAATGGCCAAATAGAACAACGAAACTTTTAAAAAAAACTTTCTAGTTAGTTGCAAATGGAAATTTAATAAAAGTGTACCTGTACCCTGTACAATTTGCCATTCCAAGGTTAATTAAACCTATTTTAGTATTATATGTGTTGCTTTATTATATAATTTTCCATTATTTATAGATTATTTGCTCTATTTATTGATGTGGCGCCATAACCCCAGTGGTGTGGCGGCATTACTCCAGGTAGCGGGGTAATTCCGCCACTGTGAAGGCTTTTAGAAAACACAATTTTATTCAGTTTCTATTAAAGATTTAAATTTTTAAAAAACACCACAAGATAGATTATGAACTGTAGCATGCTATGCTCATTACGATTTGCATTAATTGCAACACAATTCTGCATGAAAAAATTCAATTTCCCTTACGGTGGCGCCATTCCCCTTCTCTCCCCTACTCTCCAGTTGTCTCTTATACCTGAAGTGTGTAGCTAAACAACTCACATTTTTCCAGAGCATAACTTAGATATGTGGTCCGGTCCATTTATTGGCACCAATTGAATTTTTAACATAATTGAAAGTCGCCAATGAACGAACCGGACCTTGTATCTTGATATACTTTTAAAATATGAGTTATGCAATTCGACCCTTCAACTGACCGTTTTAAAGAAAGCACTGTTTAAAAAAAAAGTCCCGATTTTTATTTTTCTAGCGTTTTATGATAACTCTACAATTTTTTTTATCTGTGCATCGACAAAATAATCTCCATTATCACTGCAAACATCTCAATAGCTTAAATTAATGAACATTATTAAGCTTTGTTAAGGTAGGCGAATACCCAAAATTCTAAGATTTTTACTATTGCTTTAATCTTTTTCAAATTTGGCATAGTGATTTTAAACATGATGAATAATACTATTTAGGCTTTTGTTTTTATTTAAATATAATTTATTTATTTAAACGGTGTTTTCTACTTAAAAAAGAGGTTTACGCCAACAAGTCTACCAAATTGAATTTTCATCCCATGAACATTTGTTGTGTGTTAAATTCTTCGTTTTGAACTGATACATGCAATGACCCTCTAGAGTTACATACAAATCACACAAAAAAAAGTTATTAAGAAAAATGTTATAAATTAACCACAAAAAAGGATTTTTTTTTCGATTAACTTACACACAAAAAAAAAACTTTTATACTTACACCAGATGTTAGAAGTTCATGGCACAGATATATATATATTGAAATAGCATCTGTGAAAAATTTTATGCTAGAAGTGTTGGCGTAAACCCCTTTTTTTAGTTGAAAAACACCGTTTGAAATAAATCAATTATATTTAAATAAAAAAAAATAGCCCCCAAAACATTGTTCATTATATTTGAAATCACTATGCCAAATTTGGAAAAGATTAAAGTAATAGTAAAATTTTTAGAATTTTGGGTATTCGCCTAACTTAAAGATGGAATGGAATGGAATGCAAATGCGTCCTCTAGAAGGGAAGGGCGTAGGCTATGTAGCCCATTACCCCGCTCGCCAGAAGGGACTGTCACAGGAGACACACAAAGAAAGGACGACACAAACACATAGACCCATAACAACATTTATTGACAAGTACAAATATCCATGCTTGACCGGGATTCGAACCCGACCTCAGCAGCTCCAAAGGCCAGTACACTAACCATTCAGCCACCGAGAAGGCTAACTTAAAGATACTTAATAGGGTAAAAGTTCTTGGAGATGTTACTTATATATACCGCCAAATGCCACACCTTCGATCCAAGCTTTTCCAATGCCTCTGCTCTACTGAGCCTACCATAAACTAATACAATCAAAAACAAGTAATATTTAGTTCCATTGCTGGAACGAGAGAATAAAATGAAGAGCACGGGGGAAGAATCGCATGATTTATTAGGAGTCTTCCCGAAGTTGTGTCTGCTTGGCTGATATTGGCGACATTTAACCGGTTTTTCCTTCGGTTCTTCAATCGCGGTACAAACGTGTGACTCGTGTCCACTGAACTCTGGCGTGAATCACGGTTTCCACGAAAGAAAAACGAAGCGAGTAACCGGTCTCCTTACACGACTTTAGGCGATTTCTCTCAATCAACGCCAAAGAGGCCCATTGAGGATAGCCTTCGATGAAATCAAGCGGTTTTTCCCCTGCACTCTTCAAATGAAAATTGCGGCTTCACTTTTTTAAGCTTTGATAATTTTCGTAAGTTTTAACATTCAGTACCGATATGAATGAACTTATTTTGTTGCATACCGTCGAATGGGGTGTCTTTGGCTCAAGTTTTCCAAGCTAATAGCTTCACTAAATACACTATTTCTCGAAATACGCTTGCTTTTTCAAATATTGTCAATTCTGATTTTATCTATGAGCAGAAATATTCAATAATAATATCAGAAGTACTGAGGTTTTACCCGTCCGTGGCCTAGTGGTTAAGGCATCCGCCTCAGGATTCAGCCCTCTCACACTCTTAAAACAAACGAGCGATTTTAACTCAGTCTGAGTTAATTTTCACTCCTCCAGTCTTGAAAATGCACTTCTCATACTGGAGTGGATTTCACTCTTTTGTTTTAAGAGTGCAGGAGTACGGGGTTCGAATCCCACCTACTGCCAGTCATCCTATAAATCGGATATCTGTACTGGGAAAGAGTAGACAAAGTCCAACTCGTCCGAGTACATTGGGACATATGTGCTCGTTAAATCTGTGGAGTCCAAAGTCCCGTCGGCGTCAGCGTACGATGCCGCTCGAAGTTCCGATGGGTGCCCGCTCAGGTGTCGACCTCGTTACCTGACCAAGGTTCCAAATTACGAGGCGTTATTGGCTGCGTTAAAGCTCCTTATGGAGGCTAGAAATAGGCAGCCGGAAACGATTACACTACACTAAGGTTTGATGGTTGGGCTGAAGCTAACCCACTTCAGAATTTCCCAGTGATTTAAAAAAGTACCTACCTAAGATAAACCAAATGAACAAAAATAGATTCAAAATCCAAACAAAGTAAGATATCTTGACTCTTTTGCGAAATGCAGAAATAAAATTCTTGAAGAGTCCAAACGCACCGCCGACCACCAAGTATATTGGGATATAAGGCTGAACCGGGCAGTCTTTCAGGTACAAGCTTCCTAAAAAAATTAATAATCCTTAAAACATTACTATCAGCCCAGAATGTTGTAACCTTTAAATAAGACGTCATATTTTCGAATATGGAAAAAGCAAATAAAATAAAATATCTACTTACCGCACTATACGCGGAAAAATGACCAATTGCACAAATATGACTTTAAGTTGTAGAAATTTAAGTATAAAAAATTTAAATATTTAGCGATTAAAGAAAAATTTTAAATATTTAGCGATTAAAGAAAAAATTTAAATATTTAGCGATTAAAGAAAAAAAATCGAATGCAGTAAGCTAGTCGTTATATTTTCTATCGTGCAATGTAATGGAAAAAATAAACTTCAGACGATGTTTCTGAAAAACTAGTATTTTTGTGATTGGTCTCTTTTCCGCGTACAGTGCGATACGTTTTCGAATCGAATCAAACTAAGAACCATTGTTAAAAAGCACTACTGAACAAGCGATTTATAAAACCGGACCATGTGTCTTGTAGTGAAAATGAAAAAAAAAAAATCCAGAACCCCAAACATCACAATTTTATCAAAATTGAGTACTTGGTGTTAATCAATTTATCCTATGTAAATGCACACATTGTTGTTGTTGTTGTTGTTGCTAATTTCCATCTGGTCTGACGAAGTCACATGCACACATTCTATGAAGAAATCATGTTAATCCAGTGGTTCGCACAAACATGAGAACCAACCAAAAATAGCATTTCAAGGAGGAACACTACATCTACAGGGGAAAAACAACTTCATTGAGTAGGAATCTTCCCATATTTCCTTGTGCTTGGCGAACATTGGCGACCGAAAACTGGCACTTAAAAAAGAGATAACACGCCAAGATGTTTGCTATTTTCCTTATGGCAACCCTTTCCTTTGATGTAGAGAAGAAAAACCGAAAAAAGATGAGTTCGTTACCTTGAACACCAGCTTCAACTGAGTGTAGAAGATCTACATGTAATACTTTTACCTTGAACCAGTTCAAGGTCAAGTTGAAATGGAAGTTGAAGCCGAAGTTGAAGACGTGTAACCGCGCTTTGACGTGAATCACGATTGCCGCGAGAGAAAAATAAAGTGAGCAACCAATTTCCTTACACCAGTTTAGGCGATAACTCGCTATAGTCGCCAAAGAGGCCAGATGCAGACAGATTCCTGTGCAATGAAGTTCTTTTTCCCCCTGTATTCTTCATTTAATTTCATTCATTTTAAATGCATTAGTACATAACAGACAATATCTTACCTATCACTACCATAGCAATACTCACAAGAGCGTATAATAAACATAGACCTATAAGAGAAAATTACAATGTTATTTGCACACTGCAAAATGCTTGATGAAAAGTTACTTCGTAAAAAGTGATGGCAGTGATTGTTGCTTCCAGATTTACTTTACGGGGTAACTTAAAGCTGAGCTGAGCTTAAAATGAGGTAGATCATCTTGCTACCTGCCGTCCATTTTTTAAAACCACTCCAATACAAGTAACACGTTAATTAGTTCCGAAATTAACCTGGTCCGATAGAAGAAGATCCAAATATCTAAATATAAGTTTTCAGCTTTTGATTGCAGGTATCAGTCCTTTATTTCTATAAAAAATGAAGTTGAACGGAGGGTCAATGCAATATTAGAGTTCATAAAAAAGTTATTTTAAATTGATTTTCAAACTTTTCAAAAAGTTATTTTGGTAGTTAATTTTAAAGGCAATTTGAAATAAAAACAATGATGAAATAATATGTTAACTACAAATAAGTAATACGGCCTTTTTTGTGGCATATATAGCACAAAATATGTGTATTTTTATATTTTAAGGCGTGTCCTAAGTATCTATTAAACATAATTTTTTAAAACTTCTTAGAAAAACATTTTTTAGCATATATTTGTATGAAAGTATGTTAAGGTTATATTACAATATACGTGTAAAATTTGGTCGGGTCCTAAGAGATTTGGAAGTTTAGAGTTTGCACTTTACTACTAAAAAGTTAAAAAATATACCAACTTAAAGTTTATAAAAAAAAAAAGTGGAACTTGTTATTTTTAAAGGAGGGAAGAATATCATGTTCCATTGACACAAAAATCTCAATTTTTCAAAAATGTCACTTGACACGTTTTTCTACTAACCTCTTTAATTATGTAGACTCGCATTTTATGTGATTTAAATTTAGCCACAGGCATTATACAAACCTTAGACTTTTTTTTCATTAAAAAAAATATGCAGATTGATAAAAAAAAAACTACAAATTGACTCGTAATGCCATTTAGATGTAATTTTGTATACATACACAGTGATGATGTGGCAACCTTGCAGCATATCTTCAATCCAGGCAAATCAACAGATAACTTTTTGGCTGAAGAGTATAATTTGCAATGAATTACGAAAAAATAAATAACTTAAAAATTTTAATAAGTTGTTTAAAATAAAAAATGTAACTGTGCTGCATTGCTCATGAAATTCATTAAGGCAAATTCTATAATTCCTTAAACTGATCGGCGCAACAGCCCATTAGTGGGCCTGCTGTGCCTATTTCAGCTTACGTGACCAAGGGCTCTTGGGTGCTAGTCATATGTCCCGGTTAGGTGGTCAACCTCCCTGGGAAACCCCAGTGTTTATTTCCCAAGCATGCTTGGTCCTCATTTTAAAGATCCACTTAAGGAATGAAAGGAAGAATCAACCTCAGCCAATTAGGGGTTCGATTCACGGACCCGCGGTATAGTAATGCAAAGCACTCAGTCCTCCTAGAGGGTGAGGCAAACAAAAGTGGCCACGGTCTAGAGATAAGAGATACTCTTCATATGTGTGGTGTTTATTTAGCATTTTTTACCCCAGAACCTATTAAAGTGAACTATTACTAAACACATTTTTTAAATTCCAAATTTACAAAAACTAAATAATTTGAAAAATAATAGCAACTAACTTTGTCCTTCTGCATCTTCCTGCAATTCCTCTCGTAATGTTTCGAATTCTTCTTCTAAGTCTATATTTACAGTTTCGCCGTTCAAGTCAACAAAAGCTTTTGAACTATCCACAATCATTGTTGCTTCCATATTGAAGACTTCTGTAATAGAAAAGCAGAATAATTTCAGCAGACAATATTTTTTTGCAGCCTGAATATTTGTTGTAAACCATATAAATACAGTAGGGGAGAGTATTGTACCTTGGGACAATTTTTACATTTTAATTTTTTTCTTCGATAATTATATTAAAAATAAAATTTAAAAGCAGCATTTCAACACACCAATATATTCCTCGATAATATATTTTTTTAAATCCTGGCAGCTTAAAATTAAAAAATTGCCACACATTTAAAGTAGAGAGGATAAACTGTAACAAGGTACAATATGATGTTGTACCTTGGGACATACTTTATAATTCAGTCAATAGCCATGCACTTGAACTAATTTGTGTCAGGAAACAAACTTTATTGTTTTTTCAAGGAAATACACAAATAAAACTTCATAATTCAAGAATAATTTAAATTATACAGCAAAATTGCAAGTCCAAATTAATTAACATTATATGATGATACAATATGCTTTACTGTCCCAAGGTACAACAGACTACATGGTTTAAATAAAAGCAAGATAGTGGCCAAACTAAATGCATTATCATTATTTTCTCATAACCAAAATATTTTAAAATCGTCTCTTTTATGAAGAAAATAAAATGCAGTTGACTTTTGTAAAAGTACAAATGTAAAAAATGATATTAGAATGAGAAAAATATTTACTTTGGGTTAATGAAATATTATTTTTTGTCATAAATTCAATGATGCTAGTGTTAAATATTATTTTGATGATGTCTGTTGGTTAAGGCTACTATATGAAATAAACAATGCATGAATATTGCCAATAGATTCTTAAAAATTGTCAGTGTCCCAAGGTACAAGCGTCCCAAGGTACAACACTCTCCCCTACACCAACAAACAAGCTATTTGATCGCTTAATTAGAAAATAAAACAAAACAAAAATTAACAACATAAAAAAATTGGTGTAAGATATTTTATTCGCTTCAAAAGTCTACTCTGTAAAGTTTGGAATGTAACTAGAAATATTTAATGAAAATAGATGACAACCATTTCCAGCATTCAATTTAAGACCAAAACAAGTATCTTACCTTTTCATGAACCCGATATATTAGTAGTAAAAAAACTTTTAGTTATAATTAAGAGTTATATTTTTCTGACGAACCATGTACAAAACTCAGTATATTTGAGTTCAGTTGTCTGTATGCTATCAAATTTACTTTATATTTCCTTGGAAATCTTGACAAATTCCATTCCTGACCACTATTTTCTCGAAAAAGAATTTTCGTTGTCATAGTTACTGTTATGGTTGCTATGGTAAATCTAAATGAAATTATACAGATATCCATTCAACAACTTGTGTCTTTAGCAAAACTTGTATAGTCCGACCAAGCTAACTTGGCAATCAAAATATTTTGATTGTGGACGATTCCACTTTGAATTGAGGTTTTTAAGCAGAAGAAAAAAGGGTTGCCAGCTCAAGGCGTTTGGCGAGAAGAGGGGATTGTTGGTCTAGTTCAATCTATCACACTAGAGCTACACATCAGTTATCGACGATAGAGGATTGTTGTTGATTGCTAGTAGCGGTTAACGATTACACGTGAATTTCTTTGTTTATTTGACTTGACATATTTGATAATGTCTAATGAAAGAACGATACTTCATGCGAAAGAGAAGAATATCGTACATAATGTTTTAAATTTTTTCAAAGAGGAAGCCTCTGCCGAAAATTTTTATTAATTTTTTAGAAAAAAAATCTTAAAATAATTTCTAATTAAAATTGAGATGGGAATTTAGGTATAATAAGTCTTTGTTTGTACATATTTGTACAATACAAAGTCATTTTCTTGGTCATTTTTTCAATTTTGACCTCACAATTTGCCGCGCAAGCCTAATCACAATGTGTTCAAATAGCTTCATGTTTAATATCATTTATTTTAGTTTTGGCTAAAGTTTCATAAATTTTAAAACTTGTTTTATAATAAATTAATCCTGTAGAATTACATATAAAAAATTATACTCATACATTGAATAGTTCAAAAATGACATGAAAGATCAAACTATGCTTTGTAGTATCTTCTTTACACGTTTTTAAGACTCCTGTGACCCCTTAATAACCTGTTTCTTAACCTTAAAGAAATATGCGCCCAAAAGCAATGAATTGCCAAGAATAGTAACTCTTGCCCAAAACCAAAACCTTCCTTACCTTTTTTCAAAGTGGACTGGTCCACAATCAAAATATTTTGGTTGCCAAGTTATACTCCGACCACGCTAACTCGGCAACCAAAATATTTTGATTGTGGACCAGTCCACTTAGAAAAAAGGTAAGGAAGGTTTTGGTTTTGGGCAAGAGTTACTATGTTTGGCGATTGGTAAACTTTCCAGTTTAACTTAATAGATGTTTACACAACTCTTGTTGCTACAGCAACCCTACAGGCTGAGTTGCTACAGCCTGAGTTTACGCTTTCACGAACACCTAAGTCGATAAATAGCATTCCGGCCATACGCTAGCTGTTGCATTTTCTTTCATCGTTATGATTTTCTTTTTTGAAACT
Organism: Hylyphantes graminicola; assembly: GCA_023701765.1. NCBI lineage: Eukaryota > Metazoa > Arthropoda > Arachnida > Araneae > Linyphiidae > Hylyphantes > Hylyphantes graminicola. The sequence continues at coordinate 32,778,272 of CM043112.1, forward strand.
ATCTCTACGATCACTAATGCCACCATAATTTTTAGTAAAGAAATCTTTCATGTTCCCTTCGGTAGACATTTACAGTTTTTTTTGTTCCTGTTGTAATTTCAAGATGACAATAGATTTAACAAACGCACGTTTGCTGAAATTTTGACTTGGCGACATTTTTAGGCTTGGCGACATATCCCGACATAGTCCTTTAAAAAACCGAAATTTTAACCGTTTAGTTTAGCCTTTATATCCTTTCAAAATAAATAACTACAAATTATTTCTTTTAAATTTTCTTCAATGTGATGTATCCAACTTCTTTTTTGGTTAATTTTACGTGGAATGATCCATATGCACATTATGTTATTAGAATTTATGTTTCAAAAAAAGTTTTCAAATAGATCATAGTAACTATTTTATTATTTTAACTGAATTTTTATTTTAAAAGCTTACTAAAAACGTCATACATGAAACAATACTATGCATGTTTAAAGTAAACTTACCAATTAAATCCTAAAAGTTCTTTTGTAACTAACTTCTAAAACTAATAAGGAATCTTAATAATGGTTTAATTTAAGGTTTTCAGTAAAGAGAAAGTGTTGCCATTGCAGAATTAGGAATGTAAGAAAATTTGGGAGCTGTATAAGAGTATCATATTCCCATCGTATAGATTCCCAGTATTTAATTTTTTTCTTACATTGCTGCATGATATTTTTCTCGTATTAAACAAGTTGTGTCTTAAAAACAGAAGAAAAATCATAGGATAACAGGTGAATAATTAATACGTTTTCAACATCATTACTTTCAATTACCTACTATGAAATGTAAGATAATTACCTATTATGAAATGTAAGATAATTACCTATTATGAAATATAATATAATTACCTACTATGAAAAATAAAATAATTACCTATTATGAAATACAATAAAGTATTGCATGAGGTTAAAAACTTGAAATGGCGATTTTGTTTTTTTCTACGCGTTATTGAGGGTGCCGATTCAGAAAAAAGGTGTTTTAGAATATTGGTCCGTTTGTCAGACTGTCTGTTTGAAACTACTCCCCACCTAAAACTAAAACACCGTCACTCTGAAAAATTAAGTATGTAAAATTGAAAATTTACACATGGTTATGAGTATATTTCAGCAATTACACATATTTGCATGTGTAAAAGCGAGGCACCTATTCCTATATACATAAAAGGTGACTTCTGTTTGTTTGTGTAGGACGAGAAATCGTTAGAACCACGCAACAGATCGTCACGAAATTTGGCACAAAAATTTATCTCATCTTCGGAACAAACATATGCTATGAATTTTTCGAATCAGACTATTACTTCTATCGTTTTTGAACGTTTCGCTCAAATCCGATATTTCTTTTCCTTTTCGTGATGCCATTCGGCAGAAAAATTAAATAAAACTTTTAACGAAAATAATTGAAATTGAAAATGTTTATTTTGTTCTGTTGCTAAATTCATAATTTCAAAAAGAATTAATACGTTTCAAGTGACGTAATCCAACCAGTCTCCTTTCTAGGATTTATTGTGTTAATTTAATTTGAATAATGAATTTTTTAATGCATTAAGATAATGCTGAACTATGTTGGCTTTTGAGGGCCATCGCACTGGAGCTGCCTATTAGGTTTTTTTTTGTCGTCCTTTCTTCGCCAAACACTTTGCCAAACTCGCCAAGTTATTACAAGAAACTTACCAAATGAGCAAATTTTTTTATTAGCTGGTTGTGAGAAGGTCATCGCACGAGAGCTGAATGAGTGTGTTGGTAGCTATATCTTCCCCTCGCCAAATTCGCAAAAAGGAGCTAAATGAGCTGAAATGTTTTTATTCGGGAAATTACGATTACTTTATCGGTGAATTTTATAGCGTTTTTAAAATTTTGAATTTTTAAGGTAATATAAGTAGCGGGATTCTGTACTTTATAACGAACGGTAACAGGCAACATAAGCTTATTATTCTAAAACGGATTAAATGATAGATGAATAGAACTGACCGATAAAAAAAATGCAAATTGTTTGCTGTTTGCTGGAGTAGCTTATTTTTTATTTCCTAATGATTATTTTTTACATAAATATGTATTAATTTTAATTTGAGCTTCTTATCGAAGGTATTTTTTGAAATTAATATTAATGATTACTCTATCCAAGTTGGGTAATTAAATGGAAAATTACTGGGTAATTTTCATATGTAACTCAAATGAAAAAAAAAATAGTTAAATTGACTCTTATATTATTTTTTCACCTCTACCAGTTCAACGTCTAGTATAACATTTAGTATTAAAATAAAATCAGAGAAAACACGTATAAACATTTAAAACAAGTTGGTTTGTTACATAATCTGTCACTTAAATTCTGTCACTTCACAAAATTTACGCTCCAACAGGAAACAAACCAACAACACCTCAGAAAGAAATTCGCCAAACAGGGCCTTTAGCTAGTTCTAATTCAAACTTTTATACACCAAAATTAATAATTTTCTTTAATATTCTTTTATAGATTTGATAATTAATCTTTATCGTTTGCTAATTGTTTTTAAGTTCGAAGAATAAAGATGTATTTTTAATGAATATCTTTTTGCAGCCACAAGTTTACATTTCGAAAAATCAATTAGTAAAATTCTTGCTTTAAAAATAAAAGCGAAACTTTGCATATTATGCAAATTTAAAAATTTTGTATGCACCTTTCTACATACATATATAATGAACCATCAAAATAACTAATTGTGGTATTACAACAATCCCAATTGAAATATATCATAAAAATAAATATTATTTCAAGAGTTTTATTATTATTTTAAATAAACTTTCTCGTGCGTTTGATGTTATGGCAACAGTGAAAATATTGAATAAAAGTGAAATTTGCATGTTATTTCAATGTAGATTTAATTTTTAGTTATTTATATTTTAAATAAACTTCTAATTAAATTATTTTAATGTAATTTGGAATGCAGCCAAAACTGATTTTTTGCTTCAAAATGACTTGTTTGTGAGACTTGTGGTTCGTTCTGTGAAAGTTGGTGACGGACAGACAGACGGACGGACTGAACGATTATAAAACCTTATATTTTTTACGTTATAAACGTAGTGTGGAAGCTAAAATCAAGCATTTTGCCCAGTATAGTTTTTTTTTTTAATTTGCACACGTTTATATCTTAAGAAAATCACATGTTTAGCAACACTCAAAACTATATTTTACCATCAACGAAGGGCTGGGAAGCTCAGTCGGTAAGCCACATTCCTTTGCATGCGTAAGGGTTAAACTAAAGATTCGTGGCCGGCTATTTTACGGTATATTTGGGAACCCCGACTTATTGGCGAAATTAACGATGGGAAAGTTTCTTATCATCACGTTCTCCATACTGCGGTAATTCATTGGTTGTAGGGATAACTTCCAAGGTGGCCGGTAGAGGGCCATGGCTTAAACTAATGCTAAAGACTAACTTAATGCTAAAGACTCCTCCAGTGAAAGTTTATGATTAATGTAATCTAGGCAAGTGCCAAGCAAAAGTTATCAATTCCCAGTGTCGCGAAAAAACTAAACTTTACAATAAACATAAGAAAAGAAAAAACTGTAGGTATGAGAAGAAATAAATGAAGAGCTAAAATAAATGAAGAGCAAGTGCAAAACAAGTTGAATCACATTTTGGAAAAACTGAGTTGGTAAGCTTTTCATACAGGTATTGTTCGAAGGGATCCACCAACATTTTGATTTGTACGAAAAAAGTTAAATCGCATGTATTTGTATATGCATATATACATACGATTGTAATCACTCATAATCATTAATACGTCAGCATCCAAGTCTTGTGAACTATTTATATGATGTTCTATAACCGCACCAAGTAGGAATGGGCTGCACTTGACTCCAAATACAACTCTTGCATGGCGAAATACTCTTAGCTTTTTGTGTTCTTCATTCTCCCACCATAACAATCGCAGAAAGTCTCGATCTTCTTTGCACACACTTATTTCTAAGAAAGCTTTCTTGATATCGGCTGTAACACCAATCTTCCGTTCTCTGAATCGCAGGAGAATATCTATCGCAGGTGTACTGCTACTCTCTTTTATCACTGGACGATGTGGCAGGTAAGTTCCATAAGAATCTACTTGATTTTCGGGAACTTCTTCGATTATTCCTTCCTCTTGCCATCCCAGTAGAACACTTTCGTAAGCTTGGTACAGATTTGGAGTTATTTTTGCAGTAGTGATTTCTAGCCTTTTCTTGGCCAAACTCAGATTATCAGGTAATGTAGGACAACCTTCACTCCAAGGTAAATGTATTTCATAACGGCCGTCTTCATTGAAGCGTACAATTTCTTCGAAATGCTTCTTCGTAGGAAAATCTTGTTCTAACTTGGATTTTCTTTCGATGGGATCCCTTTATTCCAATTGCATCTAACTTAAATCAGCAATATCTGCATCTCTTACGAAAAGGTTAGTTACTGTCATTGCCAGGCTATCAGATCGCATATCACTTTGTGGAACTTTTCCCATCAATGTCCAGCCTAGATGTGTTTCAATGGCGAACAGCCCTGATGACCATTCCTCTTTTCGACCAGTTAAAAGTTTGCCCATAATGTCTGCTCCAATGAGAATTTCAATAGCACTGGCATTTCCAATATCAGTTAAAATGATGTTCTTATCTTTCAATTCCTTTCACCACGAACCTTTACTAATAGGTTGTATATTTTCACAGATAACATCCTGATCTAAAACTTCAAAATTGCATTTGTACTTGACTGTTAAGATTTTTTAAACTTGTTGTGTAGCATTTGTGTTAACAATTCTCGGTTGAAACTCCACCAAACAATAAACGAGTAACATTTTCTTCTCGCGTTGGCGAAAACATGTATTGTGGACTAAATCTTCCAAAACATAAGATTTCTGAGAACCACTATCGAAAAGCAAACGAACATTTTTTACTTTGCTCCCGGAAATCAGTTGAGCTTTAAGCGTTTGTAAAAACACTTTTGGATTCTGATTTCAAATTGGAAAGATTTGCATCCTTCTTTGCTTCGCCTTCCTCTTCTTTTGCAGGCAACTTATTAAGGGTCTCCAGTTTTTCGCACATTAAAGGAACATGCTTCTTGTCACAAAGTAAACACTTCAAAAACGCTCTGCAATTTTTCGATGAATGTCCAGGTACAAGGCAAGCAAAACAGCAATGTTTGGCTTTCAAAACATTTTGCTTATCAGTAATGCTCATTTTCTTAGCAGAAAAACATTCTGAGCTCTTATGTTTTTCCTCACAAAAGATACATTTATTTTTTATTTCTGAATTCGGCGCTGATGAAAACAAACTAGCAGCTGTTGGAGCGTTGGATTTAAAATCAGATTTATATTTCTTCTTTTTATTGAAACGGGAGTTTTCATTTTTAGACAGTCCAAAACCGGCCATAGCAAGACCTTCTTCTCCTTCGACTTCTAATTTTAGAAAAGATATCAGACCAACAAGGCGTTCCTTGGCTTCTTTTCCCGACGAAGTAGTGCTTCTGTTCCACGCTTTTAGGAAATCTTCCGGGAAACATGACTTGACCATAGGATACAAAATAGAGGAGCATTTATCTTTTGTTACTCCCAAAGACTCTAACGCACGCAGATATGATTCGAGCTTGTCGTATAAAGAAGTTGGCGAGAATTTATGTTTTGCTCTGAACAGAAATTATTAGTTTCAAAAGTTCCCGGACGTGCACTTCCACAAGAAGATCTCGGCCAAACCTGGCCTTAAGACTTTCTATCGTTTTTGAGTAGTTGGCGCTAGTTAGCGGGAAACTCTCTAGAACTTCTCTAGCTCTTGATCCGGGAATCGTAGCATGTATTAGATATTGAAACTTGTCTTCATTCGCCATATCTTCATCGTTATCGATGCGCTCAAATTGACTCCAAAAAGGGAGCCATTCTTTAATGTCGTCGCCAAATCGACGAAATTCCAATTTAAGCAAGGTAAATTTTCGTCTCGAATCGCCGTTTTCTCCGGTCGCAGACAGATTTTCTATTTGGCCTTGCTCTTGAACGCGAATTCTTGCCAATTCTAGTTCATGCTCCATCTTCGCTTTCTCAAAATTCAATTTAGATTCTTCAAGTCTTGCTTTTGTTTCTTCAAGTCTTGCTTCTTTTTCAGCATCAATTTTTAGTTTCTCTAAGTTAAGCCTAGCTTCTTCTTCAACTTCAGTCTTTCTTTTTCTTCGTGCAGTTTTCTATCAGAAATAGCATTTTCCAGCGTCGTCTTAACAAAATCTGGATCATTTTTTTACTCGTCGCTATTCAAAATTAAATTCTTTAGTTCAGCTACCTTTGCATTTGGCAGAACGTCTTCGCCGATTTCAATAGCAACGGCTTTCAGATCTTCCTTTTTTAAAAAGTTTTTTACTTCTTTAAACATCTTGAAAATTAACTTCCGCCCTGTCGCGGACGCCACAAATGTTAAATAAATTTCAAAATTATTCTTTAAGGATTTGCAGAACAAAGCATCTCCGAGCTTACTGCTCCTATATATAAAAATATACGAAGGCAATTTCCGTTGCAAAACTCTAAGACTTTATTTCGAAAACTGATTTTCTTACAAAAAAATGTTGCCACAGAACTTAATACCTAAAACAAAAATAAATAAATAAGCTACAATTAACACTCATCAACATCACAAATACATGACACTACAAAAAGATACTATGTTTTACACACTTTCAAAATAAATAACATTTTGTTTTGTATCATGAACCGTTTGGAAATAAATAAAAAAATATGTATGATGGCGTGAATTACGAAAAGATGCAATTAAAAAAAATCACAAAAAGGATAGTACCTTGTTACATACTTAAATGAAAATGATGCCATAATTTTTCCTGCATCTATTGGGGTAAATACGTAAAAATATTGTAACAGATTTTTTTACGTCCATAATTCGGGAAATGCAAGGTGGGGTGGCCCACTTGCCCCAATGGCCCACTTACCCCACCTAACTCTACAATTAATTCTGTAATTGTCCTTTACCAGCTCGCGTATTAAGGAAATCTACTACCATAATCATAGTCCAAAACCATATCCCTGTCCTTAAAAGTTGTAAAACACATAACAAGGGAGATAGCCATGGTCTTGCCTTGATAGTACATTTTTAAGAGTGACCAAAACAATTTTTCACTCAATAGAAATATAACTGTCAAAAAATTATCCTTTGTCAATATTTCTAAAGGATTTTTTTTTCGTGCACAATTTCCCGAGTGGATCTCAAGGTGGCGAGAAAAAGAATTCAATTGTATACCCACCGTCTCTCCTGTAGAAAGTGTGAGAAAGGGCACAATTGTATTATCCAAATAATTCTATATTTTTACGTTTCAGGCGGCAAACATTATGCATGCCGCATTTGTAAAAGGAAAAAGTGGTGTGTCATATATTAGTTTAAAAAATAATTTCTTTAAATATTGAAATCACAAATAAAAATTGTGGTATCTAAAATTAAATACAAAAATCAGGGAAGTGTAAATTTTTACAAATATTAAAAAATTAATATTTATATTTGTTAGGTGCCCAGCAGGTAGCTTTTCTTCAAGCCTTAACAAGACAAATTTCGTCTCGTAATTTAAAATCTTGATCTAGTGACGACGTCGAAATCTCATCTGGCACTCAACGGAACATCGAGCAACCCTCCCAATGCTGTTAGTTCTTTTAGTTCAACAAGTTTTAACGATCACGTCTTGCACGTCAACCTTCACTCTTAAAACGAACTAGCGATTTTAACTCAGTCTGAGTTAATTTTCACTCCTAGAGTCTAGAAAATGCACTTCCCCCAAAAGAGTGGATCCTTTGTGCGTTAAACCTCCGACAAGATCACTCCAAACGAGTGATCTTAACTTAATATTCACTCCTTTCCAGTGTCGAAAATGCACTTCTCCAACTGAAATAGATTCAACTCTTTTGTTTTAAGAGTGTTGTTATTACGGCGCTTTATACTATGGCCAACAAATATCCATCCATTGGAAGAATGTTCAGATCTCGGACTCTTCATTGTTTTTTGTAAGCATTATATTGTTACAATAAAAATAAGTGTTTCTGTTGTCAAGGGTTAGGCATTTTTGCTTAGTATATAACAACATATCTAAGTTGACCAGATATACAGGGTGAGGCAAACAAGAGTGGCCCGGTCTAGAGATAGGAATACATTGAAATGCTTGGCGAGAAAAACTCTTGAAGCCGCCCGAAACCGGTGTTTGCATTGGTTGGATCAGATTAGCTTCACATTAGAGCTACTCATAGACTAGTGGTGAGTTAAGATCTTAGTTCGTATTGTATGAAGAAGTCTCATAATGCAAATTTTGTGTCTTGCAATCAATTTAGAATGTTTTGTATTACCAAAAACAAAAAGGTCTTCTTCTCTAGGATGAATAACGACCGAAACAATCAAATGATCACTAGTGGGAACTTTTCTTGATCAGCTCTACAAACCTTGTTTATATTTCATTTCAACTAGCCTCTAAAACCGTAGCGTTACAATCACGAAATCAATTAGCATTTCTTCCTCGGCAAGCGTAAAACAACTCTCGCCTTTTGTCATTTCCCCAAATTTTGAATTTTTGGCAAGCACACCACGCAACAGCAAAAAATGTTGTCATAAGGATTTCCCCAACGCACTCAACAGCAACTCAATCAGGCGGTCGTGTTGAGTTGTCCGGCAACGCTCCCGAGGAAACCACTCGAGCTTAATCAATGTCAGTAGTTTGTATGACGTCACTCTCCGCATTTGTCCGACCGCTTAAATCTGTTGACGGAATCCGAGGCTTAAGGGGTGTGCAGGAATGGAGATGGACCTGATGTAGTTATAAAGCAAATTGCTCGGTGGGAGATTTATCTTTATACCACCGTATCTCCACTACAAAGTGTGTGAGAGCTTACGGCCTCTAATGACTTTGTTGAATGTTTTTATATATACAGCGGCAATGCGTACCACTTTTTTTTAAATTCCTCCCAACTACTATTACAATACACCTAACCAAGATTATTTTTAAATATTAAAATCTCTAACAAAAAAAAGTGGTATCTAAAATTAAACACATACAAATCAGGTAAATCTAAATTTTAATACATATTTTTTTTTATAATTATTACTAAATATTCATTGAGTTCCCAGCAGATTTACAAGCCTTAACACGGCTAATCTCATCTCGTAATTTGAAACCTTCATCCAGTGACGGCATCGAAATCTTAAGAGGGTTCACTAGACGCCCCCTACCGGTCGCATCTCAATAGTAACTCTATGGTAAAATCGACATGGTTTTTTGATGATATCACAAGTAATTATTGGAATATTTTCACGCGGTTTGTGCCGTTAGACAGATTTTGACTTGAAGATGCATTACCCTTTCGTTATTTTTGTTGAAACTTTTGTGAAAAAAAATTACATGAAAGTTAAACTTTATCTTCATTTTGTTAAAATTGAGAACAAAATATTAAAAAAGTGAATACGCAGTTACTGAGATTGAACATTTCTGTCTTAAACTTGACTTTGAAAATTGAAATTGGATAATTTAAACTTGAGATATTAACTGATATGTGAAGACAAGTGTCTAAAAATGTGTGCAAACCCCGCCTCCTACAAGTCACGCCCACGTCCATTAGGTCATTAGGGGACAAGTAGCGTTATCATGGACACGGGTGATTTCCCTCTTCTCTTTCTTCCTACCGATAGCGTCTCAGGTTGACATGTGTTCTCAGGAGGGGGGGGGATCCTAAACCACTTTCGAAGGGGGATTTCTACGAAAAACCGCAGTCGCTGCTAACCTGTTTATTGCGGGTCCACGTTTATTTTCCATTTCTTCACAGCTTTGAGAAGAGAACCCCTATCTTTACTGAATCTAGGTCATACGTCTGAACTCGCGGAGTAATAATATGGATGATTGGTTACCCTAAGATTTTATTAAAAAGTTATCAAATGCCAATTTTCTATGGGCATTGCCTTTATTTTGAACAAGTTGCATTAGAAATTATCATAATTACTTTTCCATTCAGTTATATTTTTTTGGTCATGGAAATAAATGGTTTATGTTTGGAAGCGATGATTTAAAATAAAAATTGCAATTTTATATCTAGTTGAAATAAAGAGGTTTTACTATAATATATTAAACGTTGGTAAGACAAATGACTGTTTCAAAATCAATATTTTACTTCACTCACCACAGACAATATTTTAGTTACATTTTAAAATTTGAATGGAAAATACGGATAATATACATATTTTTTTAACAATTCTAAAGAAATGTTTCAATGTTTAAAGAAAGACAATTTGAAGTGAAATGTGTCATAAGTAAATTCTGGCTCAACTGTGTGTTACATGATTGTGAGATATTGCTGTTATAAGAAAAAAAATAATGAAAAAAAGTGTTACAAAATAAATTTTAAAAAATTATACAACAAAACAAAAAGCTGTGTCGGAGCGTGAGAATTAAATAATTTCCTTTTTACAAACATTAAAAACAATGATTTTTTTTGTAAATAAAATGTATAGAAAGTGGCTTTGAAAGTCTGGATTAAAAAAATGTACGTTTGTACTTTGTACAAATCTAAAAAAGGAAAAATCGAAGCTGGTAGTGGGACTCAATAACTTCACAAAAAAGCATTAGTATAAAGGGTTCACAAAATGGGAATACAATACAAAGGGGAAAAGCCGAATTTTATTCATCACCTTTGAAGTCTGCCTTTCGGAGGAGAACCACAGACCAAGATTTTTAGTCGACTAAGTAAAAAAAGAAAGCATCTGTTAGAGTATTAGTTGGACAATAGTATTATCGGTGATCTTTGCAGCAAACAGCATCAAGGCAAAGAGCTCACACAGTAGGAATATAAAGAAAATGCCAACTTTTATTTATCACTAGTCACACTTTCGTTTTAGGAAGGAAAAGAAACAAAAATGTGATGAGATGAGAACCAAGAGCTGCTTTCTTGTCCTATATATTAAAGGTTTAAATGAACGTATTTCCTCTATTGTATTTGCACCGTCTTACAAAAGGTTTAAAGTTACATATATGCGTATTTCATATAAATCGATAAATAATGTGATGTTTAAAAGATCCTGAGAAGCCAAATCATTATTTAAAAAAAATAAAGATTCTTGTGACTATTCCGAATAATATATGAAAGACCAGATCATATATAAATGACATCATATTTGATAATTTGCTTTTTGTATCTAACTTACTCCTGACAAAATGCTAGTGTACAGCTCTTATTCGCTGTATATTTAGTTTTTACGATGTACGAATATGATCTGCCTTGTAATGATTTTTCAATCTTTATTTTCACAAACCTATAAGGAAGTACAGGGTGGTTATTAAATAACACTCCCTATTCGGAGTGGTCTGTAGCTTGAATGAATAATCCAAATGCATCAAAAATTGAGACACTTGCTATTCAAGAAGGGGGAAAAAGAATGGAATCATAAAAATCCTAAAGAATAATCATAAAAAACAAACTCGTCCTTTGACCAGAATCTAAATTACGAGGCGTCGTCAATTATGGCCAATTACTGCCAACACAGCTAATTACGCCTCGTAATTTAGAACCCTGGTCAAGAGACGAGTTTCTTTATTATGAAAAAGAATGAAGTTATAACACAGAAACTCGTCTCCTGACCAAGATTATAATTACGAGGAGTAGCCAATTATGGCTAATTACGGCCAACACATCCAATTACGCCTCGTAATTTAGAACCGTGGTCAAGAGACGAGTTTGTTTTTTATGATTCCATTCTTTTTCCCCCTTCTTGATTGGTAAGTGTCTCAAAGTTTTCTGCAAAGTTTTTTAGTTCGAACTTCAAAAAAAAAAAATAAATAAATAAAAAATAGCAAACGATAAAGATTAATTATCAAATCTGCAGAAGAAGATTAAAGAAAACTATTAATTTGTGCTTATAAAAGTTTGAATTAGAACTAGCCAAAAGCCCTGTTTGGCGAATTTCTTTTTGAGGTGTTTCCTGTTGAGCGTAAAATGTTGTGTGGAAGCGGTATAAGTGACAGATTCTGTATAACAAACCAACTTGTTTTGTTGTGTAATTGTACCCTACTATAATGTGCTTGGAGATTTTTATTTGCATGCATTATGTGTAAATAAAAAAACAACTTGATATTCAAAAAAGGTTTTGAAAAAAAAAATCATGATTCAAAAACAAAGATCCTAATAAATCATTATAAGAAAAAATATATCGATCACGCATAAATTATTATATTTATTAGTTTTTCATTTATTCTTTCACATGTTCCTGATAAAGCATGTAACAAATATCTAGATTTCTTTTGTAAAAAATTTCATTTTTTTCATGTTATATATCTTGCAATTTGATTCGTTTTCTTTTATAAAAAGATAATTAGCTAATAATGTAAATAGATTTTGAGTGATGCAAGGATTTTTGTTTTGCTGCTGTTTTCTTCCCTTCTGCAAAAAGGACTTGTAAGTAATATTTATTATTAGCTGTGAAATAAATATTATTACTATTGTTTACAAAACCCATTTTATTTTAAAATAGTGTACTGTTCAGATGTTCAACTGCGCTTCCTTAGCTGAAAATATTAATGAGAAAATTTGCTCTTTGCAAACTTAATTTATTTCTCAATTTTGCTTCTATATGTTTTCTCATTTACTGTAATTGTTCGCTGATGATAATCTGCTGATGACGAGACTAATCAATCTAGCAATTTGAACAATTATCAATATCGTTCACACATATCTACAGCCTTTCAAGTAGTTTTCTGAACACCCCCCCCCCCTCAGTCAAAATATCATTTTTATTTTGTTTTGCTCTTTCTTCAAATTACACTAAAAAACTGCTTTTCAGATGAAAACAACTAAAACAAATTACCGAAAAAAACAACTATATTTCTGCGAAATTTTTTTCTTAGAAACCAAATTCTCACGTGTAATAGATTATATTTTAATAACAAAATCCCACCTAGGCACCCACTATGAAAAACGACTCTAAAGTTACCCTGACTCTTCTTTAGGCCAAGAACTGAAGAACTGGTTTTGTTATCTCGTAAGTTCGGTTGCTTGAAAGTAAGATAGGTGAAATGGCCAGGATCATTGAGTATTGAGGACCAGATGTTCCCCCCGGCAGGTCACCCCTCACTTTCTTAGAATCGGAGGGGTTGAAATCCCCCTTGTCTACAGGCATGTTTGATTGACGGAGTCAATCATTAAGTTCAGTTATGTGGTTGGTTGGATTCGGGAAAGGTTGGGTCTTAGTGAGGTCAGTAGCTCCACCCACTGAAAGCGTGTTTCTGCTGGACTTGTGGTCATATCTTAGTTTCGAGATCACTATATAGCCATCTTAACTGGCACTCAACGGAACATCGAGCAACATTTACGCTAATGCTGTTTAATCTTTTAGCTCAATAGGTTCAAGCGCAACGTCTTTTCCTGAGCACTACAGTAAAACCGACATAAGTTTGCAGTATACAAAAATGTTCTACGAGAAAAAGGGTAAATAGTTCTCATTTTCGAGTGCGAGAATCGAATAAAAAAAGGTGTTTCACAATAAGCCATTTTAATTGTTATTTCAAGACATAAATTGATTTTTGTATTAGTTTAGCTTCAGTAAGAGTGTATTTTAATTATTTTTCCCTTCGATATTGACGTAACAGGGAGCACGAATATCGGGGCCAAAGGAGCAGCCAATCAGAGCAGGCAAAATTTCGGCGCCAGCTGCGTTGTTTACGCAGTTTCCTCCGCGCAGTACATTTCTCTGCTGCAAACTTAAGGTCGGTTTTAGTATAGGGAACCTTGTAATCGCGGATCTTTAAATAGTGGAAAACAAATATCTATAGGGAGAACCAATCTTAAGAAAGAAGTTTCCGATTTCGGACTATTCGTTGTTTTTCTTAAGCGATGTTTTCATGTCGAAAATAAAAATTATATAATAAATACCAGTAGTTTGGTCCCGCCTTACTGAGAACCCGTTAACTTCCCATTGCTTCCTTTTAGAGGCATGCTTACTTGTGAAAATACACTCAAAATCAAAACAAAATTAAATTCGTGTTGGCGCATGCGTACTTAAAAAAGCAAACACTAATAGAGGACGAAGCAGCCTTAGGGCGAGCGCATATCTCAACCAAACTCAATCAATCAAACTAATAGAGGAGGGCGTCAAGTCCTCGTTTCGGCCAGGACCATGAATTTTCAAGCCCTGTTATGGTCCCGCAATCCCACGTGGATGACGTTTTTTTGAAACTAATTATATTAATTAAAAATCACAATCAAATATGAAAAAACTAAGCCTCAGGTGCACACGTAGGTATTAAAAGGAATCTATATTAAAATTTCGAATTTTTTTATAGCAGTCTAAGTAGGTCTTTTGCGATCCACAGACATACACACAGACAGACATATTCTTTCTTTTATTATAATAGATTAAAAATAAATACTATATAATAAATTTATAAATTGTAATACTGGTAATTAAAATTTATATAAAAAATTACACCTTCCGTAAACAGCATCAAAATGTAATGTTGCCTGTTACTCTTCGAGAATCATTTCACTTCAGCATGATCACACTGTGCTTTTCATCACAACGGACTTCAATTCAACTTCAGCAAAAACAAGAAGTTCTCAAAGAACTGATATAGCCTACTTTCCGGCTAAATACTTACTGAAATTCTTATCGGGAAACAACTACGTTCGTAACAGTAAGCGTCATTTATAACCGTTTCGACTTAAAGTTTATGCACATTTGAATAAATTTCACTAAACACAGCATCCAGCTATAATTTAAACTTCTTAAAGCCAAAATCAACTATTTTCATTAATTTTCTATCGCAAATAAAACTAATATTACTTATCGTCAACTTGATTTATTTGTAGTTCTACAAATAATCAAATATTTATTTATAACAAAAAAATTAAACTACTCCAAAATGCTATTAAAGTAAGAAACGTAAATTAAAACTAATCAGGATTTTTCGCTTAAAATATGCTTTGCCACTTACTTATACCAAAACCAACCTTAAGTTTGCAGCAGAGAAATGTACTACGCGGAGGAATTTGCGTAAACAACGCGGTTGGAGCCGAAGCTTCGCCTGCTCCGATTGGTTGATAATTTGAACCTGATATTCGTGCGCCCTGTTACGTCAAAATCGATGGAAAAAAATAATTAAAATAACACTCTAACTGAAGCTAAACTAATAAAAATAATAAATTTATGTCTTTAAATAACAAATAAGTTTGTTTATTGAATGTTAAATACCTTTTAGTATTCGATTCTCGCCCTCAAAATTGAGAACTATTTTCCATCTTCCTCGTAGAACATTTGTATTCTGCAAACTTAAGGTCGGGAGAGGTATAGTAAACAAATAATAAACAATCAAATAATCACATTCTCGACGTCATTCAAAACTGATTTATAACCAAAATAAATTTTGCTTTAAAAATATTATTTTCAAATGAATAAAGTTTCTCATACCATTGTTGAGTTGGCAACAGCGTGTTAAATAACTAGAAATTGAATTTCATTGCTAATACCATGGGAAATTCGTCGACCAACAGTACACTGAAAAAAAAAATTCTTGCAAAAAAACCATAATTGTTTGGTAATGGTATTTCTAGTAATAAAACCAGAACACCAGGTACTTAAACCATTCAATTAGTAACCTTACTATTCGTTTTGGTAACCCATTACTAGAATTTCTGGTATCTAAAATTATAGCTCTGTTACCCGTACGTTTGGCAAGATTACAAGTATGAAAGGTAAGTTTACCATACGCTTTGTTTTTATACCAGAAGCATGGTTGAAATACCAAATTAATTTCCAGAAAGCATCGGTCTTTTACCATATGCTTGGTGATCGAACCATGTTGAGCGCAAAGATACCTACCAAATACCACGGTATTAGCTGAAATTTTGACTACCAATACGTATGGTAAATCTCACTCATCAAACACGGTGCTGTGTTGCAGTTGTTTGTGACAACTCGAACGAAGTCATATAAGCAAACTAAACTGATTATACTAGTACGATCAGGAGTTCTGTGGTCAGAATCTCTATCTCCGGATCGGAAGGTTATGCGATCGAGTCCTCGTCACTGAAGACCGGCCGAGTATATGCGGAGTACGTGCTTGTTAAATCTGTTGGGTCCGAAAGTCCTGTGGGCCGTCATTGCGCAATTACCCACGGGTACAGGTCCATGGAGACTATTTTCCTCTAATTCAGGGACTACCTCATAAAACTACATTATTTAATAATATTGAAATCTTATTTGGTAGTGATACCTTTGTATACAGACCAAATTACCTACCAAACAATGTGGTTTACATAATCTTATTTGGTAATATTAACTTTGTGCACGGCAAGAATACTATTGTATACAGTAATAAAACCACTATATACGGTAATGAAACCACTATATACAGTAATAAAGCCACTATATATGGTAATAAAACCACTACATAAAGTAATAAAACCAAATGTGCTACCAAACATCATGGTAATGAAACCATACTTTTCTAGTAATTTTACCATAAAGTCATTACCAAACAGATACCGGTAGAGAAACCACATTTTTTGGTGTTCCATATGAGCCAGAAAATACGGTTAGATATACCGTATTCTGGTAGTTGGAATATAATTTTTTTTTCAGTGTAGTTTTAATTCAATTTAAAAGCCAAATTAATGTTATTTTTTAGCTCAAAAATGTGTTAGTTTGAACCCTAAACAAAAAATTTGACATTCGGGACATACGAAGGTAAGGAATTTTCAGCATTGTTTTGTGTTCTAATTTTTTTTTTTAATTTTTTGAGTTTCTTTGTTTCAAATTTCCATTTTGCAATCATATTATAAGGACCAGTCTTTTAGTATAATAAGAAAAAATGGAAAATAAATATTAATTTTTTTAAAACGCTATGTCTAAAGGACATAAAATTAAAAATTACGGTAGAATTGCCCATGTATGCTCATTGTATTTTTTCTTATAATTATGGAAATTAATTTTAATCCTGGATAACTCTTTTGTTGAGAGTATTGGTTAAAATGGTCTTCTCAGCCGCAGAATTGAAAAAAAAATGAATGCGGGCGTTGCATTCGTAATGAATTCATCTTGTTCATTGTTTGAAGTGCAGGGTTTTGTGATATAAAATTCTGAATATTGAAAATATCCAATCAATTTTTGACGTTTCTTGAGTTCTTAGATGACAATCGGATGCTTGAAACTGAACGTTCTTAGCGGCAAGTTTAAACCTAAATTGTACTGAAATTTTACTTTCCACAGCTTGTTTTAGAGTGCATTGAAGAATCGCCATATTTCAGAGTGATAAAATTATTTACTGTACGTGTTGGACAAAAAATGCAACCTTTTTTTAAGTGGACCTGATAAAACTTTCTGAAAAAAGTCTTTCTTTTTTCACTTATAAATTCACAAAAATAATAGATCCACTGATATATGTATGTATTTGCATTTCAACTATTATTACACATTAATTTTAGGCCATGATAATAGTTTTATCTTAGTTTTAAAAATTTTTTTAATTAAACAGAAATAAAACAATACAAAAATTATATTTTGTCATGAATCCCAAAAGAATTTTTAGTACTGTTTTATTCCACACATCTCTCAAAGCCGACCTTCAACGTGTCGGGAGAAAAGAGTTAGTGGAATACTCACCGTGATTCCTATACAAAAGCGTGCGAGAGGGCACGATTGCATTACTCTTAAAAACTCTATTTTCATGTATGTAACGGCTATGTATGCCGCTTTTATGTAATAGGAGATAACAGCATAGTTCTTCCAAGCGAAAATGATATATTTTTAAATATTAAAATCTTAAACAAAAATAGTGGCAGCTACAATTAAATATGCATGAATTTAGGATATGCAAATTTTTATACATAACAAAAAAAAATTGAAATCAGTTAACTCAAGCCTTAATAAAACCAATATCACCTCAAAATTTGAAACCATCGTCAAGTGACGATATCGACGTGTGAGCTGGCACTCAACGAAACTTCAAACGACTGTGCTGCTTAGGAAGAATCTAAATTTAAATTGAAACAAGCCCGCAAAACAGTTTTTATGTGATAAGTACAAGTAACCTACAGGTCCCAATCCTAATATATTTTTTTTTATTTTCAAAAAATAATTTTACACAAAATAGTGGAAGAATTAAAAAAAAAAGGGGATTATAGAAACCTGTAAGTTATCTACATTTATAATGGGGAAAAAGACGTTTGTAAAAATATACAGTCGGAGAAATAGAAAATATGTTTTTTTCCATTGGATTAACACTGAGCCACTTTGGTTTGGAGACCCGCAGTCAAGTGGGTACATTCCCGCTTATGATACATAAAAAAATAACGAAATGTATGGTTTAGATACGGAAGCTTTTTCTCAAACTGCCGAATCAATAATGGCTGAAGTTATTATCGACAAACCCTAAGTGCGACAGCAAACCAGGGCTTATTGGAAATAATTTAGTTTTAATGACTTTATGACTTTCTTGGTGGGGGGCAAGATCGCCAAGCACTGCGACTTTAAGTCTATTGTACTAAGCCCCAGAAATGACACAAGCATAAGAGACACACAAAGGAAGAGACGACACAAACACATAGACAAATAACAACTTTTATTGACGGTCACAAACATCCATGCCTGACCGGGATTCGAACCCGACCCCAGCAGCTCCAAAGGCCAGAATCCTAACGAGTGTGCCACCGGGGCGGCAATAATTTAGTTAGGTTAGGTTTGAATTATCGTCGCACTAGACTCTAGAGCTACAGGAGGGCTTCTTGACGACGGGCGTCATATTTTAGAACCACAGTCAAGCGACGAGCAGACACCTGAATTGGCAACCAACGCAACCGCTAAGGGCGACATCGTAAGCAGCGTTAGGACTTTGAAGGATATTTAACGTGCACTCTCCTACACGGGGGAAATAATTTAGTAAAAGATATAAATACTTATGTCCGACATGTAAATATATAAATAAAACGTTATTATATCGTATTTGAATTAGGAAAATGTATAGAAAAGGAAAATATGGTGGGAGATTATTTTTATCAAGAAAAAAAATCCTGTAAAATGTCCCGAATATTTTAAAAAAGCTATATTTTTCATCTACTACATTTAATGTTTGGCGATTTAATTCCTGGGCCCATTTACCTATATTAACTTTGCAACAAAATGAATATGTTTTTATTGAATTATGTTTGAATGAGAACAAAGCTAGCTTAGGAACTACAGGGGTTTCGCATCAGTCTAAACCTGACAGGTCGACCAAAAGGTCGACACCTGAGCAGGGACATAATTGGACTTCGAATGCCATATCGTACGCTAACGCCCTGGGAACTTTGGACTCCACATATTTAACAAGCATGTCTGTCCCAGTGTACTTATAGGGTACCCCGTAATTAAGTTCATTTTATCCGAGTGTACACTTTTAAAACAAAAGAGTGAAATACACTCCAGTAGGAGAAGTGCATTTTCGACACTGGAAAGGAGTGAATATTAACTCAGACTGAGTTAAAATCACTCATTTGGAGTGATCTTGTCGGAGGTTTAACACAAAGGATTCCAAAAGGGGAAGTGCATTTTCCAGGCTGGAGGAGTGAAAAGAAATCAGACTGAGTTAAAATCGCTCGTTCGTTTTAAGAGTGTATATGAAATACTGTACTACACTCTTAAAACGAACGAGTGATTTTAACTCAGTCTGATTAATTTTCACTCCTCCTGTCTGGAAAATGCACTTCTCCTTTTGGAGTGGGTCCTTTGTGTGTTAAGCCTCCGACAAGATCACTCCAAACGAGTGATTTTAACTCAGTCTGAGTTAATATTCATTCCTTTCCAGTGTCGAAAATGCACTTCTCCAACTGGAATGGATTTCACTCTTTTGTTTTAAGAGTGTGTGACGTACAATTATCACTCGGAAATAATCAGTCTTTTGGTATACTTTCTTGTTGGTGAGAGTTGTTGAGTCCTTTCAACAACGGTCCGGGTCATTAGTCTAGTTTCTGCAGTTTACCAGTACACGGCAGTTGGGACCTTGAGCTATTTTTACCAAACCTTTGCATTAATTTTAAAGTCACGAATATTTCTGAAGGTAATGGCAACATAATAAATTAAACATTTTCAATTTCAATTATTTTCTTAAAAGTTTTAATTAATTTCTTCTGCCGAATGGCATCACGAAAGGGAGAAAATGATCAGATTTGAGCGAAAGTGGTGATATTTTCAAGAATGCATTG
This sequence comes from Hylyphantes graminicola, assembly GCA_023701765.1. Taxonomy (NCBI): domain Eukaryota; kingdom Metazoa; phylum Arthropoda; class Arachnida; order Araneae; family Linyphiidae; genus Hylyphantes; species Hylyphantes graminicola. The sequence continues at coordinate 32,798,470 of CM043112.1, forward strand.
AATGAGAAACATAAAACGTTCGAAAATGATAGAAGGAATTGTCTGATTGGAAAAATTCTTGGGGATCCCTGTAACAAAGTCGATTTTACAAATTTTTATTTTTTCCAACAAATATCCGTTAAGGTAACAGGGAACATAATATTCATCAAAAAATCGATTTAGAGATTTTGAAATTTTCTAATAGCCCCGTTTCTTCTCTTTAAAATGATATATAACACTTTACAATCAGTGCATTAGGATCAATATATTTTTGTGATATCGCGGAAGTCACTTTATGTTTAACACTTTCCTTACTGAAACGCCCGAACAACTAAAGATTCGATAATGTTATTCCTATCAAATATTACGAGGAAGCAAAGAATCTTCGTAGCGAAAAAGTTAAGGTAAGAAAGGTTTAACTTTGAAAGTCAATTTTCTCAAAACAAAGATTTTAAGCACGTAGGTACAGCTGTGGAAATAAAAAAGTACCCACTAGTGGTTATTTTGGCCGTTAGTCATCCTATAGAATCGGACCATTTTGACATTTCGAACAATTAACATTCTGAGTTAATTGCATGAAGCAAAATTTGCATAAGGGGTCATCTTCATATTAAAAATGTTACTAACTTCAAAATTTCCAATAGTAACACCCTTTTTTGAGTCCATATTTCAAATCTATGACCTATGTTAATACGAAATGCCAAATTTTGTTAGTTTTTAAGCATTATTAGGGGAGTTAGAGACTTGAAAAGTTTAGGTCTCATAATGTTAAATGAGTTGCACATAAAAAACTATCCCAATCTATAAATAATTAAGATAATGAAACGAATTTTTTACTGAAAAGAAATTATAATAACCCAAACAAAATGCATTCAATATTGGGGTATTTAAAACAATTTTTCTATTTTAAAATAATAATTATACTAATTTTTTAAAAAGAATATGATTAGAAACCCCTTTATATTTTTAAAGAAATAAATTTAAGACAGGAAGTTTAAGCGAAATCCCAATTTTTTAAAAATTTTATTCGTAATTTGCTGAGTAAAGCACAAAATTCTTTTTAATTACCCTTTACGGGACTGTGTATAAGATTACGTGTGATTGATAAATAAAGACGACCTTCCATGCATGCTTGCTTGTCATTTTAGAAATGGTCCCCCAAGGGTCCACAAGTGATTCGATTAAATAACTCGTCAAACATTAATCCAAATGTAACAAAAACTTAGATTTAAGGGTTTTCAAGAGTGATTAACATTTCTAAGTTATTAAAATTGGGTGTTGCCATTGGAAATTTCAAAGTTCGTAATATTTTTAATATGAAGACGGCCCCTTATGCAAATTTTGTATCGTGCAATTAAATCAAAATGTTAATTGTACACAATCTCAAAAAGGTCCGATTCTATAGGGTGACTAACGGATGAAATAACCTCAAGTGGGTACTTTTTTATTTCCACAGCTGTACAGCTGTGGAAATAAAAAGGTACAGCTGTGGAAATAAAAAAGTGCCCACTTGAGGTTATTTCATTCGTTAGTCACCCTATAGAATCGGACCTTTTTGAGATTGTGAACAATTAACATTCTGAGTTAATTGCATGACACAAAATTTGCATAAGGGGCCATCTTCATATTAAAAAAGTTACTAACTTTTAAATTTCCAATAGCAACACCCCTTTTTGAATCCATATTTCAAATCTCTGAAAAATGTTAATACGAAATGCCAAATTTTGTTAGTTTTTAAGCATTGTTAGAGGAGTAAGAGACGTGCAAAGTTTAGGTCCCATAATGTTAAATGAGTTGCACATAAAAAACTACCCCGATCTATAAATAATTAAGATAATGAAACGAATTTTTTACTGAAAAGAAATTATAATAACCCAAACAAAATGCATTCAATATTGGGGTATTTAAAACAATTTTTATATTTTTAAATAATTATTATATTATTTTTTTTAAAAAAATATGAATAGAAAGCCCTTAATATTTTTAAAGAAATAAATTTAAGACAAGAAGTTGCGAAATCCCAATTTTTAAAATTTTTTATTCATAATTTGCTGAGTAAATCACAAAATACCTTTTAATTACCCTTTAGGGGACTGTGTATAAGATTACGTGTGTAATTGATAAATAAAGACGGCTTTGCATGCATTCTTGCTTGTCATTTTAGAGATGGTCCCCAAAATTTCACGAGTGATTCGATTGAATAACTCGTCAAATGTTCATCCAAATGTAACAAAAACTTAGATTTAAGGGTTTTCAAGAGTGCTTAACATTTCTAAGTTATTAAAATTGGGTGTTGCCATTGGAAATTTTAAAGATCGTAATATTTTTAATATGAACACGGCCCCTTATGCAAATTTTGTATCGTGCAATTAACTCAGAATGTTAATTGTACACAATCTCAAAAAGGTCCGATTCTATAGGGTGACTTACGGATGAAATAACCTCAAGTGGGTACTTTTTTATTTCCACAGCTGTACCCACTTGCGGTTATTTCATCCGTTAGTCACCCTATAGAATCGGACCTTTTTGAGATTGTGAACAATTAACATTCTGAGTTAACTGCACGACACAAAATTTGCATAAGGGACCGTCTTCATATTAAAAATGTTATGAACTTTGAAATTTCCAATAGCAACACCCAATTTTAATAACTTAGAAATGTTAAGCTCTCTTGAAAGCCCTTAAATCTAAGTTTTTGTTACATTTGAATGAATATTTGACGAGTTATTCAATCGAATCCCTTGCGGACATTTTGGGGACCATCTCTAAAATGACAAGCAAGCATGCATGCAAGGCCGTTTTTATTTATCAATTACACACGTAATCTTATACACAGTCCCCTAATGGGTAATTAAAAAGTATTTTATGATTTACTCAGCAAATTATGAATAAAAAATTTTAAAAATTGGGATTTCGCTTAAACTTCTTGTCTTAAATTTATTTCTTTAAAAATATTAAGGGGTTTCCATTCATATTTTTTTAAAAATCAATAGAATAATTATTTAAAAATATAAAAATTGGTTCCAATACCCCAATATTGAATGCATTTTGTTTGGGTTATTATAATTTCTTTTCAGTAAAAAATTCGTTTTATTATCTTAATTATTTATAGATCGGGATAGTTTTTTATGTGCAACTCATTTAACATTATGGGACCAAAACTTTGCACGTCTCTAATTCCTCTAATAATGCTTAAAAACTAACAAAATTTGGCATTTCGTATTAAAATATGTCATAGATTAGAAATATATACTCAAAATGGGGTGTAGCTATTGGAAATTTTAAAGTTAGTAATATTTTTAATATGAAGATGACCCCTTATGCAAATTTTGTGCCATGCAATTAACTCAGAATGTTAATTGTTCACAATGTCAAAAAGACCCGATTCTAAAAGATGACTAACGGCCAAAATAATCACTAGTGGTTACTTTTTTTTTTTTCCGCAGCTGTACACTTTTCTCCTATCCCATTTTAATTTGATGCTTGAAATTTTGCATGATGTTTTTTGTATGTCTGTTTAGCACAGTGAACCAAAAATATTGCAAAAATATATAATTAAAAAATATATAGTTTTTTTTTTTTTTGTAACTGGAAAAATGTATAAATCGGGCACCAATTTTGCTAAAGGTAACAAAATTTTAAAATTTATGGTATTCTTAAAACTTGAGGTTCATTACCCTTACTGAATATATTTTAAACTCCTCCTTAAATTTACTCATAATACTCATAAATTTTAAAATTTGTTTTATAATAAATAAATCTTGTAGAATTACATATAAAAAATTATACTTATACATTGAGTAGTTCAAAAATGACATGAAAGATCAAACTATGTTTTGTAGTACCTTCTTTGCACATTTTTAAGACTCTTATGACCCCTTAACAAGAGATATTTTGTGTTTGAAAGGCCGATGTTGTGAGGACTGGGCTACGGAGCGCTCTTGCGTAGTTCCCGTTTAACTAGGATAGTTCGATGGAAAGTAGTTTTAATAAAATATCTAATTTTCTTTTTGCGTTTCGAACGCATTAACGCCTTTTCGTCCCCATTAATTGCTCTTTGATTTAAACTGAGAAATTTAAATATCTCTGCCCCAAAAAAGTTATATAACTTTAGGTCGGAGCAGGTCCACTGGAGCAATGGTTAGTGTGCTAGCCTTTGGAGCTGCTGGGCTCTGGTTCGAACGCCGTTTAAGGCATGGATGTTTTTTTGTGTTTGTCAATAAATGCTGTTATTTGTCTATGTGTTTGTGGTGTCCTTCTTTGTGTGTCTCTTGTGACTGTCTCTTCTGGCGAGCGGGGTAATGGGCTATATAGCCTACGCCCTTCCCTTCTAGAGGGCGCAATCACTGTCATTTGTCAGTGTCATAAGTCGGATTTTTTGGGTTATTTTTTAATTCATATTTTTTTTTTTTAAATTACTGTAAGAGTATTTTTTATACCGCGAAATACACTCAGTTTAAATTAAAGAGCTAAATGCAAGGAACAAACAATAAAATAATTCATAATGATACCTTATAGTTCATGAGAAAAATTTTCCTAAAGTAAGCCCGTATGTAAATTAACATATCAGAATAAGCAAGGTGTTCACTTTTAATGCAAGCAGAAATTCCAACTTTTTTATAACGACTCTGCCGAAAAATGAAAAAAAAAAAAAACTTCAAACCTGGTACTACGTGTTCCATGTACAAGGTGGTTATAAAATAACGCTCCCTATTCGGAGTGGTCTGTAGCTTGAATGAGTAATCCAAATGCAATAAAACTTCGAGGCACTTACTAATCAAGAAGGGGGGGGGGGGAAAGAATGGAATCATAAAAAACAAACTAGTCACCTGACCAGGGTTCTAAATTACGAGGCGTAATTGGATGTGTTGTTCGTAATTAGCCGTAATTGGCTACACCTCGTAATTATAACCTTGGTCAAGAGACGAGTTTCTGTGTTATAATTTCATTCTTTTTCGTAAAAAAGAAACTCGTCTCTTGACCAGGGTTCTAAATTACGAGGCGTAATTAGCTGTGTTGGTAGTAATTGGCCATAATTGACGACGTTTCGTAATTTAGATTCTGGTCAAAAGACGAGTTTTTTTTTATGATGATTCTTTTTTATGATTATTTTTTAGGATTTTGTCTTTTTTTATGATACCATTCGTTCCCCCCCCCCTTCTTGATTAGTAAGTGTCTCAAAGTTTTTTGCATTTGGATTATTCATTCAAGCTACAGACCACTCCGAATAGAGAGCGTTATTTCATAACCACCCTGTACTTGACGGACGTCAAAATAAGGGTTTCGAGAAATTTGCGCATTCGCAAGTGATAGATGTAATGAAAAGTTTAGGCAATAAATTTATTGAAACTGGCTCTTAGGGTATACAATTACCTTTCATTTTGTGTATTTTTATTGAGTGGTATTTGAAAGTCTTGTAGTGTTTCATTCCTTGTGTGTTTGTTGGGATGCGTTTCTCTTTGGAATTAATAAGAGAAGAAAATATATACAGATAAGACAAGAAACGGGTATAGTCCGACCACGATAACTTGGCAACAAAAATATTTTGATTGTGGACCAGTCCACTTCGAAAAAAGGTAAGGAAGGTTTTGGTTTTGGGCAAGAGTTACTATGTTTGGCGATTCATTGCTTTTGGGCGCAATTTCTTTAAGGTTTAGAAACAGACCATCAATCGAAGGGTAGATCGAACTTGCATCGGGATTACTCTTATATTTCCCAATAATATTTAAGTTATAACGTCCCTCGGTGTAATTCCTATTCACAGTCATATTTTTAAGTTTTAAAACCCTTCATCAAAATGAAAAAAAAATCATAGAAGTATACTGGGAAATATACTCAGTGGAACTTATAACTTAACTACGAGTTTGTTAATTAATTTTAACTTTTTTTAGCAATGGTTAATTAAATTTCTGTAAAATAATCATAGGTTTAGTTATTCCACGATTCAAAATATCAAAGAAATACACGTGCAATCGCTAACCGCTACCAGCAATCAACAACAATCTCTGTAGCCGATAACTGATGTGCAGTTCTAGTGAGATACATTATTTACAATCGCACTATACCAACAAACCCGATTCTCGCCAAACGCCTTGAGCCGGCAACCCTTCCTCCTTCGGCTTAAAACCTCAATTCAAAGTGGAATCTTCCACTATCAAAATATTTTGATTGCCAAGTTATCGTGGTCGGACTATAAGACAAGATGCATTACCGCTTAGCGATTCCATTTCAGGGCAGACTGACCAGTGATTTAACAGGCCCCAGTGAATGAACAGTTGCTAAATACATTTAAAAAATAAGGATTAAAAATCCTTAAACTGGATGGATTGGCAACACTGACTTCCTCGCATCTCGTAGGAAGCTATCTGACATCTGATTGGTTGTCCTGGTCATTAATTAAAATCCAGTATGTTTGTCATTCTGGACATTTTTGTGTTCATTCACTGGCAAAAGAACTGTTCAGTGTTCATTCACTTGGCTTTTGCACCACTTTTTATTTGGACTCCCAAAAGACACACAGCAATGCAATATAAAGTTTTTTTTTTTTTTGCTGAATTTACATTTAATGACAGATGTGTTTCACATTGCCATAAACCAGAAGCTATATTTTATTAAAATGTATGAAATTTCTTAAAACAAATTGTGCTTAAGCGTTCATTCACTGGTTAGCCTACCCTACTTGGCTCGGTGTTTCACTAAGTCTCACTTTTTGTTTTGGCAAAGAACACAGCCATGTTTTAGGTTAGGTTTGAATCATCATCGCACTAGAGCTACACGAGGGTTATCGACAACTGAGAAGCCAATCAGCGCAAATCGTTAAGGGCGACATCGTACGAAGCGTTAGGACTTTAAAGGATATTTACCATGCATTCCCTCAACACGGGGTATTATTCGTCGAACATTTTTGGCTGAATGGGCCGTTTATAGATCGGCAGCTATTTTGGCGATGGAACCTGGGACATTTCGCAAGCTAGGTGAGTGCCTAACCGACTGGGCCCCCCAGCCGCTACACAGCCATGTTTTAAAAGATAACTTCAGCACAGTAGCTTCCCTATAACTTTTTAAGCTATCAAATTTTTGAAACTACCTAATAGGGTGCATAATTGCCTTTAAAAGTGTATTAGTTTAATGTGAGGTAAATGACAGTTGTGTGATGCCACGCTGTCCTGGGTTGGTTGGTTGGTAGGCATATATTTTCAGGCTTGTGTGCTTGGTCGCAAGGACACGCTTATGAACCATCGTCAAGTGGGACAAAACAAGACACACACATACACAAATGACAGATGTTGCCATCTGTCACCCCCTCCACAATTTAGACATGTCCCTGAGGGGGAGGGAAATTTTTTCCAGGGACCAGTACCCGTGGGAAACTGCGCAATGACCACCCGCAGGACTTTCGGACCCAACAGATTTAACGAGCACGTGCTCCGCATATACTCGACAAACATAAACATCAATGCCTCAACGAGATTCAAACCAGGACCCAGCAGCCCACACTGTCCTAGGTTTTTTTTTTATTTTTAAAAATAAGCGTATCCATCCAAACAGCACTAAAACGCAAAAAAAAAAAAATCTTTCGTTAGTACAAAACAACGCAATCTTCTGATATCTTAATATTAATAAGAAAAGCAAAAGGTGTGTACTTTTTATACAAGCAGAAAGTCCAAAGGAGAAAATGACTGAAAGCGCAGCAGAAACACAAGAAAGCACTTTAGCAATTATCAGAGCTAAGCTGTGGAAGTAAACACAGCCGAAAAATGTCCGTAAGAAAAGAAGCAAAAATATAATCTTTGGGGCTATAGATGATTTATCCAAGAAAATACAATTTCTGTCACCAAGAAAGGATGACTGAAGACAAAAAATACGAAAAAGTTTTTGTTATAAAAATGGTGTTAAGAGATTTTTTGCAAGGATTTTACGGCATAAGTGAATCAAGTCTTCATGGTGTGTAAGATAAAATCTGCACAATATACGTTTTATTAAATACATAAATAGTTAACTTATATATTATTTAAGGAATGTTACAAGCGCAACGGTAAATTAAGTTAATTTTAACTTGAAAAACAAAATTTCACAAAACGTTTTGTGAAATTCAAAAAACGAAAACAAAAATTCACAAAACGTTTGACTGTACTGCAAGAATAACAAGGACACTTTTCACTAGCGTGAATTTGCCATTCAACGTGCTTTTGAAAAGACTATTGGTAACCCTCCCATTCATACTGTTGCCTTAACCCTTTAAGACATGAAAAAATTTCATCCAGATCCCAGTTTGCGATCAGTTTGAAGACCAAAATGTACCAGCTATCGTTGCAAGAACAAGAAATATTGAACAAAAGAGACTTTCTACACTATTTAAACTCTTGAGAAGTCCAAATTTTTTTAGAAGTCAGTATTTTCTTTTAGTTTTACTTTAGTACAACTTTAAGTTTTTGATTAAGTCCGATAACAGCGCTAAAGGAACAAATAAAAGAGAAAAATTCAATTCTATTCTCCCGCGTTTTTTTACGGTCCAATGCGTGAACGTGATACCAGGTTCCGAAAGCATAACATTCATTTATTTACGTATTTTTTTTAGAGAACTGTGGATCAATGAAGGTAAGAATGGTAAGGGGATGCTTGGCTTCAAAATATTAAAGTATTTTGTGAATGTTACCAAATACATTTGATAAGCCCAAGCAAATCAATGCTATTGTGATTTTATTGTTTTATAGAATCATCAATCTGATTGAAATAATCTTAAAATGTTGTTTCTTCGTCACAGTCCAGAGTTTTTTATAGTATGGGGAACTAGGGATGTTTGACCTCTAGGAATACGTGACCCCATGCCCTTTTCTCAGCATTGAAAAGGTTTTATAAGTTAAAAGTGGTATCATTTTTTTCCTTTTCAGTCAGCCGACCACATAATGAAAAAACCCAGCTGAATTGCGTACGTGTTAAGCTATACGAAGAAATATGTTTTCATGCACTGAAAGTAAATTTTTGGTGCTATACAATTTTTGGGTCTACATTTTTTGGTTTTAAGGAAATATTTTTTAAATTAGTTACTTGTTTTATTCACGCTTTTAGCTATGATTGCATATAAAATAATTTCATTGTATTTATTTGCAAAATATTTTTTGGGGGCTAAGCAAAAAAGTGCAACTAGGGATACGTGTCCCCAGCCACTTAGCTATATGTGACCCCAGTAAATAATACAAAAAGTAGACAATAGCTAGCCAAGAAGTTTTTTCAAAAAGTCATGGGAGTCCCATGAGTAAATGACAGGGATCTTACTAAATATTCTGGGAGAATGGAACATAAGATTTATTGGGAAGGTGCTAGAAAAAAAAATATAACGAGCTTGCAAGTCAGTTGAAAAAAAGAAACAATGGAAATTGTTTTTCAATGGCTTGAAATGAATAATATATTTCAAGTTGATATTGACAAAATGAAGCGATTCTTCAACCAAGAATCACCATTTATGTATTCAAACAAGACTTTACGTTTAAAATTGAATAATTCGTTAATATAAAAATAATTAACGGATTAAAAATATGTGTAATAATTTTGTCTGGCAAAAATGAAAAATATGTATAGTAACTTATGTTATTTTTATTATAATGTTAAAGTATTTTGATATTTTTTAATCATTTTACCAAATATGTGGGTGGGTCACGTATCCCTTACGGGGGGAGTCATGTATCCCTAGTTAGGAGTCATAATTCCCAATGTATTAAGTTTTAAATAATCGATATTTTTCTTAAATTGCTATTAATGCTTCGGTAAAATACTAATATAATATTGAGTAATAATTTATGAAGTATAAATTGCCATCATTTGCAAATTCATAAATGATGTTTTTTAAAAGTGACACTCTTTAAAGAAAAGAGTGAAATCCACTCCAGTTGGAGAAGTGCATTTTCGACACTGGAAAGGAATGAATATTAACTCAGACTGAGTTAAAATCACTCGTTTGGAGTGATCCTGTCAGGCTTAACACACAAAGAATCCGCTTCTTCCGGGTAAGTGCATTTTCCAGACTGGAGGAGTGAAATTAACTCAGACTGAGTTAAAATCGCTCGTTCGTTCTAAGAGTGTACTTGCCAAAATCTACAAGTGGGGTACCATATATCCCTGGTTCCCCCTATTACTGCGGCCAGAGCTTATATATTTCTATAATTCAGTATTTTGACATTAAATATCTTTAAAATATACAGGGTGGCCCAAAAGTTGCCTTACAGTTCATAACGTACAGCTGTGGAAATAAAAAAGTACCCACTTGAGGTTATTTTGGCCATTAGTCATCCTATAGAATCGGACCTTTTTGACATTGTGAACAATTAACATTCTGAGTTAATTGCATGACGCAAAATTTGCATAAGGGGCCATCTTCATATTAAAAATTTTACTAACTTTGAAATTTCCAATAGCAACACCCCTTTTTGAATCCATATTTCAAATCTCTGACCTATGTTAATACGAAATGCCAAATTTTTTTAGTTTTTAAGCATTATTAGAGGAGTTAGAGACGTGCAAAGTTTAGGTTCCATAATGTTAAATGAGTTGCACATAAAAAACTATCCCGATCTATAAATAATTAAGATAATGAAACGAATTTTTTACAGAAAAGAAATTATAATAGCCCAAACAAAATGCATTCAATATTGGGGTATTTAAAACAATTTTTATATTTTTAAATAATTATTATATTAATTTTTAAAAAAAATATGAATAGAAACCCCTTAATATTTTTAAAGAAATAAATTTAAGACAAGAAGTTTAAGCGAAATCCCAATTTTTAAAATTTTTTATTCATAATTTGCTGAGTAAATCACAAAATACTTTTTAATTACCCTTTAGGGGACTGTGTATAAGATTACGTGTGTAATTGATAAATAAAGACGGCTTTGCATGCATGCTTGCTTGTCATTTTAGAGATGGTCCCCAAAGGTTCCACAAATGATTCGATTGAATAACTCGTCAAATATTCATCCAAATGTAACAAAAACTTAGATTTAAGGGTTTTTAAGAGTGCTTAACATTTCTAAGTTATTAAAATTGGGTGTTGCTATTGGAAATTTCAAAGATCGTACTATTTTTAATATGAAGACGGCCCCTTATGCAAATTTTGTATCGTGCAATTAACTCGGAATGTTAATTGTACACAATCTCAAAAAGGTCCGATTCTATAGGGTGACTAACGGATGAAATAACCTCAAGTGGGTACTTTTTTATTTCCACAGCTGTACCATTGGTAAGAACTTTGGGTTTTTTAGAACAGGAATTTGACATAGCTGTGCTTAGTTTTGCTGGTTGGTCAAATAAAATCGCACTAAAGCATATTTTACCCAAGGAGTAAAGATTCGTTGACTTCGTTTGGTTTAGTTTCGAGATAGCTTCGGGATATTTATTTGATGCTTGAGGAATGAGCAAATAATGTGTCCAGAGTATGAAAACCTCGAATCTCGTCATCTGTCAGCTATTCTATAAAATGATTTTTGCTGTTGGAAAATTTGTGCTTTTGTGTGAAAACCAATGCTGGGAGTCTGAGTGAGAGGCATCGACGGTGTGTCCTTAAGACTATCTGAAACTACAGGGTGGTTATAAAATAACGCTCGCTATCCGGAGTTGTCTGTAGCTTGAATGAATAATCCAAATGCAACAAAATTTGAGACACTTACTAATCAAGAAGAGGGAAAAAGAATGGAATCATAAAAATGAACTCGTCCCTTAACCAGGGTTCTAAATAACGAGGCGTAACTAGCTATGTTGGTCGTAATTGGGCGTAATTGGCTAAGCCTCGTAATTTAGAACAATGGTCAAGGGACGAGATCTTTATGATTTATAAAAAAGAAGCTCGTCTCTTGACCAGGGTTCTCAATTACGAAGCGTAATTGGGTGTGTTGGCCGTATTTGGTCATAATTGGCTATGCCTCGTAATTTAGAACCTTGGAAGAGTAATTCAGATTTTTTTTAATTAGAATTTAGGAGATTTTTATGATTCCATTATTCTTCCCCCTTCCTGATTAGTAAGTGTCTCAATGTTTGATGCATTTGGATTATTCATTCAAGCTACAGACCACTCCGAATAGGGAGCGTTATTTTATAACCACCCTGTATGAAAATGCAGAGACAGTGTGTAGCATAACATTCAGAAACATACACAAAGTCCAGTCGACAAGCGTCATAGGAGCTGATTATCCCTAGATCAACGTTACAACGCTTGATGGACAAGCTGAGCTTCAATTACGAAGCTTTCTTGTTGACGATCCTAATTACTGTTGTGGTTCTAAAATACGACGCCCGTCGCCAATAGCCCTCGTGTAGCTCTAGTGCGACGATAATTCAAACCTAACCTAATTACAGTTCCGTGAGCTAATGCGCAATCAACTGACTTAAGGGGTCTAAGGAGTCTTAAAAATGTGCAAAGAAGGAACTACAAAGCATAGTTTGATCTTTCATGTAATTTTTTAACTACTCAATATACAAGTATAATTTTTTTATATGTAATTCTACAAGCTTTATTTAATATGAAACAAATTTTAAAATTTATGAAACTTTAGCCAAAACTAAAATAAATGATATTAAACATAAAGCTATTTGAACACATTGTGATTAGGCTTGCGCGGCAAATTGTGAGGTCAAAATTGAAGACATGACCAAGAAAATGACTTTATATTGTACAAATATGTGCAAACTAGAACTTATACCTAAATTCTCAGCTCAATTTTAATTGGAAATAATTTAAAAAAATTTTTAAAATCAAAATTCAAAAAATTTTATAATTTTTTTTAGAAAAAAGTTCTTAAAATAAATTCTAATTAAAATTGAGCTGAGAATTTAGGTATAAGTTCTAGTTTGCACATATTTGTACAATATAAAGTCATTTTCTTGGTCATGTCTTCAATTTTGACCTCACAATTTGCCGCGCAAGCCTAATCACAATGTGTTCAAATAGCTTTATGTTTAATATCATTTATTTTAGTTTTGGCTAAAGTTTCGTAAATTTTAAAATTTGTTTCATATTAAATAAAGCTTGTAGAATTACATATAAAAAAATTATACTTGTATATTGAGTAGTTAAAAAATGACATGAAAGATCAAACTATGCTTTGTAGTTCCTTCTTTGCACATTTTTAAGACTCCTTAGACCCCTTAAACAACCAGACATTGTTTCGACAATTAACTAATGCTGTAAAAATAATTGTATACCTAACTAACTGTAAGGCTACTTTTGGGCCACCCTGTGTTTTAACAATAAAACATTCAAAACCTTTTTCAAAAGGTTGAAGTAAAAAACATTCAATGCACCTACATTCCTATAGAAGACCGTTTTTGTTAATCAATACATGTAAGTAAGCTACAAACAAGCCCACTATTTGAGAAAACTGTTTTTCCTATTTACATTAACACAAAGAGAAACCTTCGTTTCTACCTTTCTTGAAAAAATAACAAAACGATTTTCCTCCTTATTTCTAATATGTCCTTGCATTTCGAATATTATAAGACATTAGTTTTATGTCATGATAATGTATATTTCAGCCTTAGTCCATTTTTACTTCACTGAATAGAAATAAAATTTTGCAAACACATTTAATAAGTCCCAAAAGAAATTTTAGTACTATTTTATTCTCCACAACTCGTTGAGCGGATCTTCAACGTGGCGGGTAGAAGGAGTCGGACTCGATATCCACCGTGTCTCCTGTACGAAGTGTGCGAAAGCACACATTATTATTATCCTATTAATTGTTTCTATTTTTACATTTTCAGCGGCAAACATGCATGCCGCCTTTTTTAAAGGAACATATAAGAGAAAGGCATTATATGAAGAGTACACGGGAAGAAGCGATTGATTTATTAGGCGGACAACCGCAATTGTCTGCTTGGTGGCAGAAAACCGGTTTCTCTCTTCTTTCTTCGCTTGGTTCAAGCGTCGGAATCGCCAATCGCCTGAACTTGGCAGCTAGGAACCACAGAGATGGTAGTTAAAGTAACTACAGTGGCATATCACGTGACCTACAACACTGACTTCATTTGGGGCTCTTCTGGGAGCGCCTTGCGCGTCCCGTCTTTAGCATTGGAGGTCACGTGATCTGCCACTACATTACTTTAACTATGATATCTATGGTAGGAACTGGTTTCCTTACACAAGTTTAGGCGATCACTCGCTATCATTGCCAAAGTGGCCTGCTAAGGAAACTTCTCTGAAAAATCAATCGCTTTTTCCCGTGTACTCTTCATATGTTATAGAAATATTTTTTAGTATTGAAATTATTAACAAATATAGTGGTAGCTAAAAATTAAACACATAAATCAAGGAAATGTAAATTTTCAAACATAAGGGGCAAAATCATTTTTTATATTAAAGTTGGATACCCAGCACATAGCCTTACATAGACCTTATCGAACACTACCAATAACGCTTCGTAATTTAAAACAATGGTCAAGTGACGCCGCCGAAATCTGAGCTGACACTCAATGGAACTCCAAGCGATATACACGATAAAGCAGTTCGTACTTTTAGCTCAGTAGGTTTGACGAGCACATCTATTTCAGTGTATTCGGGCAACCTTATCTTGTTGTTACGTCCTTATAAAATATGACTAACAAATATTCTTGTATTGGAAGAAAAAAAATGTTCAGATCCCGAAACCTTGTGCATGAGAGGAACGATATACAGACAACTGTGCCGCTTAAGGAGTATCTGTATTTAAAATACTTCAAAAGGAGGCCCGTCCATGGCCGAGTGGTTTTAAGGCATCAGACTCAGGATTCAACCTTCTCAAGAGTGTGGGGGGTTCGAATCCCACTTATGCCAGTCATCGTATAAATCGGATATCTGTACTGGGAAAGAGTAGAGAAATCCGACTCGTGACGGATGGGTCCGACTACACTGGGGCAGACGTGCTCGTTAAATCTGTTTGTTCCAAATTCCCGACGGCGTCAGCGTACGATGTCGCTCGAAGTTCGGTTGGGCGCCGCGCTCAGGTGTCGACCTCGTCACATGACCAGACTTCTAAATTACGAGGTGTTATTGGCTGTGTTAAAGCTCCTAAAGGAGGCTAGAAATATTCAGCCGGAATCGATTACATTACCTTATTTTAAAAGGAAGGAAGTTATACAGTTTTGATACTCATTATTTTTCCTCGTGACGGATGATACAGGGTGAGGCAAATAAAAGTGGCCCCAACGGGGAGATAAGAATACGACAGAAATGTTGCCATGTCAAAAACAAATACAAACACAGGTTTACTAACTGAAGCTTTTGATCGCTTCAATATTAAGCCCAAACAAACGTTTGGCAACTGATTTGCCGGCAACTACGCTATGGTTTGAGAAGCTAGTTGAAATGAAACGTAAACAAGGTTTGTAGAGCTGATCAAGAAAAGTTCCCACTAGTGATTATTTCGATCGTGTTTTATCCTAGACAATAGGAACGTTTTGTTTTTATTAATACAAAACATTCTAAATTGATTGCAAGACACAAAATTTGCTTTCTGGGATGTCTTCATACAATACGAACCAAGATCTGAGCTCGCCACTAGGCTATGAGTAGCTCTAATGTGACACTTATCCGATCCAACCAATGTAAAAACAGGTTTCAGGCGGCTTCAAGAGTTTTTCTCGCCAAGCATTTCAACGTATTCCTTTCTCTAGACCGGGGCCACTTTTATTTGCCTTACCCTGTATTAAGCCATTGGTTTTGGCAAACCCTGTGTGTCAATTATTCTTTACTTTGATAACGCTAGCATATGTTTAGAATACACTTAAAAATTCATTTTCAGACAGAGGACTTGAATGGAAATGCGTTAAACGCAATGTATTTAAGTTGATATGTTGGTAATTGCTACATAACCAAATATTGGAAATGAATGCTAAGCAAGAACTGTTTCTAAAAAGTTTCTGAAGACAAATTTATATTCACTATCTTATTTTCAAGAAATTCAAATATTTCCTTAAAGAATACAGAACTATTTGTTGATGCAACTCAGTAGTATTTAATTAAACTAAAAGGCAAACTTATTCATCATACTTAAATTTTGTTGAAAAAGTATTTAAAAGAATCATTTAATTTTTTACATTTCTGATAGATGTATGACAATTGTATTTCATATAATTATGGATTTTTTTTAATCCTGGATGATTCTCTTGTTGAATGTATTGGTTAAGTTAATCTGCTCAGAGCTGGGAAAAAAAAATGAATGCTTTCGCTGCATTCGGAATAAAGCCACCCTGTTCATCGTATGATATAAAAAGTTCTGAGGTATAAAACCCCTAAAATAATTATTGGTTAAACATCCAATCAATTATGAAGTTTCTTTAGTTCGTAGATGAGAATCAGACGTTTAAAATAGATTTAGAAAGTAGCAGATCTGCCCCTAGGGGGAAAGGTGAAGCCATTTGTGAACCAGTATCCCATAAGGCAGTTCGCAAGCTCTGGCACATATGGCATGCCGTACGCACCAGATGGCACCATGAGATAATAAAAAAATAAATATTTAATATTAACTAATACTTTATATATTTAATATTAACTTACTTTTTACCAGTTTCGTTAGCATAAGTTCATAGCTTTGTATGTATTGATAATTTCTGGCCGACATGAGGTATCTATTAAAAAAGAAGCAGATTAAAAATGCTGTTTTTGTTGCATGTAACTTTTTGGCAAAAGCATTTTTTGTGAACCAGTATCCCTTGATGCATTGCAAAAACGGCGAAATGTGGATTCATTACACAATCGCGCCGTTTGTATTGCGTTGTACGGTATTGCGCAATCGATGTGCATATCTGCTACTTTCTAAATCTATGTTTAAAACTGTGCTTTCTGATTGAAAAGTTTAAATATAAGTGGACGTAAATTTTACGTGCCAGCGAGAGTTTTTCGTAAACTGCATTGCAGAATTGTCATACTTCATCGGAAAAACAAATATATTTTTTTGCAAAAAAAAGGTTGTAATTTTCAAATCCACCTGTTAATGTATAATGTATATTTTAATAAAGAAATAGTTTTTTTTTTCATTTATAGATTAACATACAGAATTTTCTTAAATTTTATAACTTCCATTTTTATTGTTTAAAATTGGATTAAAAAACTATTAATATTAATTTTAATATTTTTAACTATTTATTATTTTATTAAACTATTAATTTTAATATTTTTAATTATTTATTATTTTATTAAACTATAAATTATAATATTTTACTATTCATAAATTTCTTAATTTTTTTCTTTCTGGTTAGTACATCAGAATCTTATATTGATTCCAAAAAAAATCTAGACTTGAAATGCATACCAGTTAAGAGCAAATGGTAATAATATGCGGTTACTCAAAATCAGTGTCTCAATTTTGTCATGTCCGTCACGTCATGTTTAACCCAATTAATTTTAAGTATTTCCTCTTGAATGAAAATTTTAGTGTTTTTTTTATGATGAAGACCTTTATTTGCATTACCCCATGGCAAATTTTAACAGTCAATTAACATTTAGTACTTTTTAAGAGCCAAGAAAGTTGTCTTCTGTCATGTCTGTCACGAATGGAATTAGCTAGCTGTGATAGTCATAGGCATGGCCGTCCTGAACTGGACGAATTTGTATAATTGTAATTTTTGGTTGCATTGGGTGCCCATCCGGTGTCGGCTCGTCACTTGACTGTGGCTCTGAAATAAGCTTCCCGTCTCAATAGTTCTCGAGTAGTTCTAGTGAGTCAAATTGGAATGGAATGGAATGTAAATGCGCCCTCTAGAAGGGAGAGTGTAGGCTTTATAGCCCATTACTCAGCTCGCCAGAAGGGACAGTCACAGGAGACACACAAAGAAAGGACGACACAAACACATAGACAAATAACAACATTTATTGACAAATACAAATATCCATGCCTGACCGGGATTCGAACCCGACCTCAGCAGCTCCAAAGGCCAGCACGCTAACCGTTCAGCCACCGAGGCAAGTGAGTCAAATTAGTACAATTGTAATTTTTGGTTGCGTTGGGTGCCTATTGAGGTGTCGGCTCGTTACTTGACTGTGGTTCGAAAATAAGACGCTTACTCAATAGCTCTCGAGTAGTTCTAGTGCGACGATAATTCAAACCTAGCCTAACAAGCCTTAATAAGAACAAATATCGCCTCCTAGTTTAAAACCATGGTCAAGTGACAACGTCGAAATCCTAACTCGCCCTCAATGGAACGCGACACATTCGCTAAATCTGTAGGATTTTTTTTTCTCAACTGGTTTAGCGAGGACGTCTATTCCAATGCACTGGGAGATTATTGTTATTAAGTAGATATAAAATTTATCAAAAGCCGCCCCGGTGGCGCAATCATTATGACGCTGGACCTTTGGGGCTGCTGCCTTTCTTAGTGACTCTTTCTGTGTCTGTCCCACTTGACGAAAGCTTATAAGCGGTCCTCTGAACAATCACACAAGCTGGAATATGTATGTACATACCTAGAATTTATCAAAAGAATATCCATCTATATGAAGCGGGTATCCAAACCAAATTGTCTCTGGGTCAGTCTACTAAACAAAAAATCCCAAGCTTCAATTCTCCGGCTGTCAGTAATAGCTTTACAATTGCTTTTTTTTTTCGTCTGATAAATACAGCTGGCTTACAGGGCTCTTAATTCCCATTTCTTAAAAATGGCAATTTTGTGTAAAATATTTTTTTGAAAATTAAAAAAATTCCAATCAATTGCAATTATTGGATGCTAAAGACATGTAAGTCTGCTACAGTTATCATATAAAAAAACATTTGCAAAAATATTCCATACAGCCGGAAAAATGTGACTCAAGCCCATTTCACACCTTGTCACAACTACTTGCAACTCCCATAGGACACCGTGCATTAAAAAGTTGCACTCAAGTCGTGAGATTTTTTCGTGCGAGCACGAAAAAATCTCAGTTGCATGTACCCTTAGCCAATTAGGACTCAGGATTTCTTTGGCTGCATTGTGGCGAACTAGACTTCGCCAACTGGTTGTTTATTTACTTTTTAAGACGCCAACTTTCCCTGCTTGCAAAAATCTGCGCAATTAAAAATGGGTATTAAATGGATGGCAAAGATGAAAATTGATCTAATTAAGGAAGGTCGGAAACATTAATTTCTGTTTGATGCAAACAATGCCCATAGTTTGATTAAAGTTTGCTTTCAAAAAGATGAAACTTTGCCAAAAAAGCCAAATTTTGAGATAAATATTTTTTTGTGGAAACCCGAAAAACCAGGTTACCACAAGTTGCGAGTTGCAGTTGCAAGTAGCTATGCAGGTGCGAAATGGGCTTTACAAAATAATTTGTCCCCCCTTGGAATAACACAGAGGCATTTTGGTTTGGAGACCCGAGACCAATCGGGTTCAATCATCCTTAAACTGGACAATTGCCCTGTGATTTCAGGATTATAGGACCACCTATATTAAAAATATCTTTTGAGACCTTTTTTACATTTATTGTTAAAAACACAGAATTTTTAAATTCAAACTACCAGTTTTATTTTTAAATTAAATGATTGAAGAAAAATATCGCAAACTCGAGGAACGCAGCGCACAATTCCATTATAAAATTAAAAAAATGTACTTGAAATAGTACAATAACTAATAATACTATTAAACCATTTCACCATAATTTATCAATTTAGAAATATACTGTTGAGTTTGAAATCAGTATACAACTGAAAAGGTTATTTTTTCTATTTTATTTATGTATTAAGTGTTACACACTAAAAAAAAATGTGCTGTATTTTTACTTTTATTACGATGTGTTTGGAAATAAATTTACGTTATTATCTACACATGGGAATAGATTTGAAATTTTGCTTTTCAGTTCTTTAATATTTCATAAACCGATATTTGAAATGAACATCAAGTAAACTATTTTTAGAGGATCAGAAACTTTGATGCTAAAAACAGTTCCCTATCCCAGCGTACTTTCTTTTTGGTTAGAGTTATTGAGTGATTACGACAATGGTCCAAGTCATCAGTCCATGTAGGGCACTGTAAAAACAAGGGAGTATTATTACACTTGTTTTGGGTTTATGAAATGCTAAATGAGGTGTAAATATGCACGACTTGTGGTGTCAGCACCAAAATATATATGCACCAACCTATTTAAGTACCTCTAACATGCAACTGTGAAACCTTGCCACGTCGTATGAGCGAATGAGTCCGTTTGACCGCGGGTCTCCACACGAAATTGCCTCTGTGTTAATCCACTGAATTTTTTTTTCTAAGCCTTATTTCTCCTGCTGTATTGAATATTTTTGCAAACGGATATTTTTGTATGATAAATGTAAGCGCCTTACATGTATCTATAATCTCATTTCTTGAAAATGGTTCGAATATTTTGTGCAAAATTATTCATTGAAAACTTAGCTTAAACTTAACAAAAAGTTAACTTATAAAAACTTGTAAGTCAGCTACATTTATCATATGAATGAAAAAAGTTTGTAAATAACTTCAATACTGCCGGAAAAATTTGGTTTACAAGATAATTTTTCCTCCAATTAGTTTGGAGACCCGAAGTGAATCGGGTTCAATCATAATTAAGCAGGGCCCTGTGATTTCTGGATTAAGCCCACCCTCATTAAAAAAATGAAATTAAAAAATATCTATATGCACTTTTTTTTTTGCATTTATTGATAGAAACACAAAATTTTTAAATTTAAAGTTACCAGTTTTATTTTTAATTTAAATGATTCAAGAAAAAAATATTGCAAACTTATAACTGAGTGATCGCCACCAGCTGAAATTAAAAAATGTACTTGAAATAGTACTATAATTGCAAATACTATGAAATTATTTTACCAAAATTTAACAATTTCGAAATATACTGTTGAATTTGTGTCTGAAATCAGTCGGTGAATGGAAGAGTTTTTTTTCATGTTGTTTGTGTATTAAGTGTTACACAATAAAATATACAGTATTTGATATAATAATTGGAAAGGAATTTTCGTTATAATATGCACATGGAAATTGATTTGATATTTTGCTTTTGAGTTCGTTAATATTTTATAATCTGATATTTGAAATGAAAATCGAGTAAACTATTTTTAGAGGTTCAGAAAAATTGGTTCTAAAAACTGTTCACTATTTTAGCTTACTTTTATTTAGGTTAGAGTTATTGAATGCTTACGACAATGGTCTAAGTCATCAGTCCATGAGCTGCTGTTTAAGGGGTCATAGGAGTCTTAAAAATGTGCAAAGAAGGTACTACAAAGCATAGTTTGATCCTTCATGTCATTTTTTAACTACTCAATTATAAGTATAACTTTTGTATGTAATTCTACAAGATTTATTTAATATAAAACAAATTTTAAAATTTATGAAACTTTAGCCAAAACTAAAATAAATGATATTAAACCTAAAGCTATTTGAACACATTGGGATTAGGCTTGCGCGGCAAATTGTGAGGTCAAAATTGAAAAAATGACCAGGAAAATGACTTTATATGTACAAACAAAGACTTATACCTAAATTCTCAACTCAATTTTAATTAGAAATTATTTTTTTTTAAAATTTAAATCAAAATTTTAAAATTTTTATTAATTTTTTTCGAAAAAAATTCTTAAAATAATTTCTAATTAAAATTGAGCTGAGAATTTAGGTATAAGTCTTTGTTTGTACATATTTGTACAATATAAAGTCATTTTCTTGGTCTTTTTTTTAATTTTGACCTCACAATTTGCCGCGCAAGCTAATCGCAATGTGTTCAAATAGCTTTATGTTTAATATAATTTATTTTAGTTTTGTTTAAAGTCTCATAAATTTTAAAACTGGTTTTATATTAAATGAATCTTGTAGAATTACATATAAAAAATTATACTTATATATTGAGTAGTTAAAAAAATTACATGAAAGATCAAACTATGCTTTGTAGTACCTTCTTTGCAAATTTTTAAGACTCATATGACCCCTTAACACGACAGTTATGTGAAATGTTTCAAAAATTCAGATGAAGAAAACTTCAATTCAGTTTTCAGAATAATTTTAAACCTAATTTACAATATTAATTGAGACGCGTGTAAAATAGTTTTTTCAAGCCTGGTAAAACATCGCTGGAACTAAAACATTTTAGGAAAAGTCAAAACGTTTTTCACAGCGTTATTCTGTAAACATGGTGGTACACTTATTCCATAGCGTTTACGGTACCCAAAAATTGGTCAAAATATCGATTTGTCAGTTTTTACTTCTTATTATTCACAATTTCTTTTTGAACATTTACTGAGAATTTCATAATGATATCTTCTGTAGAAAAAGTTTCGTTACATATCTTATGGAATCATTCCTATAAGTTTGAATGCGTATTGCGTCTGCTTTCAACCTTTTTTTCTCTGTTTCGCTTTTTCAATTCTTGTGTTTAATAATAATCTTGTGTCTCTTACAAACGGAAAATTCAGTTAACAAATAAATAAGCTACTTTTGATTTTTTTATTAGTTCACAAGCTTCACTACTGTGATGTATTGGCCGGTTTCTTCATTGGCGACCTTTAAAATTTTACTATTTAATTAATCAGTATCTAATCGACTTTTATTTAACTTATGTTCGCGACGCTTACTGCGTAATTGAATACCAGGGTCAGTATTAAAAACGTGCAAATTTAAAAGCAGAAGTAACAATTCCTTTTTTATTTACAAGTACTACTCGAATTGAGTATCATTAGGAAATAACACTCGATAGAAAATACTGAAATATTTTCAGCACAAAATTCATGTAAAGATAAGCAAATCCATTGATTGATGAATAACTTTGCGTTGAAGTTGTATTAGGATTTCATAAGAAACTAAGTAAATGGGAAATAAACTAATGTAATATTTTATGAATGCTGCTAGTGTTTTGATACCTAGAAAAGCCCCGTATTTACAAATCAAAAGATAGCTATAATTATTTTTTATATTTTAAATGACTGTACTAATTACGGTACATGTTTTAAACTATTTCCCGAACATGAAAGAAACCCCTTTTGAAGAGAAATAAAAGAGATATGTAGTATTTGTAAAATACAATATTGGTAGTTAAAATGTATAGAAATTTGATGTCGATATCAAATAAAGCATGTTTTAAGTTGGATTACACTGTAAACTTGGGTTGATACTTGATACTTGGTTGATATAGTCCGACCACGATAACTTGGCAACCAAAATATTTTGATTGTGGACCAGGCCACTTCGAAAAAAGATAAGGAAGGTTTTGGTTTTGGGTAAGTTACTATGCTTGGCGATTCATTGCTTTTGGGCGCATATTTCCTTAAGGTTTAGAAACAGACTATCAATCGAAGGGTAGATCGAACTTGCATCGGGATTACTCTTATATTTCCCATTAATATTTAAGTTATAGGGGTCCCTCGGTGTAATTCCTAGTCACTGTCATATTTTTAAGTTTTAAAACCCTTCATCAAAATGAAAAAAAAGCATAGAAGTATACTGGGAAATATACAGGGTGGTTATAAAATAACGCTCCCTATTCGGAGTGGTCTGTAGCTTTAATGAATAATCAAAATGCAAAAAAAACCTTTGAGACACTTACTATTTAAGAAGGGGGGAAAAGAATGGCATCATAAAAAAACAAACTCGTCACTTGACTAGGGTTCTAAATTACGAGGCGTAATTGGATGTGTTGGCAGAAATTGGCCATAATTGGGCACGCCTCGTATTTAGAACCCTGGTCAAGAGACGAGTCTCTGTTTTATGATTTCATTCTTTTCCGAAAAAAAGAAACCCGTCTCTTGACCAGTGTTCTAAATTACGAGGCGTAATTAGCTGTGTTGGCCGAAATGGGCCATAATTGACTACGCCTCGTATTTAGAACCCTGGTAAAGAGGCGAGTTTGTTTTTTATGATGATTCTTTTTTCAGGATTCTATCTTTTTTTATGATTTTATTCTTTTCCCCACGACTTGATTACTATGTGTCTCAATTTTTGTGCATTTGGATTATTCATTCAAGATACAGACCGCTCCGAATAGGGTGCGTTATTTTATGCCAGTGGACAGATTTTACGCCAGTGGACCCTCTCCCGACAGGGAACTCGCGCACCAAATTTGAAGTCCGTATCTCTTTTACATCTAGCTGTAAAGTGCTCAAGTTATCCTTTTATGTGTCATTTTACGAAGGCGTAAGGACGCTTCGCGTCGACTTTCGTTAATTTGAAATAAACCTTTGATTATCGACTACATATTTTACTCCAACAAAATTTTACTAACTGCTTGTTAAAGAAAAGACTGTTGGTTCTTTATTAAACGAAAAGAATTGAACTACTTTTCATAAGCAACTCGCATCTTATAATCCTTTTTTTTCCATCGGTTCTATTCTTCAACTTCTTACTTTTTTGATTTGTCCAATGGCAGCTGGCAACAAAATGGTAGCATACGAAAAGATATGAAAAAGGATTTTTTTATGGTCTAATGCGTGAACGTGCTGCCAGAATCCTAAAGTGTTGTTGTTACTTATTTATTTTTTAATTTTCTTGATGAACAGCGCGGAGGCAGTGTCGACAGCAAATCGTTCTTTTTTTTTAATTAGATTTTTTTTTTTTTGTGGGTTCAGTGACCGTAACCTGAGGATCTGATTATGTGGCTCCTCCGGTTTTATGTGCATGATGTTTTTTTCGTGTATGTTGGGAAATGAAATGTGGCGAGCACCTTTTAACTGTAACCAGTTGAATCTACATATACCTGTAACTTTAACTGTGTGAAGGGAAAGGGCATATTTACAAACAAACAGTCATCACGGGCCGATGGAAAGGCACAAGAGCGGATGTCTTTCGTATCTTTGACATAGCGTTTCGTGACCATTCTTAGGAAATTGTTAAATTATCATTATCCAATTACGCTTTTAGGCGATGGGAACTGAATATGTTTAAAAGTTGAAGTATGAGAAGGTATGATTTTTGTTTTTATTTGCCTTTTTTTGTTTTTATTTGTCATTTATCGTTACTGTTTACAGCAGGGTTTGAAATTACCGGAGTTTTGCGACTTTAGAATCCCCGAAGTTTCGCGACTTTCGGATTGCTGTTATTTCGCGACTTTCGGATTACTGTTGTTTCGCGACTTTCGGAATACATGTTGTTTCGCGATTTTCGGATTACTGTTATTTCGCGACTTTCGGATTGCTGTTATTTCGCGACTTTCGGATTACTGTTGTTTCGCGACTTTCGGATTGCTGTTATTTCGCGACTTTCGGATTACTGTTGTTTCGCGACTTTCGGATCGTCAGAGTTACGCAACTTTCAGATCGCCGGAATTTCACGACTTTCGGATCGCCGGTGTTTCGCGACTTTCGAATCGCCGGAGTTCCGCGACTTTCGGATCTTCGGAGTTCCGCGACTTTCGGATTTTTGCTTCTTTCGGAGTTTCGTGACTTTCGGATCTCCGGAGTTTCACGACTTTCGGATCTTTGGAGTTCCGCGACTTTCGGATCTTCGGAGTTTCGCGACTTTCGGATCTTCAGATTTTCGCAACTTTCGGATTTTCGTGACTTTCGGATCTTCGGAGTTTCACGACTTTCGGAGTATATCGACTTTCAGATCGCCGGAGTACCGCGACTTTCGGATCTTCGGAGTTTCACGACTTTCGGATAGCCGGAGTACTGCGACTTTCGGATCGCCGGAGTACAACGACTTTCGGATCGCCGGAGTTTCGCGATTTTCGGATCCCCGGAGTTCCGTGACTTTCGGATCCCCGGAGTTTCGTAAGTTTCAGATCTCTTTCGAAATTTCGTATTTTGGTTTTTTCATCGGCCAGGCCGATATTCGCCATCGGTCAATCCCTAATACATTTTAAAACACTTAAAACAAAATAAACATTCAATACCTCAAAACTAAGGATAAAAAAAAATCAAAATCAATATTTTCATGCTCGTTTCAAATCAAAATTATGCTGCCATATCTTAACACTTTACCTACGGGCGTCGACTGACCCATAAACTAAGAACACTCTTAGTTTCAAACTCTCATTGGAGAATTTCTACATTGAAATTGACATAGAAACTAGCGCGCCCCCTTTGTGTCTAAGGGAACTAATGTAATGGTTTCTGGCTGCCTATTTGCAGTCACCTTTAGGAGATTTAACAGAGCCAATGACATCTCGTAATTTGGAACCCTTATCAAGTGACGATAGGGATCTATTTTTTACTACAACTTATTTTCGACTTTATTTTTGAATATATACAGCTACTCATTGACTTTTATATCCCTCGTAGGCCCATCCTCAAGATATTTGACCTTGTGCTTCTTTTTCTCCATTCATAAACCTACAGACTGACTACGCTTGTCATTTTATAGACATGGTCCCCCAAAGATCCACAAGTGATTCGATTGAATAACTCGTCAAATATTCATCCAAACGTAACAAAAACTTAGATTTAGGGGTTTTCGAGGGTTTTTCACATTTCTAAGTAATTAAAATTGAGTGTTGCTATTGAAAATTTTAAAGTTCGTAACATTTTTAATATTAAGACGGACCCATATGCAAATTTTGTGTCATGCAATTAACTCAAAATGTTATTTGTTCACATAGTCAAAAAGGTCCGATGTAAAAGGATGACTAACGGTTGAAATAATCACTATTGGGTAACTTTTTTTTAACCAGAGAACATTCCGAAGAAACAGTAGCCCTACAATTGAAAGTACAATTATGCCAATCAACAAATCAACCTTTAATAGTGTTTTAGTTGCTTTCGACACGTTAGAAGAGCTAGGCATTAGATTAAGTTGCTGGTCTAGAAGATTTTTAGTCTACGGGTCAGTCGACGCCCGTAGGTAAAGTGTTAAAAATAATTTTCTATTAAATCTTAAGAATCTCAACTTCATAAAAAAAGAATACAAAACATAATTAAGCACAAAACACAAGCTTTTCTAAAACAAAACCAACCAAGTTCCTGGTCCAACGCACTGAAAATCTTGCAATGTTTAGATTCTTTCTGCCTTTCCAAAAAACACGTGGTTGTTGCGTAAGGTAGCACTGCCCTTTCCCTATAAATACAGCAAACGCTAATTCATTGGGGCACACACACATTTTGGGATATTATTGTTTTTGTATATTTGTTGTGCAGCGGATTTTAAGTTGAGTTCATCATGTTTTAAAAAGTTAAGTTTATTGTTATTTAATAAATTATGTTATTGTTATAACTAGTTTTGTTTACTTAACATGACTTGAGGAAACACAGAAATATGGGTTTTATACTAATTTTTTTTAATTTAAAATTTCTTTTTTTATATCTTGTGCACTGCGTTGAGGTGTTTTACGGTTTTTTTAGCCTTTAAAGTAGTTTTGTTGGCTTTTTTTCAAAGCAAATACGTTTGAAGTATTACAACATTAATTTTTATTTGCCTCGGAATTCACTTTCTCATTGTGTTTGTATTAAGATCACTAGATGGCGCTACTTATTCCATTGGTTCGGTTCTGATGATTCCATCCTTTTAAAGTTACCGACAATCGAACGCTCTCCACAGCACGTGAATTCGACGTAAGTGGCATTTTCAATACGACACTAAAAATTGTAAGTTCCAGTTGCGGTTTTAAAACTGGGTTTTTATATGGAAAGCCATAGAGAATGAACCATAGAGAAACGGAGAAATTGTATTGAAAGCAAATGTTTTTCAATTTATAGTTTTAATATAAATTGTCAATTTAATGTACGTTCTAATCCAATTCACGGGGTTCAGGCATATCAAGAGTCCAATCGGTATTCAGTTCCGAATTTTATTCGAAAGACTGTGTTCATCACCAGCTTCAAAAATAAAGTACGATTGATTGAAAATCAAGCAATTATAAAAAACAATTAATTTACAAATTTTAAAATTTCTGTTAGTTGAAAAGTCCTAAACGTCGACTTTTCTACTTACCGAGATTCACGAGGAGAACGATTCCGACGCTTGGACCAAGCGAAAAAGAAAGAGAGAAACCGGTTTCCTATCGCCAATGTTTGCCAAGCAGACGCGATTACGGAACGACTCCTAATTAATCAGGCGGTTATTCCCCTGTACTCTTCTATTTCAAACGAATCGCTTGGTCTGTTGATGTCGACCTCGGCTGCATATCGTCTCTTAAATTCCCACATGTGCTATCTAACTTTGCAAAACGGTAGAAATGAACTGAAGGGTAACCCTTGGCGAACTTTCCAAAATCGCGTCAAAAGTTGAACGAAAACCCTACCGAAATTATAGGATAGGTTTGAATTATCGTCGCATTAGAGCTACACGAGGGATTGTCGAAAAACGTGTTTATTTAACACCGGCTGTTCTGACTTTCTTGTTACATATCTCAGTAATACATTATGTAAACTGATATTATGTAACAAGAAAGTCCGAACAGCCGGTGTTAAATGAACAAACGCGTTTTTCGGTTCTCTCATGTAGCTCTAATGTGACGATAATTCAAACCTATCCTAACCCATCCTATCATTTCGGTTGGGTTATCGGACTGTTTTGGGCGCGATTTTGGAAAGTTCGCCAAGGGTAACCTTTCAGTAAATGTCTACTGCTTCGCAAAGTTAGATAGCACATGTGGGAACTTAAGTGACGATATCCTTCCACAAGTTCGTGAAGGAGTTTCCGCGGACGCCGGAAGAGAAGGCCGATGAAAAGCCTGGTTGTTTCACGGTCTAGACGGAAATGGTCCCATTTTCAAGACGGTTATCAAAGGCGTTCCGCGAAAAACCGATCCCCGCACACTCTTAAAACAAACGAACGATTTTTACGCAGTCTGAGTTAATTTTCACTCCTTTCGGTGTCGAAAATGCGCTTCCCCTATAGGAGTGGCTTTTACTCTTTTGTTTTGTTAAACCTTCAACAATCTTAACAACAAACGAGCGATTTTAAGGCGATTAGGAGCGATTTAGGGCGATTACAAGCCGATTTAGGAGTTGATTTTCTTTCCTTTCCCGTGTCGAAAATGCTCTGTGTCGAACAGCAGAGAAACCGCTAAACTCGACTTGGAACCAGACTGAGCTGGTGTGGACCAGACTTGGACTGAACCAGGAAAAATATTTTTAGAAATGTAGAACTTTGATTCCTGAACTTTTCGGCATGTAATATTTTAAAAGTTAATGTAAATTCTGAGAATAAATAAATAGGAGTAAACGTTGAACTGTGTTAGGATTCATCATCTGTGAAGAATCTGTTTGTCCGACGAACTGAGTAACCCAAGCGGAATTCGGCTCCTGTTAATTTTAGATACTTTGGGTTTTCGTGACAGCTCTTCTCCTATAGGACTGGATTTCTAACTAACTAACTCCCCGGCACTACAGTCCATGCTGGACCATGGCCTCTCTTACAATACGACTCCAAAGCCGCCTGTCTTTGGTCTTAGCCTTCCAGTTCTTAATTTTCCTATCTTTTAGATCTTTTTCCACATCATCTATCCATCTTTTTCTCGGTCTTCTTCTTCTTCTCTCTCCTTGGCATTGCCCCTTGAAATTTTTCTTTGTGCCTCTGTTATCGTCCATTCTCTCCATATGTCCCAGCCATTGAATTCTTCTAGTTTTTATGATGTTAATTATGTCTTTCGCTCCAAAAAGTTTAGTCACTTCAAAATTGTATCGTCTTCTCCAAACATCACCTTCTTTAATTGGTCCAAATATGGCTCTTAAAATATTTCTCTCCCGAGTTATTAACATCTTCTCTTGCTTTTGATTCAAGGTCCAGGTCTCCGACCCATATATAACTGTTGGTCTTATTACCGTTTTATATATTCGTAGTTTAGTTTTCCATGTAATTACTTTAGAACGTATTAACTGTTTAAGTGAAAAGAAACTTCGATTCCCTGCCTTTGTGCATTCAGCCTTGGATTCAGCCTTCCCTGCATTCAGCCTTGGACTGGATTTAACTCTTTTGTTTTAAGGGGTCATAGGAGTCTTAAAAATGTGCAAAGAAGGTACTACAAAGCATATTTTGATCTTTCATGTAATTTTTTAACTACTCAATAATACAAGTATAATTTTTTAAATGTAATTCTACAAGATTTATGTATTATAAAACAAATTTTAAAATTTATGAAACTTTAGCCAAAACTAAAATAAATGATATTAAACATGAAGCTATTTGAACACATTGTGATTAGGCTTGGGCGGTAAATTGTGAGGTCAAAATTGAAAAAATGACCAAGAAAATGACATTATATTGTACAAATATGTACAAACTAGGACTTACACCTAAATTCTCAGCTCAATTTTAATTAGAAATTATTTTAAGAAATTTTTCCAAAAAAATTAATAAAAATTAAAAAATTTTGATTTTAAATTTTTTTAAAAATAATTTCTAGTTAAAATTGAGCTGAGAATTTAGGTGTAAGTCTTTGTTTGTACATATTTGTACAATATAAAGTCATTTTCTTGGTCATTTTTTCAATTTTGACCTCACAATTTGCCGCGCAAGCCTAATCACAATGTGTTCAAATAGTTTCATGTTTAATATCATTTATTTTAGTTTTGGCTAAAGTTTCATAAATTTTAAAACTTGTTTTATAATAAATAAATCCTGTAGAATTACATTTTAAAAAATTATACTTATTTATTGAGTAGTTAAAAAAGTACCTGAAAGATCAAACTCTACTTTGTAGTACCTTCTTTGCACATTTTTAAGACTCCTTTGACCCCTTAAGAGTGCAGACCATCTCCACCACATGCTAGCCGCGGAAGGACACATTGTCGAAAGGCTTCACGCCGATGATCATTGCTCATCAGTTATATTTAGATTTCAGATTTGAAATACTCTCTAACAACCGCATCCATTTACCTTGACGCACCATTACTTAACCCCTCAGCCAATCACAAGCAATAAGCTTTCGAGATCTTGAAACAATGCCTTTTAAAGGCTTCTAAGATACCATTATCCAAAGTCCCAAGAAAAAAACATTTTAAATGCGACATTATTTATGAAGTATCCTTTAACAGCCATTTAGGGGCATGATATTTCCCCACATTTTTTTCTTGTCCCACATAAGTTAGGCTTTTTACCGATTACTTTTCGTATGTTCTTGACACTGATGAACGACGCACGCAACATTTACCCCAACAGAAGCAGTAAGGGAATATCCTGGGCATAAATCTCGCCAAGTATCGCCAAGTGCACCTGGCGCAGCGCTAAAAGTTGTTTTGTGATTTGGCAGATTGCTGGGTTACTTTGATAAAAGTGTAATTGGCTGTAATGAAAAGCAAATTACTACGTCTGTCGCAAATAGCCCTCGCGTAGCTCTAGTGTGACGATAATTAAACAGACCAAATTTTAATGATTTTTTGTTGTTGCTAAAATTACATCTTAGTGTTGGTAATGTTGAGTTTCTGCAAATTAGCTCTTTTGTGATTTTCTAATTTGCCCGACTATGTACAGGGTGATTAAAAAAATAACGCTCGCTATTCGGAGTGGTCTGTAGCTTTAATGAATAATCCAAATGAAATAAACTTTGAGACACTATTTAAGACGGAGGAAAAATAATTTAATAATAAAAAACGAGCTCGTCTCTTGACCAGGGTTCTAAATTACGAGGCGTAATTGGATGGGATGGCCGTAGTTAGCCACAATTGGATACGCCTCGTTATTAAGAACCTTGGTCAAGAGACGAATTTTCTTTTTATGATTCCATTCGTTCTCGAAGAAAAGAAACTCTTCTCTTGACCAGGGTTCTAAATTACGAGGCGTAATTAGCTGTGTTGACCGTAATTGGCCATAATTGACCACGCCTCGTAATTTAGAACTCTGGTCAAGTGACGAGTTCGCTTTTTATGATTATTCTTTTTTTATGATTATTTTTTAGGATTCTATCTTTTTTATGATTCCATTCTTTTCCCCCTTCTTGATTAGTAAGTGTCTCAATTTTTGATGCTTTTGGATCATTCATTCAGGCTACAGACCACTCCGAGTAGCTAGCGTTATTTTATGACCACCCCGTATAAAAGATTATTTTTTACTATTGCATAGATCGTAGTGTAGACTCACACAATATATCACAGTAATAAAGTTCAACAGTAAATTGTGGAATGGAATAGAAACCACTAAAATAATCCTAAGCCTATATAAAGACGCTTGTCGCCAATAGACCTCGTGATGCTGTAGAATGACGTAACCCAACTCAACTAATTAAAATAATTCAATCCATGAGTATAATGCTCAGTTTTAAAATTAACTATTAAAACCAACATATTCTTGACTTGATAAGGGTTCTAAATTACGAAGCGTGATTGGCTGTGTTAAAGTTCCTAAATCAAGCTAGAAATAGGCAGTCGGAATCGATAACATTGCCTATTACTTTCCATGATTTTTTGCGGGATAAAACCAGAGACATAACATAGAGTGGACTGCGCATTGGCAAACCTAAAGTGTCCTAAACATCTAACTTACACAGTCACATGACTGTGTCGCGTTTGGCTCGCATCAATGGCGAGTTTACCATTTGGCGAGTTTTTCCACAACGACCTGAACACAGAGGCCGACAATCTAATGTTATGATAAAGTAGCTTGGAAAGGAGCAAGGATGAATCGCTAGTATTTTAAGATCCTCTTAATAGATATCAGATTATTTCTATGATTTTGTGAGTCTATTTAAGATTACTTGAACAATTGAATGTGGACTCTTTATTAAAAATTAATTTAAAAGAACATTAGTAGGTTTATGTAGAGTGTTGCTGTAATATAAGTGGTAATTGACATGGTGAACATTTTCTGCCGTCTCTATAACTTTCGTTAACTCAAACACGATTGCAAAAACAGGTTTCGTTTTGACCAAATTGTAAAAAAATATTCTACTTCTAAGCTGTCTAATGTTCAGACCATTAATTTAATTGACTTGGCCCAAAATATTTATTATAATTAGAGTTCTAACAACGTTGATTTAATCATGGATAAGATTCTTCAGTATAAAAGAGCTTTTAGAATAAATTCCCTCGATAGAAATTATAGTTTATGAAGAACACACAATTACTAAAAGTATGCAGAACTAAATAAATTTTACCCGTGAAGTGTGACTAATCCTTTTTTATACCCCTCTTTACAATTAGGAATTCACAAGCATTTGGCATCTTGCACAAAACGTTACTGAATTAAGAGTACAACATTCACGATTCATGATTGCTCAGAGATTAAAAGAATGTAATCAAATATTTATTATAAAAGCCAAAAGAGAAAAATACCAACAATGCTCAAAAAATCGTCTGCAAAAACATTAAAAAAAATTTTCAAGCTGCCGTGATTGGTAGAAACCCACGTGACTTGCGTATTGATGGTAGTCTCCACTTCGGTTTGCTAGCTGATATTCAGGTCTGGCGACAATTCGGAATAGTTCGTAACGAAACGGTAGCGTTAAGTTGCCATATGTAGCAGCCTTTCCCCTCTTGGCGATTTATGATGTTTAGGACATAATGCTAATCTGCAAGGGATGGTGGTTTTCCAGAAAAAACCGGTTTTCCATTTTCCATCGGTTTTTCCCTAAAAAACCGGTTTTCGGTTCCAAAGGGCCTCATACAAAAAAACCGGGTTTCAGTCACAACTGGGACCACCGGTTTTTTGAAAACTGGTTTTGGTTTTCCATCCCTAAGCTGCTTTACTATTAATGCGCAGTCCACTCTATGTTATGTCTCTGGATAAAACCCACCACGACAAATGAAGGAGTTTCGCCGGTTGATTGATGCATACACTGCATGCAGCATATGGGATAGTTGACTAACACGAACGAGAATACTGCACCTGAAACAAACCAAAAATTACAAAAATTGTCTGTGAAACTATCTTACACTTTTATCAAATCAACGGAAGCAAGTGTGTGAATGAATAGTGTGCAAATAAATGTTGTGAGACATAAATGGTATTTGAGACCATTTCTGAAAAAAAAAAAAAACGTGGTGGATGATGTGAGTATTTTCAAGTATTTATGTTTTGAGTGAGTATACCTTAACGAAAGACATTCATGACAATACCTACGGACGTCGAAAATTAATTAGTTCGAGAAAAAAGGGAACGAAACGTACAAAAACAATCCTCATTTTTTTTTCTAATAAATCGTTATACTGACGGCAAAAGGATAAAACTTTCTCCGAAATCGGATCATTTCTTATGTGGAAATAAAAAAGTACCCACTTGAGGTTATTTCTTCATCCGTTAGTCACCCTATAGAATTGGACCTTTTTGAGATTGTGAAGAATTAACATTCTGAGTTAATTGCACGATACAAAATTTGCATAAGGGGCCGTCTTCATATTAAAAATATTACGATCGTTGAAATTTCCAATAGCAGCACCCAATTTTAATAACTTTCAATAATAATAACTCCCAATTTGAAAACCCTTAAATCTAAGTTTTTGTTACATTTGGATGAATATTTGACGAGTTATTCAATCGAATCACTTGTGGACCTTTTGGGGACCAACTCTAAAATGACAAGCAAGCATGCATGCAAAGCCGTCTTTATTTATCAATTACACACGTGATCTTATACACAGTCCCCTAAAGGGTAATTATAAAATATTTTGTGATTTACTCAGCAAGTTATGAATAAACATTTTTAAAAATTGGGATTTCGCTTAAACTTCTTGTCTTAAATTTATTTCTTTAAAAATATTAAGGGGTTCCATTCATATTTTTTTTAAAAATCAATACAATAATTATTTAAAAATATAAAAATTGTTTTAAATACCGCAAAATTGAATGCATTTTGTTTGGGTTATTATAATTTCTTTTCAGTAAAAAATTCGTTTCATTATCTTAATTATTTATAGATCGGGATAGTTTTTTATGTGCAACTCATTTAACATTATGGGACCCAAACTTTGCACGTCTTTAACTAATCTAATAATGCTTAAAAACTAACAAAATTTGCTTTACGTATTAACATGGGT
This sequence comes from Hylyphantes graminicola, assembly GCA_023701765.1. Taxonomy (NCBI): domain Eukaryota; kingdom Metazoa; phylum Arthropoda; class Arachnida; order Araneae; family Linyphiidae; genus Hylyphantes; species Hylyphantes graminicola. The sequence continues at coordinate 32,833,239 of CM043112.1, forward strand.
CAGAGATTTGAAATATGGATTCAAAAAGGGGTGTTGCTATTGGAAATTTTAAAGTTAGTAGCATTTTTAATATGAAGATGGCCCCTTATGCAAATTTTGTGTCATGCAATTAATTCAGAATGTTAATTGTTCACAATGTCAAAAAGGTCCGATTCTTTAGGATGAATAACGGAGGAAATAACCTCAAGTGGGTACTTTTTTATTTCCACAGCTGTACATATATATTACAGCTTGTGTGCTTGTTCAGAGAACCGATTATAAGTTGGACAGTCAAGTTGGACAGACACAGAAATAGTTTTCACAAGCACAAGAGACACACAAAGAAAAGACAACACAAACACATAGACAAATAACAATATTTATTGACGGTCACAAACATCCATGCCTTAGCGGGATTCGAGCCCGACCCCAGCAGCTCCAAAGGCTAGCATCTTTACGATTGCGCCACCGCACAGTGGGGCAAAATCCCTTAAAAGCTGGCCAAAAGTCAAAAAAATTAAAGTTCTAATTTTTAGAGTTTAGCTACGTGGGGATGTTTAGAATTATCTGAAGTATCATATGTCAACGCCCCCGACAGATTTATGGCTTCTGGGAAGAGTTGTGAGGGTGCAAAGTTGACCAAATCGGGAGAGTTCGTTATGAGAGAGGAAATTTCTCAAAAACGGTTGCTTACTTTGTGTGCGTCCAAAAAATTTATTTATTTGTAAAACTTTTTAAAATATGATGCATTCTACTGCTAGGGGTGTGTTTGACCAAAATTAATTTTCTGGGATTTTTTGGAAGTATTTGAATATTTTTTTTCAATTTTAAAATTAATGACTTTCTCATTTAATGATATTTTTGGTGTTAAAATTTAAAAAGTAGTAAATTTGTTATATCGTCACATCTAGTAACGTAAAAAACTCCTACGCAGTTTTAAACCCCTTAAACTGTAGTTTTCAAAACTGCTTTCACCTGTTGCACGTTTTCGCACGTTTGGCTAAAAATTCAAAATATGTAAGGCATAATTTCTTTAAAGTTTCAATTGTAAAATGTGCAAGTAATGAGTACTATGGTTTTTGCTTTCTTAAAATTGAAATAGCACTTAGTTTAATACTTTTTAATGACTAAAATGAATTATTCAAGATAAAGTAATGTCATATTTTGACAATAACTTTATGTTGGGTGCATTTGATATGGCAGATATTCAAAAATTTTATTAAATTTGTTGTCTAGTTTAATGTCAAATTCATAAGGTTTTTTTTCAGAGCCTTTTGTATATTTTATTCATTTGACGTACATCATAAAGTATCTTATCAATTGCAAGTTACAAAAATAAAACTTATTTACTGATTGTGAAGCTTTTATGTTTTCTCTTTAACGTAAGTCCACCAACCACTCTACAGCCGAACTCAACGTAAAGCAAGTTGCGCTCCATGAAAGAATAACGTTTTGTAATATCTCTGCAACATTGTAGAAAAAAATTCCGATTTCAGGTCCTCAACTAACTCACATACCTATAAAAAAGGAGGAAATTCTTCAAAATGCTTACTAAATTGCCCCCAAAATTGTCCTTCAACAGTAAAGTATAATTATTGGAACTTGAGCTTTAAAAAATACTAATTGCCCGGAAGAATCTATCTTTAAAATAAAAAAAATGCACGACCATATTGTGTAACCTTTACAACGAAATGGAATGCCGTACATCGAGAGAAACAAAACTTTATTTTTAAAAACAAGAAGTTAATAGATGGGGAAGTTATCATGCAATTTTTTGCAAATAGGTTAGAGTGGCCACCATCAGATTATCTGGAAAGAAGCGATCAAAGCGAAAGAAAGAGGAACATTTACGTTCAAAATCCACTAAACAAGCCTTAGTTTATGCAACTCAAATGACTTTGAGAGCTACTGATGGTAAGCTAGATGATGAAACTCATAAAAGATGCGACATTCAGTTTTTTCCGGCAAGAGCATCCAAATACCTCACGTCTTTTTTTGAAAAAGAAAAGCAATGTGTGGGAACCTCGAAAATAGCTGATGGAGCTTTGTCTTTGCTGATAGATGCTCAATTATCACGGCACCAATATGACATTATTAGAAATCATTCAAAAAGTGTTCATTTCCTTCGTACAAAAAGCTAAGAAAAACTGCTATCCTAAAACTAGCTCCTACAAAGTCGAAGAACTAAAGGAAGTGAATGTTCAAGCTCTTTTAGACCATAAAGCTCAAAGAATAATAGACTAGAAAGAATAATTGCACATTGAATAATTTGAGCAACTATTAAAATGAGCAACTAAAATGTTTGAAACTTATTTCAAAATAGGGATATGATGGAAGCCAAAGTAAAAGCCTGTAAAAGCAGAAATTCAAGTCCCTTAATTCTTCTGATTGGAATAGATTTCTTATTTCGAGTGTACCCCTGAAGAGTATTTCGAACCAAATGAAGTAAAAACTATAATCAGCAAGAATCCCAGCACGGTATCACTTTGATTCTATTATTCAATACTTATACAGGTTATAGAAGAATTTGCAAAACACATGGTAGAGTGCACCTAAAACTAAATATTACAGTCTCATTCCAACAATAGTAATATTAAAATCTTAAGTCTACAAATTAATCGTAATATTATATTAACTATGGTTGATGGTAAAATTTGTAATGGTAGTTACATCTACCACGTCTCCATAGCGGTGTTATTTTTATGGATCAAAATAATTTAACAATATTTTAGAAATTATTTAGTGTTTTCTCTACTGTATTAATGGATTATAATGGTGTGGCATGTGAATGTGTTTAAGATAAGGTATGAATTATTTATTTATGTGTATGATATTTTAATTTAATGTAAAACTGGTACTTATTTGATTTATTAATATATAAATTGAGTTTTAAATTAAATAATAATTCTTTTTATTCCATGAAAATGGAGATTATTAATTTTCGACAATTAATTAAATAAAAAATACCATGCTATTAGGGGTTTTAAGTAAATGCACCAAATGTGATAATTTCTGTCTAAATTACTTTAAATGTTCAAAAATAGGGCTGTACACTTTGAAAAACATACCAAATACCCAATTATGATGCTTTTAGCCCATTGGAGAAATTACAGAATTTTGGCCAGGTTTTCACCCCTTTTGCCCCACTGTGCACCGGGGCGGCATTTCTTACCTAATGCATGGTGAATGAATGACTAGATACGTTAGTGTTGTATGGCATAAAATAATGTCTAAGGTTTCTGGACAAGAATTTGTATTTCAAAGATTAATGGTCTTTTTTTTTTTTTAAAATTTTTATAACCATATTTTTTTTTTTTTTAAATTTTACTTATCTATTTAAAAATCAGTGTCTCAACAATGCTTCAATGAAAATAATAATAATTTTATTTTATGTAACTTTGGCTACCAGATTTTATATTTTTACTAATTTTAATTAAAATAAAATTACCTTAAGCTTATGACCACCGCATCTTGATTATTCAATATTCGTGCGTGGCATGCTCACAAGCAATGTCGCTAGATGACGTCATACAATAAAGACACTTATGGATATGCTATTGATTGGATTTCTATTTGCGGATTTTCCATATTGAAACTCACATTTGGCGCTTGTACATAAACCATCGAATCCATGGAATGCCAATCCCTCCATTAGGGGAAAAAGTGGTCGAGCAGGATTTCTAACGCAAACAAGCCGTCTGTGGCCGAATCCATTGAATAAAACGTCAAACCCTCCTTGATTGGATTGTTTGTGAACCCCCCCCCCCCCCCCAATGAAAGCTGCAATTCCGGTTCTGCCTAGGCAAATATCCCCAAGAGGGAAAAAATTGCGGAGTTTGCTCTTCATTCCATGGCTCATGTAAACGGGCCTGTAGACATTACAGCACTCGTAGTTTGGTTTGGACTTCACTTGACGATAACGCACATATGCTATGAGAAGGGTGCAAAACTTATGTAATATAATTGTTGTAGTTAAATTTATAGCTTGGTTTAATTGTTAAAAGAATTTTTTTTTAGATTTATTATATAGTACGTGGTAATTATTTGACAGCGCTCTGTTTGTGGTGTGCTATGCTTTTTCCCTTTATATTGACCTAGATACCTTCAATTTTTAGACCCAGTCATTTGGTTTAATTCGCCCTTAATAGTACGAGAGCTAGCAACGTCGAAAAAACAAGCATTTCAGGTGGGCCAGTTTTAGGATATGCTATATCTCTCACTCTCCCGGACATCATAAGGGCTATCTGGCTGGCGGTAGTGGTTGCGTTCCTCAATGCGCATCCTACTAATACGAGTAAAAAAATGATTTTTCAAATCATTTTAGGACGTTTTATTTTTTTATTATTATTTTTAGTGAACTTTTTGCAACGTAAATCTATTATTGCCAGACATATTTATTGTTGTTTAAGCTGTGCCAGACGCTAATTTTGATTTTAAAAGCTCAAGTGTTGCCCAAATTATCAGCTCATTACAAGTATTGCCACATGGTTTTGCGCAATGAATGACGATGACGTAATTGCAATGATCGGTGAATTCGCACCTGAGCTGGTAATTTGGGCAACACTTGAGCTTTCAAAATCAAAATTAGCGTCTGGCACAGCTTAAACAACAATAAAAATGTCTGGCAATATTGATTTATGTTGCAAAAAGTTCGCTAAAAATAACAATAAAAAATATAACGTCCTAAAATGATTTGAAAAATCAATTTTTTACTTGTATTAGTAGGATGCGCACTGATGAACGCAACCACTACCGCCAGCCAGATAGCCTGTATGATGTCCGGGAGAGTGAGAGAGATAGCATATCTTAAAACTGGCCCACCTAAAATTCTCTCTCAAAAACGTTGCTAGCTCTTAGGGCCTTTTCACACGAAGTACCTTGATCACGGAACTTCCATAGGAATAACATGGAGAACCGCTGTAGAGGATTTTTCATTGAATTTTTTCGTGGAGACACGAAAATGGGTAAACCGGTTTTGCGGAGAGATATAGGTAGCCAATCAGCATCAAGTATAGCTCTGACGTCTTGTTGGCAAAATCGAGTTTGCCAAATGGAGAAAAATCTACTTTATGCTCGCCAATGTTGATTTTTGTATTTAGTACTCCTTGTTAAATCGGCTTGTGGGGAGCCTTGTGGTTAAGATCTCGATCTCGTTACCGTAAGGTCTCGCGATCGAGTCTCGGTACCACTGAAGACCCACCGAATATGCGGAGTACGTGTTCGTTAAATCTGTTGGGACCGAAAGTCCTGTGAGTGGTCATTGCACCTTTTCCCGCGGTTACAGGTCGCTGGAGACTATTTCCCTCCCCTTCAGGGACTTGTCTAAATTGTGGAAATGGCGCGCGATAGATGACAGCATCTGTCACGTACGTATGTGTGCGTGTGTGTGTTGTGTCTGTCTTACATGAAGGATTATAAGCGGGTTTCTGACCAAGCACACAAGCCTGAAAATATATGTATACCAACCAACCAATTCCTACACGTGATAGCAATTTGTAAAAGTATTGAAAAATTGAAAAAAAATTGCCAAGACAAGTAAATAAGTATCATTCACAACAACCCCTCCAGGAACGTGTGACGTCAGAATCTTTGCAGGTGGACAACCCTGTCCGAGCAGTCCCGTGCAGAAGGAACACCGTGTGAAAAGGCCTTTAGACTATAACGACAGAAGACAGTATTAAAACTGGTAAACAGCTTTCGTTGGTTGGTTGGTAGACATATTTTCAGGCTTGTGTGCTTGGTCAGAGACCCGCTTATAAACCTTCGTCAAGTGAGACAGACACAACACACATGCATACGCGACAGATGCTGCCATCTATAGCGCGATACCTACGCAATTTAGACATGTCCCTGGAGAGGAGGGAGATAATTTTCAGGGACCTGTACCGGTGGGCAACTACGCAATGAACACCTACAGGATTTTAGGACCCAACAGCTTTAACGAGCACGTACTTCGCATATACTCGGGACAAGCACAAACATCCATGCCTTATCTTGATTCGAACCCTAACCCAGAGGCTAGCTCCCTAACCGGGCCGGCCTATGTTTTGTAAATATCGGCAAAGCAACTTTTATAGTTCTTTGGTCCAATGTTGTTGCAGAAATGTGTAGAGATTTTGAGATATAATTTAATATATCGTTTGTGCAAAAATAATTAGTGGTACTTAGTTATGTAAAAAAAAAAACACTATACTTTTCTTATCCGCCGCCGCAAATCCGTGGACTCCTTTTATATTCCAATGGTCTGGGTTGATATTTATTTCAAGAACTAGAACTTCTGTTGCAACTACGGGCAATGATTTGAGGCTTTTGAAGATGAAATGACTTGTGATTTGAAGAAGTATCGGAAAACGGGTTTAAAACAATAGGGTACTACTAATACTACCTGTGGATGGGTACTACTTTCTATATTTATGGTTATTTCTAATCCATAATATAACAAGAAACTGCGGAATCCTGTCGTATAATCTTGTTAGAAAAAGTCTAACAGATGCGAATCATGTGAATCCACAACGATCTAAGGCAAGGTGCGTAGCTGGTTGATTTCCCTAATAAAACAGTCAACATTTGGAAATATTTCTTTCAAACTACAGATAAAGCGTTTTCGCACAGTTTATAAATTCGATGTGTATTCTGATTTATTTTGGCGCATCTGGTAGCAATATATTTTACTATCTTAACTTTCAACTTTTGTAAAAGGTTTACACTCCTTGCCAACCTAAGTTGGTAAATATGCTATGTCGAAGATCCTTCTGCGGATCTAAAGAGATCCATAAATTATTTGTGAATCCATCCAGAAAACATGTTTAAAACATTAATTTCGTTTAAGGTCTAACAGAATACTATTTGAGAAAATTTCGCAATTTTATCAGAATGAAAAGTGTATTTTGATTAAATTGTGTTCAGATCATTTTGTATGTAAATGTTCCCTTACAAAATTTCCAACTAACGGACCAATCGGGCTTTTCCGACTGCCTTATTACTTTTTGTTTTTACCCAAGTTAGGTTGGGACGGAGTGCAGTGCTATGTAGTATTCCTTAACTCAACTATTCTGCAGTGCTAAGGTTCGAATCTCAACTTTACACCTCCTTCAGTGGGCCTATAAGAAGGGGTGGGGTATTGCGTCAGTCTAACTGCAACTGATCGAAATTTATGCTGGTGCGGTCAAAATCTAATTATCCGAGGTGGTGCTAAATGTACTCGTTAAAAAAGTTTAAAACTTCGTCATGCAGACTCACTGATAATGACAACTAACTTGTTTGCTGCATCTTTTAAAATATCAAATACATCTTATTGTAAAATTTTAATACATTGTATTTACCACTTTTTATTTTAAAAAATAATATTAAATAGAATAAAATTTGCTTTGTTATAATTGCTTCAAATATGTGTATCTTCCTTTTAGCTACCACACTACGTTAATAACGTAAAATATGGAAGGTTTATACTCGTGCAGTCCGTCCGTCCCCCACTTTCACAGAACGGACCAAAAGTCGCGCAAACAAGTGGGATACGTCATTTTAACAATTTCCTTACTGAGGCGCCCCAAAACGCCCGAACAACTAAGGATTCGATAATGTTATTCCTATAAAATATTACGAGGAAGCAAAAATCCTTCGCAGCGAATGGGTTAAAGCAAAAAATCGATAATTTTTAATTTGACAAAGAATATTAATGAAAATAGTTAATTTTGGCCTTTAAAATTTTAAATTAGAAGTTCCTGTTAGGCGAATTTCTTTCTGAGGTGCATAAATAGTGCGTTTCCTGTGAGCAAATTGTGTGGAAGCGGTTTTAGTGACAGGTTCAGTAACAAACTTCTTGTTATTTTCATTTTGATAATCCTTTGATTTGATTGGTGACTTACTTAGGATTTGAACAAGTAATAACTACGATGCAGTTAGATGGTATGCTTTTGACTTGTTTTCATTAATACATATTTTTTGTGTGAAGTAAGCATTTGTAATTTAGGATAATTTTCTTGTGAGTGACAACCCAATTATTTCCGTTTGAAATTATGAAATTAAACCGGATCAAATATATATTTTTTATTATTATTCATAATTTAGTTAACGTACATGCTAACCATTACGTAAGTCAGCAAACTTAACAAATGTAACTAAATATTAGAGTGATCTAATTTCAAAACACAAATATGTCCTTTCTGATGCATTTATCCTATGGCAGTGTACGTATTCGAGGTTGTACTAGCACTTTGTAGTCATGCTTAAAATATGTCCAGAGAAACAGACATTTAGGATAAATAACGCTAATTAGTGATGTCTCAGGTCGTTTTTTACAATCACATTATTTAAAAATTTCTATGTTATGTGGGTACTAACTTGTAAAAATTATATTTTATAATATTCATGTGATACATCTCAAAAATCTCTATAACATTATAATATTAACCACTCAAATAACAGTTCCTTCTTAATATCTCTCCTAACTCTCAGCTAATATCTTTCCGATCCATAAAACAGTTAACACGTTTTAATTTGCGTCGATACATTCTTTCCCATAGAAATTGCTGCCACAGCAGAATTTGTTTTGTCTTCTCCACTCTTCTCACAATCATTAATAATACCGTCACTTCTAAATTAGACCTCGACATGTAAAGTCGTGTGTGCTTTGGCGGCCTCTCGTCCCTCTCTACTTGCCGTAAAGGCTTAAATTTTATACTTTAAATATTCAATATGAAATAATAAAATCATTGTTGGACGTCCAATCTGCCTTTATTTCTGAAGTTAACTAAATACTCCATGAAGTAGGTGTTATTCTATTTCATTCATATATTAAACAAAATACAGAACGTTCCGTAAAAGACTAGTGTAAAAATATGTCCGAGTTTCAAATTGTAAGAGTATCAGCTGTAATAGTTCGACAATTGTTGTTGAAGGTGACAAATAAAGAATAACTCTAACAGTTTCAGATAAGCGCATGCGCTTGTACCGCTACATCGTTTTCACAGTTGCACAGGCTGTTGATTCCATTACTCCGGACTTGCGGTAGACAGTGTGGGAAGAATTTCATTTTCGTTTAAATGTGGGCCGTATCACTAAAGGCGCACACATTGAGCACTTATCTGAAAAACTAATTTGGTTTTCCTTCAATTTCATGTATGATTTGTTATATTTAGTATAAAATAAACTCCTGTAATATACCATTGAAACTAGGACATTCTTTTACGGACACCCTTTATTTCATCACTTAAGTTCCCACATGTGCTATCTGACTTTGCACAACTAATCAGATTCACTGTATGGTAACCCTTGGCGCGATTTTTTGGATTCGACAATAAATTATTTATTGCGGCAACCTGTCTGACTTCGACTGATGATTCGAATTCTATGACTTCGTAATGATGACGTTTTCTAGCAACCCTATCTGACCATTATTTATTATTTTAAAGAGCGTGGCGTCAAAAGTCGCCAGAATACGGACTGGTGCGATTTCGGAAAGTTCGCCAAGGGTTACTGTATAGTAAATATGATCCGTTGTGCAAAGTCAGATAGCACATGAAATAACTTAAGGCTGCTCATCACCCCCATACCCCGTCGTCCTTCGATCGGGCTTGCTAATGATAAGTCTATGGGGGGGGGGGGGGATTGGTTTTTGTTCCAAGAAAAAGCAAAGAAATTATAGGAATATTTTGATGCGTTTTTTTTTAATTCATAAAAATCCAATCAAGTAGTGCGTTTAGAGTTTATTTTTTTAAAAACGTTATTTACTTTTTTAAAATCTATATTTTTTTCTATTAAAAAAAGGCAAGTAACGTTTTTAAAAAAATAACCTCTAAAGGCACTACTTTATTGGATTTTTATGAATTTAAAAAAAGCCGCATCAAAATATTCCTATAATTTCTTTGCTTTTTTTTTTTTTTGAACAAAAACCATTTCCCCCCCATAGACTTACCATTAGCAAATCCGATCGAAGGAGGACGGGGTATGGGGGTGATGAGCAGCCTTAGTGACGATTTAAAATATAATCCTAACAAAACTTACACCACTACCCACCTAACCCCAGCCCCTTGCAGTCGTTATTTAAGGGGTCACAGGAGTCTTAAAAATGTGCAAAGAAGATACTATATAGCATAGTTTGATCTCTCTTGTAATTTTTTAACTACTCAATAAATGAGTATAATTTTTTTACATGTAATTCTACAAGATTTATTTATTATAAAACAAGTTTTAAAATTTATGAAACTTTAGCCAAAACTAAAATAAATGATATTAAACATGAAGGTACTTGAACACACTGTGATTAGGCTTGCGCGGCAAATTGTGAGGTCAAAATTGAAAAAATGAATAAGAAAATGACTTTATATTGTACAAATATGTACAAACAAAGACTTATACCTAAATTCTCAGCTCAATTTTAATTAGAAATTATTTTTTTAAAAATTTAAAATCAAAATTTTTAATTTTTTATTAATTTTTTTAGAAAAAAGTTCTTAAAATAATTTCTAATTAAAATTGAGCTGAGAATTTAGGTATAAGTCCTAGTTTGCACATATTTGTACAATATAAAGTCATTTTCTTGGTCATTTTTTCAATTTTGACCTCACAATTTGCCGCGCAAGCCTAATCACAGTGTGTTCAAGTACCTTCATGTTTAATATCATTTATTTTAGTTTTGGCTAAAGTTTCATAAATTTTAAAACTTGTTTTATAATATATAAATCTTGTAGAATTACATATAAAAAAATTATACACATTTATTGAGTAGTTAAAAAATTACAAGAGAGATCAAACTATGCTATGTAGTATCTTCTTTTCACATTTTTAAGACTCCTGTGACCCCTTAAGCAACCCAAACTCGAATGATAAATCTGTCTTTCTAGCTCTGTTCCTCAAAGATATCTCAATGCCGGATTTTTTATACCCCATTCAGACGAATGGATAATCCATGTTCGTTCTTTTTTGTCCCATTGTAGGGACGGTTTTTAAGACGACTGCTCCCTGCTCGGAGGGAGATGCATGGACGAGTGACGTTGCCGGGACCACATGTTTCATGCGGTTATCTTCGGGTGCGTGTGCGTCGCAATTGGAGCGGACGAGTGCGGGGCAAAGTGGTTTTGGGCTATATGTGACATTTACTGTTGCGTTATGCGTCAAATTTACGGAAATTTCGAGTAGTTTTGATGTTTTAAAAACGTTCCTCTCCCTCTTAATTGAACAGCTTTCTAAATTGTTTGCAGCTGTTTTCTCCAGAACTATTTTTCAATGACGTCTGTCTGGAGAAGTGTTTACGTCAACAAGATTTATACAGTAGGTTTCGAGGTATCGAGAGATTATTCAGTGGTCGAATGAGTGTGTGCCACTGCATATTTACTTAAAGGTTTTGGGTTCGTGTTTCGACTGACGCAAGACCATTTCCATATAATATGTACGTATTTTAAGACACTTATTTTAAATGAAAATTACTGTATTGTGTATAGAAACTTCCGTTTCTTACTGTATTAATCAAGTAACTTAGTTGCTACTTTAAAATCTTAAATTTTAGTGAATGGAGAGTAAAAGAATAGTCAGAAGAGAGAAATTATTTTCTGGTATCAATGATCATACAATTAAAAGTGGCACTAGAACGCGTTGAGGTTTGTGTACGAGAATAAGATGTTATTACATAGTACAGTTCCTGGAGAAACAAATTTGCTTTAGTTTGACAATTACCATTCATAGCAACGTGTTATGCAAGTGTCCCATTGCAGGGACGGTTTTTATGACGACTGCTCCCTGCTCGGAGGGAGATGTGGGCGAGTGACGTTGCCGGGATAACATGTTTCATGCGGTTATCTTCGGTGCGTGTGCGTCGCAATTGGGGCGGACGAGTGCGGAGCAAAAAGGCATTAAGCCACTTACTGATGTACTGTACAATATTACTTGCCCCTTTGAAGGAAATTTTCCGTATTTTCGATTGTTTTTAAATCCTTTTCTTCACTCTTTAACATCTTTCTAACTTGTTAGCAGCTTATTTCTCCAAAACTTGCTGTCAATGACGTACTTCTGGAGACGCGTTTCAAAGACCGAATCAGCATGTCGCTTTATATATGTAACTTAAACGATTTGAGTTCGAGTTGCGATCAACACAAAACCATTTCTCAATTACAACATGCATATTTTGAATGAAGTACTTGAAATGTAAATTTCTGTATTTTATATTGAAAGTTCCGTTTTTTTAAGATTATATTTATTTTTTTAAAAGTTATTTGACTTTGAACAGTAAATTTGGCAGGATTTTTTTCTTCTTATCCAATGTAGGGTTAAACAGCAGTAAGAAGAATGGTGTGATTTTTCGATATTAGTAAGCATATAATTCAATGTGGCATCAGACCACATTCAGGTTTGACAGAGTTAAGGAATGAGATGCAGAACGGTTTCTTGGCCAACAAATTTGGTTTATTCGAAAAGTTACCATTCATAGCAACGTGTTATGTAAGTGTCCCATTGTAGGGACGGTTTTTATGACGACTGCTCCCTGCTCGGAGGGAGATGCATGGACGAGTGACGTTGCCGGGACCACATGTTTCATGCGTTTATCTTCGGTGCGTGTGCGTCGCAATTGGGGCGGACGAGTGCGGGGCAAAATGGCATTAGGCCATATTTGACACTGATGCACTGTATAATATAATTTGCCCCTTTGTAGGAAATTTCCCTTATTTTCGATTCTTTTAAATCATTTTCCTTACTCTTAAACAGCTTTCAAACTTGAGAGCACGCGGGAAGAACCGCTTGATTTCTTTAGAGTGTTTTTCGTTTCGGAGTCTTTCGTTTTTTGGAGGATATTGGCGACCGGAAACCGTTTTTTCTTTTGGTTCATCATTTACGGTACAAACGTGTGGCTAGTTACGATGAACTCTGGTGTGAATCAGGGTTGCCGCGAAAGATAAACAGAGCGAATAACCGGCTTCTTTACACCAGTTTAGGCGATTTTTCGCTTTTATCCCAAAAAAGGCAATTAAGGAAAGCCTTGTACCAAATCAAGCGGTTTTTCCAGTGTACTTTTCACTTGTTTACAGCTTATTTCTCCAAAATTTGCTGTCAATGGCGTACTTCTGGAGACGTGTTTCAAAGACCGAATCTGTATGTCGCTTTATATGCAACTTAAACGATTCGAGTTCGAGTTGCGATAAACACAAAATAATGTCTCAGTTACAACATGCATATTTTGAATGAAGTACTTGAAATGTAAATTTCTATATATAATATTGAAAGTTCCATTTTTTAAGGTTTTATTTTAAGTTATTTGACTTTGAACCGTAAATTTGGCAGGATTTTTTCTTCTTCTCCAATGTAGGATTAAACAGCAGTTAGAAGAATGGTGTGATTTTTCGATATTAGTAAGCATATAATTCAATGTTGCATCAGCCCACATTCAGGTTTGGCAGAGTTTAGGAATGAGATGCAGAACGGTTTCTAGGCCAACAAATTTGGTTGATTCGACACCTTACCATTCATAGCAACGTGTTATGTAAGTGTCCCATTGTAGGGACGGTTTTTATGACGACTGCTCCCTGCTCGGAGGGAGATGCATTGACTAGTTGCCGGGACCACATGTTTCTTGCGTTTATCTTCGGGTGCGTGTGCGTCGCAATTGGAGCGCACGAGTGCGGGGCAAAGTGGTTTTGGGCTATATATGACTTTTACTGTTGCGCTATGCGTCAAATTTACGGAAATTTCGAGTAGTTTTGATGGTTTAAAAACGTTTCTCTCCCTCTTAATTAAACAGCTTTCTAAATTGTTTGCAGCTGTTTTCTCCAAAACTTTTTTCAATGACGTCTATCTGGAGAAGTGTTTACGTCAACAAGATTTATACAGTAGGTTTCGAGGTGTCGAGAGATTCAGTGGTCGAATGCGTGAGCCGCTGCATATGTTACTTAAAGGTTTTGGGTTCGTGTTTCGACTGACGCAAGACCATTTCCATATAATATGTACGTATTTTAAGCCACTTATTTTAAATGAAAATTACTGTATTGTGTATAGAACGTTCCGCTTCTTGCTGTATTAATCAAGAACTTACTTGCTACTTTAAAATCTTTAATTTTAGTGAATGAAGAGTAAAAGAATAGTGAGAAGAGAGGAATTATTTTCTGGTATCAATGATCATACAATTAAAAGTGGCACTAGAACACGATGAGGTTTGTGTACGAGAATAAGATGTTATTACATAGTACGGTTCCTAGAGAAACAAATTTGATTTAATTTGACAATTGCCATTCATAGCAACGTGTTATGTAAGTGTCGCATAGTAAGGACGGTTTTTAAGACGACTGCTCCCTGCTCGGAGGGAGATGCATGGACGAGTGACGTCGCCGGGACCACATGTTTATTCCGTTTATCTTCGGTGCGTGTGCGTCGCAATTGGAGCACACGAGTGCGGGGCAAAGTGGTTTTGGGCTATATGTGACACTGATGCACTGTATAATGTCATTTGCCCCTTTGAAAGAATTTTCCCGTATTTTCGATTGCTTTTAAATCATTTTCTTTACTCTTTAACATCTTTCTAACTTGTTAGCATCTTATTTCTCCGAAATTTGCTGTCAAGGACGTACTTCTGGAGACGTGTTTCAAAGACCGAATCAGCATGTCTCTATATATATGTAATTTAAACGATTTGAGTTCGAGTTGCGATTAACACAAAACCATTTCTCAATTACAACATGCATATTTTAAATGAAGTACTTAAAATGTAAATTTCTGTATTTTATATTGAAAGTTCCGATATTTTAAGGTTATATTTATTTTAAAAAAAAGTTATTTGCTTCTATGAACCGAAAATTTTGCAGGATTTTTTTTTCTGTCTAAAATGTAGGGTTAAACAGCAGTGAGAAGCATGGTTTTTTTTATATATATAATAGTAAGCATATAATTCAATGCGGCATCAGACCACATTCAGGTTTGACAGAGTTAAGGAATGAGATGCAGAACGGTTTCTTGGCCAACAAATTTGGTTGATTCGAAAACTTACCATTCATAGCAACGTGTTATGTAAGTGTCCCATTGAAGGGACGGTTTTTATGACGACTGCTCCCTGCTCGGAGGGAGATGCATGGACGAGTGACGTTGCCTGGACCACATGTTTCTTGCGTTTATCTTCGGGTGCGTGTGCGTCGCAGTTGAAGCGCACGAGTGCGGGGTAAAGTGGGACATGCACTCTTAAAACAATAGAGTGAAATCCACTCCAGTTGGAGAAGTGGATTTTCGACACTGGAAAGGAGTGAATATTAACTCAAAC